>QLTV01002425.1:1678231-1694937 GCA_003457575.1 Thermophis baileyi
ATGCATGCATGCGTGGGGGCAGGGGGCACAGGGGGGAGCATGCGCATGCGCATGCGTGGGGCGGAGAGCACGGGGGGTCACACGCGCATGTATGGAGGGGTGGGGCGCACAGGGGGTCATGTATGCATTGCATTATGGGTGCAGGTGCATGGGCGCACGCACGCTGTCGCACGCGCGCATGCTTTTGGCATGCAACGACAAAAAGATTAGCCATCACTGGACTAGGTTATCGGAATCGGCCATAATGTGATTTGTTGGGTTTAGGTTTATGTAATATGCCAACCAACTATTTAAGCTTGGAAACCATGGCTTAATATGTGATCCCATCATGGCTTATTAAACAAAAGCTACCATATTTTTCGGAGTATAAGACGCACCGGAGCATAAGACGCACCTTAGTTTTTGAGGAGGAAAATAAGAAAAAAGCTGATTGGCGGGTGGATGGTGCTCCCGGAATACCCCCAATCAGCTGTTCTCAGAGGTGAATTTTAGCAACAGGTTCGTTGGTTGTGAACTCTGCGCCTTGCTTTTTT
Source organism: Thermophis baileyi (assembly GCA_003457575.1). Classification (NCBI taxonomy): domain Eukaryota; kingdom Metazoa; phylum Chordata; class Lepidosauria; order Squamata; family Dipsadidae; genus Thermophis; species Thermophis baileyi. The sequence goes on from QLTV01002425.1 coordinate 1,678,765, forward strand.
CCCCTGCCTCTGAAACCTACGTTTGAGAGGCTGGGCAGGGCTACATTCAGAGTTTAGCACCTCCTTAGGGCTGAAAACTTCTTCTGAGGGAGTTAGCAATGAAAAAAAGCCTGCAAAGACTTAGGGCTGGAAAAAATCTTTGGAGCAAGTAGCAATGAAAATAGTCTGCAAGCCGGGAAGATCCCTGCAAGCCGGGAAGTTAGCGCCTCTTTAGGGCTGAAAAAAAAAAGCTTCGAAAAAGCTACATTCGGAGTATAAGACGCACCCAAATTTTCAGCCTCTTTTAGGGGGGGAAAAGGTGCGTTTTATACTCCAAAAAATACGGTAGTTAAAACAAGCAACTGCTTAAATCTGACTTCAATGGAATATTCATATAACTTTGCTTAATAATGAATTCCCATCTCGGTTAAGATGGGATAAGATTCCTAACTAAAAAGCTTTGTCGTGGTCTCACAAACTCAAAATGCCTGTTTTTTCAATCACAATATTGAAAAAAAAACCCTCACACCCAATAGTTCTCGAAAGGTCCAATTGCTCTTAAATTCCATTACCTGTGTGACACTTATCTGAGTCACTGGATCAGAGATATGCAGGATATTTACTCTTCCTCTTTATTAGAAAAGCAGTTGGCATTGTGTCATATACCTTCCCCAAATTGTTGCTTTGTTTCAGTGAAAGAAAGGCACATTTATTCCCAGAAGGGTAGATCCATTACCAGATTCTGTCAATTAAAAATTATACTCTATTATTGTTGACAATCCTCACTCAGTAAAGGACCTTGGAGTACTCATCTCTAATGATCTAAGTGCCAGAGCCTACTGCAACAGCATTGCTAAGAAAGCATTAAGAGTGGTCAACCTAATCCTGCGTAGCTTCTTCTCTGGTAATATTGTACTTCTAACTAGAGCATACAAAACATTTGCTAGACCAATTCTCGAATACAGCTCATCAGTCTGGAACCCACACTACATATCGGACATTAATACAATTGAGAATGTCCAGAGATATTTCACGAGACAACACAAAGTTGATTGTAAGAAATTTGACTTCAGTAACAGAGTGATCAATGCCTGGAATATATTACCTGACTCTGTAGTTTCTTCCCCAAACCCCAGAAACTTTAACCTAAAACTGTCTACCATTGACCTCACCCCATTCCTAAGAGGTCTGTAAGGGGCGTGCATAAGCGCACTAGCGTGCCTACCGTCCCTGTCCTAAAGTCCCCATGTATTTCGTAAAATACCATTTACTCAAAACCATGCTTGTACTTTTATATATTCATATTAATGTTCATACTTTGTCTGTAATCTTATACACGCTTGACAAAACAAATAAATAAAATAAAAATAAAATAAAATTATAGAGAAATAAGTGGCAAGTGTAGGAGAGCCCAGCACTCTTACTCACACATGAGGACAGTTTTTCCAAATTCTTCAAAAGAAAAAAAAAACCTCTCAGTAAATTTCTTAATGACGGGCTTGTCCTTAGGAACTGACAAAATTCCTCTTTATGGAATGGCCTCATGGGTGGAATTTCCTCATGATGTTTTTCCTTAATATTTAATAGAAGCCTGGCCTTACCTACAGAGCACAACACCTTCCTTAATGTAGTTAAGATAAATTAAGATAAGCATATTTAGAAAAATAAGTCGTTCCCCTGCTCCAATTTCACTCATATCAAGAAGTTCCTTCTCCTGGTATCACAAGAGAGACTGCAACATTTTGTTAGCTCACAGTAAACATCTTTGATGGAACAGGACCTCCCTCATATACAACTGCTAACTACTGAATCAGTCTGGTTCATGTAGCATGTCAGAATTTTGGCAGCTTGTTCAACAGATCCATGCAGCATTCTTTCAACACCACAACCTATTCCCTTCCCTTTCCCTTTTCCCTTTCTCTTTCCCTTTCCCTTTCCTTTTCCCTCTTCATTCTCCTCCTCCTCCTCCACCTCCTCCTCCTCCCATTTTGCTTTTTGGCAGAGCATTGCCATTTAAAAATGTGACCCCGTTCTACATTCAGTCATCCATCTATTTGTATAAAACCAACAGTCAAACTATCATCGTGTAGACATATTCTGAATCTTCTCGTCAGAGATTGTAACTTATTCCAAAGTAGATCAATATCATATGGCCAAACTTCACTGTGCCTCATCAACCCAGCCAGCAAATGATGTTATCCTTACAGATTTCATGCAGGACAGTTTTAGGATGGCACTTGATGGATTCCCTGGCTTTCTTTTTTTTTCCCCAACAGCATCATTATGAGAGTCAGTTCCCATTCAGTCAGAGAAAATCAGGATGATAACAGATCTAACCATTGTCAAAATAAGAGGCAGGGAAGAAAACAGGCCCTCCCAAAGATGAGGCCACCAGACTGTTTATTACAAAGGGTGGACAAAAGGAAAAGCCACAAAAAGGTTTGAAAATCAGTTTGACAGAAGAAGGCAAGACCTTCTGGGCCAGGCTGAGAACTCTCTGCCTCTTCTGCTTGGGGTGCATCTGCCCTGGCCTCATCTTCTTGCGAGCTTGAAGCTTGCTGCAACCTGGTTTCTCTCAGATCAGTAGTGGGTTCTAAAACCCGTTGCTACTGGTTTACACTTGCGCAAACGACACTTCTGCGCATGTGCAGAAGTGTCCTGGGCGGGTGGGCGGAGCATCCTGGACAGGTGGGCGGAGCCTCCTGGGCAGGTGGGCGGAGCCTCCTGGGCAGGTGGGCGGAGCCTCCTGGGCAGGTGGGCGGAGCCTCCTGGGCAGGTGGGCGGAGCCTCCTGGGCAGGTGGGCGGAGCATCCCGGTGGATGGGCGGAGCATCCCAGGCGGGTGGGCGGAGCCTCCCACCACCGCTGCTACCGGTTCTAAGAACCGAACCGGGAGCAACCCACCGCTGTCCCAGATGAATGCTGGTGCGCCCAGCCTCAACAGCCTCCCAGAATCACTTCAACAGTGAGATGGGCAGCATATAAATTTAATAAATAAGAGGGCAGAGGGCAGTACAACCTCCAGAATAACAGAATAACAGAGTTGGAAGGGACTTTGGAGGTCTTCTAATCCAACCACTGGTTCAAGCAGGGGCTCCTATACCATTTCAGACAAATGGTTGTCCAATCTCTTCTTTAAAATTCTAAAGGCAATTAATTGCCTGATTAATCATTAATTGTTCTAACTGTCAGGAAATTTCTCCTTAGTTCTAGGTTGAATCTCTCATTGATTGTTTTGATGCTCTCTGAACACTTGCACTGCCGATCTAGGCACAAGCTCTATGATATAGAGGGCCTCCACAAGCAACCAACAATGAGTAATGGCATATACATTTCCAGCCTGGATTAACATTTCCTTCAGTGTCTTCTCACTGGTGTCAAGCAGAAGGCTATGTCAGATGTACATTCAGCTGGCCAGCCTCAGCTGTGTATTACACTGAAAGCCCAAAGGGCTCAAGCAAGATGCTCACTCCAAATGAGGGGGTGAGCTTTGATGCCTGCCCTGCACTTCAAGGACCACTTCTACCAGATGAGACACCTTTGGAAGAAGGTTAAATTGAAGGAATTATCCTGAACTTCTCACTTCCTTGTTAACAATGGAACAGTGACTCAAAGATCAATTCTCCTTTGCTAAAAGTATTTAAACGGAAGGTGAATGTTCCTCTGTCAGGTACGCTATAATAGTGTATTTTTGCACAAGATAGATGGTTGGATTAGATGATCTTCAAGTTGCCTTCCAATACTTCCATTATGTGTTTCATCTTTTGAAGCAATTAAGGATATGGAAGAATTGGACTTCAGGGTTCTTCTTATGGTATCTTTACATTCAGCAAAAATGAAGAACCTCATTACTGTCCCAAAGTCACCAGTGAGCTTTCATGGCTGTAGTTGGTCTTCAACCTGAGCCTCCCAAGTCCTAGTTCAACATCTTAACACTACACCACAATGGCATTACACTGTTTCATGTAGGAGGGCAAAGATTGCTATTTCCTGTGTCAAAGGCATCCAATGTGCATTGCCAGAGAACACTGTAAAATATTATTGCACTCAGGTATTGCTCATGGATTTCTTAAAGGCAACTGCTTGACCACTGTATAAAAAGAGTGCTGGAGTCAATTATCCTGAACTAGTATGGCTCTTCTTTCCAATATTAATTGTTCAGTATATGTTGCAGCTGAGCTAGAGTAGCTTGTAAACCATGTTACTTCGCAACTGCTAAACCATGCAAGCTGGAAGCTATAAACTGAAGCTGAACTTTAGTTGCCTTCTGGATGATGCCTTCTCTTATGTATGGATTTCCTAAATATTTTGGAAAGGTATGAAGGAAAAGATCTTCATTATGGAAAGTTTCAACCAGATACCAAATAAGGTTTTGTTTATAAGGGAACATGCTATCATTGTTCTCCAAGAAAATTGTCTCAATTTAATTTATTCATATGATAAATGAAGAAAGGGAAAGCCAAAATGGTTCTTTAAAAGGAGAACATGTTTGGAATTTTTAACACGCCGATCTTTTTGCTGTGGTTACAGAGACTCCGTCTAGTTCATATGAGCAAAAAAGTATTCTAAAGTACACTCAAGTGTAAGCAGTGCCTTTGTCCCTGCAGAATGCATAAACCCATGTGCATACATAATCCCATTAGAACACACATATTCGTAACTTAAATGATGTGGTGCTTTCTACCGCTGCTCCGTTGCCCCTTCCAATCCTTTTCCGAAGCAGTTCTACAGCTTACTGAAGGAATGTTTTGATATCAGGGCATCCAGAATGCTTGAGGCACTTGCAGACCTTCCAAGGGGACATTTTCCATCACAATCAGGGGTGGGTTCCTCCCAGTTCAGATTGGATCGCCAGAACCATTAGCGACCCGTTGGTGATGTCATGGATCCGGTTCGGTCAGTGCCGATCCGTGGGCGCCGCCATCTTTTTTGGGGAATTTTTAGTGAATTTCTTTACTGTTTGGAAGGTTTTTCCTGTTCTGCCGCTTGAAAAAGGGCCCTCCCGTCCGCCCCTGCGTTTAAACTGACCTTTATTCCTTCTGCCAGAAGCACAGCTGATCAGCTCCTCAGCTGTGTTTTGGGCTGATTGAAGCTACTGAGCATGTGCGGAAGCCAAATTGCCCGAGGGAATGCGCGCACGCGCGCGAGCGGAGGGAGCGCGCACGCGCAAAACATCGCGATGCGAACCGGTGAGGAAGGTAAGTGGAACCCACCCCTGATCAAAATGATATCCCAACACTAGATTATAAAATTTGCTTGATTGGTTTTAATAACCAAACTAAATATTTTTTTTTATCTCTGTATTTCATTTGTGGTTTGTAGCTTTATTTATCTCAAGATGTGGATGTTTTACTACTCCAGTGGAACCAGTTAACTAGAAAAATGATGGACTTCCCTTCACTGAAGGTCTTCAAGCCAAGGCTAGAAAGACATTACTTTGAATCCCTGGAGTTAGCAAACAGTTCAGTTCAGCGCCTATCTAGCCCTTTGCAACTCTTGATGATCTTTATTATGGCAAATTGAGCAGCTGATATCATAAAACAGCAGAAAATGCAGGAAGCCATGAATAGGGAAGAGAGCATAGACATGTGGAAAGAACAATAAAATGCCTTAAAATCTGGAACAAGTCTAGGACATCTGCAAGAGTGTGAATGACATTGACCACATTGCAACACAGTAAGTCTGGATAGCAGAATACTAAAAGTCATTTGCAACTCAATAGTTCTGTGTCTGTAGTTGAACTATATTGTTCATTTGCCAATCCTTTATAGCAATAGCAATAGCAATAGCACTTAGACTTATATACCGCTTCATAGTGCTTTACAGCAGTGGTGAAATCCATTTTTTTTTACTACCGGTTCTGTGGGCATGGCTTGGTGGGCGTGGTGTGGCTTGGTGGGCGTGGCTTGGTGGGCGTGGCAGGGGAAGGATACTGCAAAATCTTCATTCCCACCCCACTCCAGGGGAAGGATACTGCAAAATCTCCATTCCCACCCCACTCTGGGGCCAGCCAGAGGTGGTATTTGCTGGTTCTCCGAACTACTCAAAATTTCCGCTACCGGTTCTCCAGAACCTGTCAGAACCTGCTGGATTTCACCCCTGCTTTACAGCCCTAAGTGGTTTGCAGAGTCAGCATATTGTCCCCAACAATTTGGGCCCTCATTTTACTGACCTCAGAAGGATGGAAGGCTGAATCAACCCTGAGCCAGTCAGGATTAAAAGGAATCAAACTCCTGGCAGTGAGCAGAGTTAACCTGCAATACTGCATTTTAACCACTGCACCACCACAGCTCTTATAGCTGCAGTTCGGCGGTTCAAATCTCACCAGGCTCAAGGTTGACTCAGCCTTCCATCCTTCCGAGGTGGGTAAAATGAGGACCCAGATTGTTGGGGGCAATATGCTGACTCTGTGAACCGCTTAGAGAGGGCTGTAAAGCACTGTAAAGCGGTATATAAGTCTAAGTGCTATTGCTATTGCTATTATACAGAAAACTTTATACCGTTTTCTGTAAGGCGATAGTGCTTCAGTGATAATATGGACTATGTTTTATCCATCTCAGGAAATTCTGAAAACATTTCTACCCATGCATGGAGCTGCCCTTGCAAACATTGGAAAATGGCAGTTGACACAGGCAATTATGGGTAGGCCTCCTCCTCACCTTTGTTGCATGAGCTGCCTGATTATCAGTAGGCTTTTAGGTGCACTTCAAGGTGCTGGTGATCACTGATAAAGCTCTTCATGGCAGAGGGCCTAATAACGTAAAGGACTGTCTGCCACGGATTCTGCCCAGCCTGTATAATCGGGCACAGCTGGCATGCTCCAAATCCATCCATTAGGCTGCATCACTTGAGACCTAGGAAGCAGGCCTTCTCTGTCATAGTTCCTGTTATCTGGAATCAAATTCCCCTATCCTGGTTGGGTTTCAAAGAGCTCTGCAAATGTGGATCTTTTTCCAGGCTTTGGGTTAGAAGAGATGACAATCCTGTGCGTTTGACTATTTTTTAATGGTGGTTGTTCTTCTAGACCCGCTGGCTCAGGAATTCTGGGAGTTGAAGTCCACAAGTCATGAAAGAGTCATCATTCTCCGCTTCTGTTCCAGACATTTTAGTTTTTATTTAGGATTGTTGTTACCTTATGCCATCCAAAATCATTGTACAGTTGGGCATCTTATACATGTAATTAAAATAAAATAAAAATAACGGAAAAGTTAATGAGGGTAAACAATATGGCATTTTAAAACAGAAGGAGAAGCAGCTTTCAAAAAAACAAGATAAAATGGGGTGCATTTTATTCTGCGGGCATCCAAAATGGGTCCAGGGCATTTGAACTATCTTTGCTACTACATCTTTGTGGACTATCTCCTGGACCCCAAGTTGGGCTTCTCTGCTTGTCACAAAGTCCATGTGGTATGAATAGCAATAGCAATAGCAGTTAGACTTATATACCGCTTCACCGTGCTTTACAGCCCTCTCTAAGCGGTTTACAGAGTTAGCATATTGCCCCCAACAATCTGGGTCCCCAGAAGAACCCAAATATCCTTGTAAGGAGTACAACAAAGACATTTTATTTTTAAAAACTAAAAAGTTTGTTAAAAAGTAATAAAGAAACAGTACCAGTGGCTAACAGCAGCAACACAACACACTGAGATCATTTTTTAAAAAATGTTTAATTTTTGTTTGTCTGCATGATTTATCTGTATGCTGAGCTCTTCATACTTCAGAACATTTTGTCCCATATTTTCTCAGGCCAAATGTGTATAGATTATCCAGTAGGCCACGGGAAATGTGTTTCTAACAAATTGTGCAACCTAATATTGAGCTAAGTATGCTTAACCTCACTGGAGTCTGGATGGAAATGAAGCCAGCTGAGAAAGTCCCTTTCCAAATTTCAATCTTTTCCTCCATTCTGGTCACAGGGATGTTCAGCCTTGGTGTTTTGCTTATTCTGCCCTTGATGGGTGGATTCCACTGCTTCTTCCTTGAACCCCTCCAGGTGTGGGTTCTACTTACCTTCCCTGCCGGTTCGCATCGCGACGGAAGTGTGTGTTTTGCGCGTGCGCACAAGCGAAGCAAACACGCGTGCCTACGTCACAATGCGGAAATGACCCTCTGCGCATGCGCAGAAGCCTCTGCGCATGTGCAGAGGGTCTTTTTTCCAGCCACGGCGACCGGAGAACCGGTTCGGGGGCATGGACAACCGGCCATCACTGCCGGTTCGGCAAGCGGATGCAATTTTCCGCTACCAGTACGGGAGAACCGGTCCAAATCGGCAGCAACCCACCACTGAACCCCTCCAACCTAGAAAGCAACTACCAGTGGCTTTCCACTCTAAAAGCTTGTGTTTTTGGAAAGGGGGAGAGGGAGAATGGCATTTTTATTGTTCTTCCTCTCTCTTGAGTTAGAAGGGGGGATTTCGATAAATGTCAGAATGAGATCCCTCCCTTCATCTTTTCAATTGATTTTTAACAGAGCTTAATAATTATTAATTATTGCCTCCCTCTAAAAAAATTAATTTTGAAAGTTTAATTCTAACATTTTAATTTTTATATGCTTTTTTAATATTCTGATATTTCATTGTGAACTGCCCAGAGTCCCTCACTGAGGGAGATGGGTGGTTCAGAAATGCAAAAAAAATAAAATAAAATACCTACATACATAACGTAGATAAAAATTTCACTTATAATAGAAAAGAAAAGGCAGCGTTTCACTATTCCACCTGGTTTGGTTTGGTTTTTAAAAAAAGCAAATCAAGTTTAACAGTTCTCCCTGTTACCTGGGATAGAAGCAGAAACAGGGCAAAATTCTTTTCAATTTCCCCCTGTTAAAAGAAAGAACCAAACAGACAGTCACACTTTCACTATTGATTCAACAAAATAAAATAACCCTCATCACCACCAACACCGCCAACGGTCCAACCATTTGTGGCAGGCATCCCAGCATGAAATGGGCATTGACAAGCGAGAGGGAGACTGAGGGGCAGATGCAGGGAGCCTCACCGCACACAACTGAATGAAAGCATTTGTGCAGAACAGAACGAAGCATAGCAAGTAGGCCAGGAATTCCTTTGGAAGGGCTTGGAAACAACAGAGGGCTCAAAAGAGTCAGGATAGCTTTATTGAAGCCCTGTCTCTTGTAGGTTCACACATAAAGAGAGCCAGTTTGGTCTAGTGGTTAGGGCACTAGGCTAGAAACGTGAGGCCGTGAGTTCAAGTCCCACCTTAGCCATGAAAGCCAACTGGGGGACTTTGGGCCAGTCACTCCCTCTCAGCCCAACCCACCTCACAGGGTTTGTTGTTGTAGGGAAGATAAGAGGAGGAAGGTTGGATATATTTGTTGCCTTATTTGTATAAATAATAAAGGCGGGATACAAATAAGTAAATAATTAAATGGATTCAATCATGCTGCTACAACTACCCATCTACACAATTTCAAATACAGAAACTTCAATAAAACATAAACACAAAATTTAAAATACAGGGGGGAAAAGAAAACCTGAAACAATTAACCCCCCCCCCAAAAAAGAGGATTTCATCCAGTTTCTGCAAGTCATAGCTATGGCTATGGCAACTTGGCAACTTTTGTAGTAGTTGTGCAAGTTAGGTCTTGGATAAGAAAGATTGTAAGAAGGATAACTAAATCTATGATAATCATGTTTATAGAATATCATGTACACTATACAAAAGTTCATTCTTTTTGGAAAACGTTTAGCAGATACCTGTCAAACTGTTGCATTCTGATCACTTCTACAAATGTAATCAGTTTGTTTTGTGTTTTGGAGGAATTGATTTGGGACTTTTTTTTCCAAATTGGGGGGGGGAGAAGGAAATAAAATAATTCTGGGGGTTTTTGCCTTTCAAGGAGAAAAGTACATTCAAGCTCATAGAACGCTGGGAGAAAAGAAATACACAGTAAGAACAGGCAGTAGTGGGTTCTAAATTAGTTTGCTACCGGTTCGCGTGAGCGCTTGCGTGCGCACGCGATGCTTCTGCACATGCGCAGAAGCGTCCCGGGCGGGTGGCCGGAGCGTCCCGGGTGGGTGGCCGGAGGCTCCCGCCGCCGCCGCTACCGGTTCTAAGAACCGGGCCGAACCAGGAGCAACCCACCGCTGAGAACAGGTCAGGTGAGGGGTGTCAAACTCGATTTCATTGAGGGCCGCATCAGAGTTGTGTTTTACTTCGGGGGGCCAGGGTGGGCGTGGGCAGGGTGGGCAGGGCCAGCTCAACATCACTCGTGTCGGGGGCACCTGTGGTAGCCCAAGCGCTCTGCCAGCGAAAATTGGCTCCTGAGCTCCATTTTCAGCTGCGATGGACTCCTGCAACCCTCTGCCAATGAAAACGGAGCTTGGGAGGGCCACACACGGCCCTCCCAAGCTCTGTTTTCGCTGGCAGAGGCACCACGGGCCGGTCCTTTGCTGTTTCCAGGGCAGCCCTGCGGGCCAGATCTAAGCACACCACGGGCCGAATCTGGCCCCCAGGCCTTGAGTTTGATACCCCTGGGTCAGGTGATGTGCCCTACCTGCAACCATGATGGAAACTCTAAGAAGTCCTTTGGGCTACAGAATAGAATTATCAGTGCAGCCCCTTTTCTATAGAAGGCAGTGTCACAGCAATATATTTTCAAAAAGTTGCTGCCCAAGAGGCACACGCAATAAACTGAATCTGTTTGGAGCATGGACACAAGGCACACAAGGCACAAATACCTACTGTAGCCTTGGGGCGGGGGGGGGGAGGGAGAAGTAGGAGGACTTCAAAAAGTTGCTTGATTGTCTTTCTTAATGGCTTTGCTGCTTCAGGTCTCCGCTGCTGATTGTATGTTTGCTCTGCAAGTCCATTAAATGTCTGAACATTCAGAAATACAGAAAGAAATTTAAAAACTAATTGTGTCAGTTTTCAAAGTCCCACATGTCTAGTATAGGTACACTGGTAATAGTTTTTAAAAATCACTGATTCCAGGTCTCAGATCCCTTACCTTCCCAGGAGGATTTGGAACAGTTTGGCTTTCCAGCTCTTCATTCTGAAATTCATCCTTTGACGGTCCCTATACAGTGAGTTAATGGATTTATTTTCTCCTTTTGAATTTTCTTCTTTCAACAGCATCAAGCTCTTATGCACACACAAAATGCAATTGCTTCAGCCAGATTCATAGAGAACACTTCCACACAAGGTTTGTTGTTGTTTTTTTACCACTCCACATTAAGCTCCCTGCCAGTGTGATTTCACACACCATTTACTTTGGAAATCTGAGTCAGCTTATTTATGTTTGGAAATGATCGGAGTCAATACTAAAATTGATCCTTTTAAAAAAAAAAAAAATTCTGTGGCTCAGGATAGCTTGTCATGGGCCTGACTCATGAATTCTTAGAGGAACTCTTCCCTCACAAGGCCTCCTGGACTCTGTTCTGCAGTGTTCTCAGAAAGAAAGGGCTCTTCTGTTGCTCTTAATGACTCCTCAGACCTATCCAGATACTCACTTTTTCTGCCATGTCTCTCACACACACACACACCCTTATCACAGTCACCAACCAGACTCCAACAAACTGAACAAAATAAAACAGTTTATTACTTGATCATTGATGCAATCAAGGTGTGGCTGGTTTTATACATAGTGCAGCAGGATTTGGCCACATACATAGAAACAAAATCATGCTGGTCTGATAATGTCTGCACATGTCTTGTTACGTCTGTGTTGTCTTTGCCTCGCCCCGTTACATCTTTGAAGCAGCTTAAAATCAATATTTAACAGAGACTTTAATAGAATAACAGAGTTGGAAGTGACCTTGGAAATCTTCTAGTCCAACCCCCTGCTCAAGGAGACAAATGGTTGTCCAATCTCTTCTTTAAAATCTCCAATGATGGAAAACGCACAACTTCTGAAGGCAAGCTGTTCCACTGATTAATTGTTCTAACAATTTCTGTTTTCTGACAGGAAATTTCCCCTTATTTCTAGGTTGATTCTCTCTTGATTAGTTTCCATCCATTGCTTCTTGTTCTGCTTTCAGGTGCTTTGGAAAATAAGTTGACCACCTCTTCTTTATGGCAGCCCCTCAAATATTGGAATACTGCTATCATGTCACGTTTACTGTTCCAGTTTTCAAGATCTGTTTTCCCTCTTCTCTCAACACAATTTTTGCTATGGATACAATCTGGCAAATTGCACCGACATTTGATTGTTGATAGTGTCAGGGACTTTACAGGACACTTAAGTTGCTAAGGACACACCATTTTTCCTCATGAATTTTCTTCTGTTGAAGAAGCCACTTTGGATTGGGTGTAAGAGAGATCACACACCTGACTTCTGCAAGGCATTTGCCTACATTATACCAGCACTTTCTAGAGCTGTGATGGCGAATCTATGGCACGCGTGCCGGAAGTGGCACGCAGAGCCATCTCTCCAGGCACGCAAGCCGTCACCCGTTGCTCTTCCGGGTTCCGGCGAGCCGGCCAGCTGGTCTTCGCGCATGGGAGAGTGCCAAAAACCGGAAGACCAGCTGGCCAGTGCGCATGCATGTGCCAGAAACCAGAAAATCATCTTCCCGGTGCACGCATGCACACCGGGCGGCTGCTCCTCTGTTTTCCGGCATGCACACACACACACACACACACGCCCCTGTTTCAGCACTCGGTGCCAAAAGTTTCGCCAACACTGTTCTAGAGCTTATAAACTTCTCACAGACATGGTTTTTGGCTTATTTGAAAAGAACATGAGATCTACTTTTTGAACACAGCTTTAGCCCTCTTTAAAAAGAGCCCAAACCCTGTGCTGCATAAAAGGTCCATTTAAACTAATAAAGCAATCAAAAGCAGTTAGATTCTGCCTGCAATATGTAACTACCGGTAGTTTATCACCACATAATGGATTATAGGGTTTCCACAGTTTCTGGCAACAATTAGTATGCGGTGACTGTACTTTCTCGTTCTTTTTATTATTTTCTGTTTATCTCCAATAATTTGCACAAGAGAACACGCTGATTGGAGGATCAATCTGATCTCTCAGGATCAGTTTCCTGCAGCTGTAGTTTTTATGGCTCTTTATAAAAAGCACCATATTATTTATGTTCCCAGGGGACAAGTGACATTTTGCTCACTCTATGCCAGCTTTGGTGGCACTAAGGGACATGTTAATGAGTGACATTATTATGTAGAGGCAAAAAATAATTATGTACATCTAAAACTATTTATTTGCTGTGCCTGTAGGCCACCTATTCCAGACAAACCCGAAAGGCTTTCCAAAATTAAAAACAGCAATAAATAAACATAGTCCTCAACATACAGCCACTCATTTAGTGACCATTCAAAGTTACAATGGCGCTGAAAAAAGTGATTTATGACCGTTTTGCCACTTATGACTGTTGCAGCATCCCCACTGTCACATGATCAAAATTCAGGTGCTTGGTAACTGGTTCACGTTTATGACAGTTGCAGTGTCCCAGGGTCATGTGATCACCTCTTGCAAACTTCTGACAAGCAAAGTCAATGAGGAAACCAGAGTCAGTTAACAACTGTGATACTGACTTAACAACCGCAGTGGTTCACTTAATAACTGTGGCAAGAAAAGTCGAAAAATGTGGCAAAACTCACTTAACAAATGTCTGGCTTAGCAACATAGATTTTGGGCTCAATTGTGGTCGTAAGTCGAGGACTACCTGTACATTACTTCAGCAATAAAACAACATTCATTCATATCTAAGGGTGAAACTTGGCTTTTCAAAGAGTGCTTCTGGATGTTCCCAATCATGAGGCCATAACACAATTCCTTGGTCACTTGTTGCCAGCACTGTTATTCCCTGCCAGCACTGGTTGGAAATGAAGCTTACTCATTATCAGTGGCTAGCTGTCTACAGAACTTCAGGCTTTCCTATGTGTAAGGGTCGGTATTTGATTATTTTTATGGAATGGATGCATTTCTCCCTTGCAAAATGTCTAGGGATAACCTGGCACACAACCTCCATTCCAAACTGTGCAACTGAAAATAACAAACCAATTAAGTTACATGATGGACCTTAATTCTTCTTTGAGAGCCATTTCTGAATCTCAAAAACACCATGTGGGAGAGGGAACCAGAGGGTGTTTTTTAAGATTACTGGCAAGGCTAAGGAGAGCAAAATATTTTTTTAAAAAACAAAAGAGAAGAAAAGCTTGTTGTCCATGCGTTACATAATACACCTTTTCTATTTATCCAATGTTTCCGTGGTTTCCCTGGAGAAGCTGAATGTGCCAACTCTGACAAAGCTGGAATCCATTCTATATATGAACATCCAGAGGCCCAGTCCTGGACTCCCATTATTTTCCTCCATTGTGCACTCAGCTTTAATAAAACACTCCTTGGCTGAGCAGCATTCTTTTGTCCCTATAACCGTTGTGAACCGTTACCATTTTCTCATTAGCATGACACTGTAACAAACACAGATTGGTCCCCGTTTGCTCACAGGCAACCCCCATCTACAACGGTCATCAGTTGATTAAAACTCTATTGAAAACAGACACACATTTGTGATGCTTGGGATTTTCCCTCTCATAGTTTCATAGCAGAACAAAAAAAAAATGCTTCTTGAGGAAGAGAGAAAAATAATAATAAATCCTACGCGGTTTGCCTCTGTAGCTTTTGATTTCCAAGATCCTTTTAGCTGTCCTTGCCTTCTCTTCTCTGTAACACAGTATATTTTGGTAGGTTTTAATTATTGTTAAGATCGACTAAGAGTTTCCTAAATTTCAGTTTGGAATATGATAATTGAAAGCGCTGTGCATGCCACAAAGTCTCATGCATTTCTCATTAGAAACTTTTTTCACTTTTTCAGTATTGCTGAAGCAGCTGCAAAAAATAGCCCGCATGACTCAAATTCATAAAGCTTTATCCTCATCTGAATCTAGCTCTGACCTTACATGCATTCATTATCTTCAGGGACTTCCATCTTTCTTGGAAAGCCAGGCTGATTGACCTTACAAGTTAATCAGCTTCTTCTCCAGGAAAAACATTCTGCAACAATTTTTCTCTGGGACAAAAGTTAACCAGGTGATCCCAAAGGTGCTTTTTCAAAAAGCAACTGGACTTTGTTTTTCCTTGAAGACGTTTCGCTTCTCATCCAAGAAGCTTCTTCAGTTTCTTCAATCAGAACTGAAGAAGGCTTCTTGGATGAGAAGCCAAATGTCTTTAAGGAAAAACAAAGTCCAGTTGCCTTTTGAAAAAGCACCTTTGGGACAACCATGACCAGGATGACTGAGAATCTCCATAGACATTTAACAAGGTGATGTGAAGAGTTAGGTATCAGATATGCTAGTTGGAGAGACTAATGGATTATAGGAGATTATGGGAAAGGCCATGGCAGAGCAACGTAAGAGTTATGCTTCAGGGAAGGGAGCAAAACCAGCAGCCATAGGCCAATTGAAATCTCATCCTGTGTGGAATAACTCTAAACCCATGTCTCACTACACGCATAGGTTTTCTTCAGGTACAAGGACCTGTGTGCCAAGTTATTAGAAGGTGAGGATCTGCTCTACAGCCTCATGAACCTTTCCCTGTATAAACTCTCTATTTTTTCCTCTCTTTTTGGGGGGAGAAGAATTAATTTTATGATGTTTTTGTTTGAATACAAATTTGGATTTGCTGTGATATAGGCCATAATTTAGAAACATTAGAATTACATTACGGGTATGATCCAAGGGGTGTTCCACTGATGCATTTCTGGTTGTACATTTCAGATATGCAGGTTTGGGGTAGGGGCAAGACTCACAAAAGGTGAGATTAGAGATTTATTTGCAATATTTAACATAGGTAGTATCTGACTAACCTTAGAAGCCAGGCTCAGAAACTAAACAGGGTCAGGCATGATTAATCCTTGAACTATCAAGAAATAACAGGACAGTGTGCTATCTTGTACTGGATTATAAATAGATTTTAAAAAGCAGATAGTGGCATCTCTGAACAGATGCCAAGAGGTTCCCATTTCAGGAGTCAAAGTATCCAGTGAATTTGGCAATAAAAAAAATTCAGGGAGTTTTCTCAGTGAACATTTATCCAAAGCTGCATCCCATTTGTGCAAATAAATTAGCCTGGAAAAAAGAAAGAAAAATCCCTTTCTTAATATAGAAACTGGGGACACATCAAGAGATTGCTTGATTATCATGTCCTTTTTCTTCAAATCATCTCATTTCCCCAAATCTCTGAATCAGGTTGCCTACTTCACTAAGAACACGCCAAG
>QLTV01002425.1:1695114-1721532 GCA_003457575.1 Thermophis baileyi
TGCCGTCTGCCTCCCACCAGCTGCTCCACTAGCTTGGTGGATTTCCGTTACACTTTATGGGACTTGAATAGGGGCCATTTCCTAATTTGACATTTGTTTTTTAAAACAGTGATCTGGTCGCTTTGCATAATAGGACAGTAGATCTATATGTGGAACACTCGGGGATTTTTTTAATATTTACTTTAAGGATGCATAGCTCAGAATATTCAAGTCTGTGATGCCCAAAGCTTATGAGGACAAAAGACCATTCTGGAAAATCACATACAGTATGTAACAATTGCTCCTATTTTTTTTACATACATACACCCACATACATAGAGAGGGAGGGAGGGAGGGAGAGAGAGAGTCAATCTTTAGACATATACTGTATCTACTGGAACAAACGTAACAAAGAATCTGATCATTATACGATACCACTATTTTATTAAAATGCCACCCCCAAAAGTAAAGAAGCAATCAAAACAATTAAATGATAATAAATTTGAGAAGAGGAATGTGATGTATTTGTCAACACCTCTCAGT
This sequence comes from Thermophis baileyi, assembly GCA_003457575.1. Taxonomy (NCBI): domain Eukaryota; kingdom Metazoa; phylum Chordata; class Lepidosauria; order Squamata; family Dipsadidae; genus Thermophis; species Thermophis baileyi. The sequence goes on from QLTV01002425.1 coordinate 1,695,637, forward strand.
GCACAAAATGGGTACTTTTTAAAAGGTTGAGGATTTAAACTTGTACTTTTAAAGCCACTGAGGTTTACATGTGGTTAGATTTGATATCTTCAGACAAATCGTACATAAAAGATACACTCTTCTGATAAGAATTTTCTGTCTGGACGTGTAAGTTGCCCTTTATAGTTGTGTAGGCCCTCTTAAGCCAACCTACAGAGCACTAGAGTTTTTCACACATCCCACCCGATTCTCCTTGTAATTTGGAACTTCTGCCTGTGACACACCTCATCTGTTCCATCACGTTTCTATCAGAGGCCACACCGGACTTTTTTTTTTTTTTTTTTTTTTTAGAAGTGGGAAAATTTTTTCTCTTACAACAGTTGCTGCAGCTGCCCTAAAAGGAAGAGGAAACCCATGAGCTAGCAAGCATCTTCCAGCTTCGCTTAGCTCTGCCCTCTGACTGTGATGCTTTTTCCTGTTGTTCTGACGTTGTGACTTTCCACCTGCCTCCTCAACTACAACCACTAGCAGTCATTCCGAATGCAGCACATGTGGGCTGAGTGTTGAATCCTCAGTGCTCTCCAGCGAGTTACAGTAGATACTGCCAAGTGGTTATGCTGCTTTTCTCCTCCTCTGCAGTTTGCGTAAAGTGAAAAAACTCAGCCAGAAACCCTTTCCCGGTAAGTTTGTAAGATAAGCATATGGCATTTGATCAGGACAGTTCTCTACTTTGGGGCTTTGAATCAGAAAAAAGGTTTCCGATCGCTTTCAGCCCCAATCCCTGGCCAGCTTAGCTATGTTGTACTGCTGACAAAATACTTGTTCATAATGAACTCCAGGACAAGGCTTGACTGACTGATAAATTCTTAGCATATACCGTATGACTTGTTTTATTTTAGCGAATTATTCATGTCTTCCCTTGCTGTTTCAAACTTATCATGTGATTAACAAGTGGTTTTTTAGAGCTGCTTATAACACTGTGCTGTGAAGGACTATCTGTAGGATTTGTTCGTTCAGATTTATTTCAGCAAGTTACAATATATATGGTTTTTTTTCAAAGAGAGAGTGGATCTGCTGTCTATAGAGTGGTCAAGCCTCCTTTTTGTTTTGAGCGTTGTTGTTTTTTCTTCAGAAATCAGAAACAATGAATAGGAAAAAATGAATTACTTAGGCCGGCACCTCTGTCTTAAATTGCTTTGTCTGTATCGGATTTAATTTTGCAACAGAAAAAAGTACGGTTTTGTGCTTTAGCAGGAGATTGCTAATATCATTCTTGTCTTCTGAAATAGGCAAACAAGAGGAATCCAGGGAAGCAAGATCATTAAAGCTGTTAACAGTTTGATTACTGATGAAGGTGCTAAGCAGTTGCAATGCAGTGAGTGCCTTTTCTCTTCATATTCTTCCCTCTAGAAGTGTTGCAACTTAGTGCTGCTGAAACTAGATGATTTCTGATTATATTTTTCCTTTGTTTTACTTTACAGACCAAAAGTTTAAATGCAAAAGAGATGGAGGCATTAACTGCACACTCATCAGAGGTAAACACACATAAAGCCCTTTGCCGTTTCTATGTATTAGAGTTTGTGATTGTAAGCATACTTCTTATGGGACTCTGTGAGACTTATTTCTGAGTAAACTCACTCAGAATTGTACAAAACATCCTATGCTTTCGTAAAGGCATGGTCAGTCATTCCTGCTAAGCTTTAGCTTGGAGAGGGGGGCAGTTATTTTTTAATAGCACTGTAATTCTAGTCAATATTTTATAATAGTACATTTGATCCTTTGTTTGCACCTTTATAGTTACCAAATTCAAATCACCTTAAAGACTGAATGAAATGAAAACTCCTGAACTGCCATCCACACTCATTACAAATTTGGGGAAATCTGTTTAGACATGAATGAGTGTGTTACGCTCCCTGCTACAGTTCAAGCGAAAGGAATGAGATTTGTGCTCATAATAGAGTGTTGAACAGAAATATGTAATGCTGTAGTCTGGATTATAATGTCCAAATGCTAAACACCTGTTACTTCAAAAACCTATTAATTTCAGTGAGCCTGTTTCCAGTGCGGTTAGCAATCACTTTATAGCCTTACTTGGATGTATGGCTGACATCCAAAGAGCAGCTCACATAAAACAGCTCACATTTGCCCTGGGAAATTCCTGACTGCAATCCTCTCTATCACACATTAGTTCCTGTCTGAATTGTATCTGTTTAATTTTCTTCTCACCCACCTTTCCCTGCATTACTCACTCAAATTTCGAATGAATTCATTGACATCAATAGAAGTTTAGTTAGTCCTGAATAATAAAAGACCCATTGATGTCAATAGTAACCATGGCCAACGGTGTGAAACCAACCATGTTTTGCTTGCTATCGTGTTTTGGATCTATATTATTTGCAGAGCTCACTAAGGATTCCTTTAACCAAAATAAACAGGATGACTGTGGACAGTTTTCATATTTATTGTTGCTTCTGTTTAATGTTTGGTTGAGTGCAATTCAGTGTTGCAATTGAATGCATCCTTTCCTGAAACAAGAGAGTGTGGGTTTTGTCTCTTTGTTTTGAGGAACTGAGCAACGTGATGTATTACAGCTTTATTTGACTCTATGCCGCATGATGGATTGATAATTTTTACTGACTTGTTAAATTTTAGGAGGATCTCAAAAAACGTCACTTCTCCATGACATGTGATAATGAAGATGAGCCATGTCAGCTGATTGGTATGTGTGCAACCCTTCTTAAACAGTGAACAGTGGGATTCTGCTAAACCCACTGTGCCTTGAACTTTGTTCTCTACAAGTGAAGGGCATTTATTCTGCTCTTTTGGGTGGTGCAGGAAGTGACAGAATGAGACCCAAGCTCTCTTTTGGTCAAGGGATGGATAGTTGACTATTTTTTCTGGCACTGAGAATGTCTACATTTTTATGTAGTAGCCACAGGCTGGTGGGTTCTCAGGTTTAAATCATAACTTATAACTCTAAATTGCCCCCTGGTGGCAATATATATATATACACACCTAAAATATCTAGAGCTGTAAACAATCTGGTTGCTCTTCTAGGACAAACCATAGGATGGCAGGTTAACTACATATTTAATTGCCACCACTGATGGCTGAAACACAGGCTGATTTCCTTAAGAAGGGGATTGTGGATAAAATTTAAATATGCAAGTGATATACATGATTCCAGCAAGAACAAAGTTGGAGGTACAGAGTTTACAGCTTGTTTAATAGTAGAATATAATTAAGTGCCATTTTAAATAAGCTACGTAGGTTTGTGATCAGTTCAAAAGTGATATACCTGTATTTTTTGGAGTATAAGACGCACCTTTTTCCCCCCTAAAAGAGGGTGGAAATGTTGGTGCGTCTTATACACCGAATACAGCCATTTTTGGCCTCCCGAAGCCCCGCCCCCGCAACCTATTTTTGTGCGCAGAGGGTTTGGGAGGCCTGCAGAGTGCTCCTGGGGGCTGGGGAAAGGCAAAAACGCCCCCGTTTTGGTGAAAAACAGGCAAAAACCAGGCCATTTTTGCAAAAACAGGGGCATTTTTGCCTTCTCCCAGCCCCCAGGAGCACTGCAGGCCTCCCAAACCCTCTGCGCGCCCCATTGTTTGCAAAAACGGATGAAAAACGGCCCCGTTTTTGCAAAAAACGGGGTGTGCAGAGGGTTTGGGAGGCCTGCAGAGTGCTCCTGGGGGCCGGGGAGGACAAAAACTTTTTTTTCTTACTTACCTCTTTGAAATCTTGGTGCGTCTTATACACCGGTGCATTTTATAGTCTGAAAAATATGGTATTTACCACATTGAATGTTCTCAATCACTTTTGACAAGAAACCAATTTTTACTTCTGATACCAAGAACACCTGGGATGGTCCTTTTGCTACTAATTAAGTTTTGCAAACTGCATTTGTTTAGATTCAATTGATCTGATTGTTCTTCTAGCATTGCTTAATGCTGATAAGGAGTACAGGTAGTCCTTGTCTTACAGCAGCTCATTTAGTAACCGTTCAAAGTTACAACAGCACTGAAAAAAGTGACTAAGACCGTTTTTCATACTTACATCCATTGCAGCATCTCATGGTCAGGTGATCACAATTCAAATGCTTGACAACTGACTCATATTTATGACGGTTGCAGTGTTCCAGGGTTATGTGATCACCTTTTGTAAACTTCTGACAAGCTAAGTCAATGGGGAAGTCAGATTCACTTAACAACAATGTGAATAACTGCAGTGATTTACTTACCAACTGTGACAAGAAAGGTCATAAAACGGTGCAAAACTCAGTTAACAAATGTTTCACTCAGCAACAGAAATTTTGGGCTAAATTGTGATCATAAATTGAGGACTACCTGTATAACTATAGTACCGTAACTTTCCCCAATCTGCAATAGACTACAAAACTCAATATCCCCAATCCATGCCTAGCCAGTATGGCAATTGATCAGAGTAAGAGCTACAGTCTAAAGCATCTGAAAATCATTTTGTTGACAATAGCTGATTCATATAATTCTATAATCCTATATTCATGTATCTAGTGCTGATGTCACTCATTCGTTGCACATTATTCCTACTCCTTTTGTTCTTCCAACAGATCGTCACAGGAAAAGAAAGAATGTGATATCTTTGCCATTTATGTTCAGACGATCTACCCATGAATCAGAAAGTCAGGGGCATCTAGAATCTGTGTTGAAACCACCTTTGTTTGATCTTCCTCTATCATTTGTTTACGGTGCTGAAGATACACTGCCCAAATCTATACAGGTAAATACGCAGGAGGGTATTGTATCCATCATGTATGAATAGTGCCTTGTGCTTTGGCTGTGTAACATAATCCTTAACTTAAGCAATAGGAGGATTTTCTTCTTCCTACTAGTCATATATGGAAGAAGTTGAATTACGATTAAACGTTCTTTAAAATAATTCAAATCTATGCCAAGCAAACTCTTCTCTAAGGCGAAACAGAATCATGAGTTGTACAGTGTATTATTGAAGTTTCATAATATTGTGTCAAGAATTCTGCCTTCTGTGGGGAGAAAGGAATTTCTACTTAAGTCTGGGGTAGCTGAAAAGGAAAGAGCCTAAAGGCTAGGGAAAATAATATGGGGAGGAAAAAAATTATTAAGGAAGAACAGGGAACAGTTGCATGTAACCCAACCCAGGAAGTATATAATGTATGAATAATGTATATGAATGTTGTCCTGCCAAACACATGCTACTGAAAAAGTGAGCATAGGATAATGATGGTGTTCAGTTCCCGGTTTGGATCTTAATACATGTGATATTCTTTTTATTCCTGTTCACATTGTAGGATATCCTTACAATACTCTTCCAAAAAGGACCATTCACTGAAGGGATATTTCGAAAAGCTGCCAATGAGAAGGCACGCAAGGAGCTGAGAGAGGAATTAAATGCTGGAAACAACATTGCCTTAGAAAAAAAGTCTGTTTATCTGCTAGCTGTGGTTTTTAAGGTATACATCTATTAATTTGGTTTCTTATTGTAGATCCCAGTTTCTTAAGTATTAGGAAGAGATATTCCTAAAACCAGTGCAGTTAGGAAATAAATTCCGCTATTGTTGTATCTTATGTATTTAGCCTCCTGATAGAAAAGGGTAGGAGACAGAGCTGTTGTTTTTATGATCTGTCTCTGACTTTGGGATACACAGTCCCAGGAAACTGTGGTATGAACCAAATTGAAAGAGTTCCAGGATGCATGTTGGCTGTTGGCTTACAGTTGCCTACCGTGGCTTAACTGAAGCTTATTTCTTGCAGGATTTCCTCCGAAGTATTCCTCACAAATTGTTGCTGACTGAGTTTTACGATGAGTGGATGACAGCATTAGCAAAAATAAATCATCAAGAGAAAACTGAAGCCATGAAAGAGTAAGTGGACCTCTCTTCAAGAGTGGCTTTTTGTTGTTCTGTAATAAGCAACGCAAATAGACACAGATTCTGAAATCCTGGATGCTTCCAGATAAATGGCTCTTAACTCAAGAAATCAAAAAGCATTACATGATTCCCTTTTTAATCCCACTCATGAACAGAAAACTATGGAAGAGAATTATGAATGAGAAATGACATAATCAGTTCCTTTCCACATTCTGTCCTCCCTAAAATTTCATCAATGAAGCAAACAAAAGTAAAAGTTTTATTTGGAAAATTTGATTGATGCCAGAGAAAATGATATCTAAGACTGTAGATTTCAGGTTAAAGTTTTACTACATCTCCTCCTATCTATTCTGAAATGAGACAGAAATGAAAAGGCTATATTGAAGTGAAACTCTATGCCTGCTTAAAATGACACTAATTTTTAATGGGTCTTGCTGTCGAGTAAGCCTGGCTAATAGTGCAGCCTACCCAAGGATTTCCTGCAATTTTTACTCCCTGTCATTCTCATTGAATTCAATAGAATTTCTTCCCCCAAAATGTGGTTAGGTTTGTGTTTTGTTCCAGTTTCAGATGCTTTCTTGTGACTAGACATGCGTGGGTTTCCATATTTTTTATTTTCCATATTTTTTATTCATCTTTATTGAAAGCTGGGGAACTATTCATAATGGGCAAACACTGTAGGAGGAGGAATGAATCTTCACTGCAAACACTAGCAATGGAGAAAGTAAAAACCTAAATGGCTTTTGCAATAATGCCATTTCCCCCCCCCTTCCTTCCATTTCAAAAGGCTGGGAGAACATGAGTGGGGGAGACCAGTAATATCATCCCATAAGCAAATCTGACTGGCTTCATGACAACACAATGCCATCAATTCATTTCAAATTTGAAACTACGCCAGAATACAATGCAAGGAATAAAATAACTCTGGCTTTGCATACATTCCTACATACATACATACATACATACAGAGAGAGAGAGAGAGAGAGAGAGAGAGAGAGAGAGAGAGAGAGAGAGAGAGAGTCCCATGAAGCAAACCAATGAATATTGATAGCCTCTTTCAGTGATTGTTTGCAGTTACAATGGTGATCAAAATGTAACTTCACGACCAGTGCTCACATTTACGACTTTCACAGTTCTGTAAAGCAAAAGAAAGTTGAAGTAAGATCATAAGCAGAGTCATGGTTTTACTTAGCAACTTCTTTGCTTTAACAACTAAATTGCCAGTCCCAGTTGTGTCGCTAAACAAGGAATACCTGTAATATCTTCAGCTGATGAATACCACATAATGAAAAAAAAAACACGTGCATATTATACATATTTTATACATGTTTAATTATAAATTTAAGAGCATTTCACCCCATAATTTTCCAAGAGACAGAACAATTTCTGCTTGGTGTCAACTCAGACATTTATGTCTACCTGCATCTATCGAGCTATCAAGCTATCTAGCTAGCATTTTGGAACTGCCCATCTTCTGCACAGAGAAACTCACAATGAATTCACTGACTGGGACTTTTGAATGGGAATTTTGGGTAACCACTTTAAATCAATACTTCCACATTTTAGAGGAAGTGTTACTCATATAAGTGAATGCAAAGTTTAACTTAAAAATAAAAAAAACCAGAAGCTGCAATCTGAGGATGACTTTTTTTTTTCCTTATGTTCATTTTTGCAGGGTTGCAAGCAAATTGCCACAGCCGAATCTTCATTTGCTCAAACACTTGCTTTCTCTTCTTCACCACATCAGCAAAAACTCCAAAGTCAACAAAATGGATTCTAGCAACCTCGCCATCTGTTTTGGACCAACCATGTTGAGTCCAATTTGGGACAAAAGCCTGGCACTTGAAATCCAGAAAGAATTGGCTGATAAGGTACCTTGGTTTTTTTTCCATCCGTTCCACATTGTCTTTTATCTTTGTTTTTTTTTTCTCTAGTTACAAAGAAGCCAGTCAATACAACATGTCTGGCAATGAATCCCTTTGGTATTTACCTGACTCACAGTGAAATAGTTTCACACTTGAAATAGTGGCCCTATCCTGTAGACCAGATTCCCAATCTTGGCAACTTTAAGACATGTGGACTTCAACTCCCAGAATTCTGGGGGTTGGAGTGCATACATCTTAAAGTTGCCAAGATTAAGTACCCATGCTATAGGCCGCATTGCAAGATCCTAATTAATTCAGCTCCCACACACTAGAATTATAGGAAGCCTTAAAGGGGCACTTCTCTGATCATCATTCAATAAATTGCCTCTCTGATATGATATTAAGAAGCTGTGTCCCATTTTTAGGCAGCAAAGTGGAACAAGGTGCTGCTTCAAATTGAAGCCTTTGACTTTCTGCATCTCCATTTGCAGAAGACATTTATACAGAAGCAGGGGTGGGTTCCACTTACCTTCCCCACCGGTTCACATTGTGATGTTTTGCGCATGTGTGCTCCCTCCGCTCGCGCGCGCGCGCATTCCCTCGGGCAATTTGGCTTCCGCACATGCTCAGTAGCTTCAATCATCCTGAAACACAGCTGAGGAGCTGATCAGCTGTGCTTCGGTCGAAGGAATAAAGGTCAGTTTAAATGCAGGGACGGGCGGGAGGGCCCTTTTTCAAGCAGCAGAACAGGAAAAACCTTCCAAACAGTAAAAAAAATTCACTAAAAATTCCCAAAAAAAAGATGGCGGCGCCCACGGACCGGCACCGACCGAACCGGATCCATGACATCACCAGCAGGTCGCTAACGGTTCGGGCGATCCAGTCCGAACCGGGAGGAACCCACCCCTGTTACAGAAGCCACATGGATGGGTTCAGAAAAGTACCCTGCCTTGGGGCTTTTTAACTACAAGCATTAAGATAGAGGATCATGCTTTCTCTGGGTCAAAGGTAGTACCTCAAAGGCAACCACTCCAACAAATGGAACTATAGAGTCAAATTGTGTTCAGGATCTTCATATAACCTTATATTGTATAAGACTGCAGGAGAAGAAGAGAAAGTAAAGGATCTTATTGGGAAAACGAGGATGGTCCAAGTTACATCCACTGTTGGCTTTAAGCCTGCTTACCCCAAACATAAATCGCTGTCAAGGAAATATAACTCTCCAAAACTCAAAGCAAAAGTTCTCCATCCTGAACCAAGAGCTTATAGGCAATTTATAATTATCTTCAATAGCTGGTTAAGAAACTTCCCAACATTTTAAGTACAGACTTCAGATCTTCTTGACTGGAAAGTACAGCTTTCTTGGTTGATTTTTAAAACATGCAATCATTAAAAGTCTTGCAATTGTGGTTCGGTGGAAGAAGCTAGTTCTGGCATCAGGGCATAAGCTTTGGGAATTATGCAACCAGCTAAAGCCACAGCAACACAATTGCAAAGTTATTCCCATGGAAGATAAGCTTCCATAGGTTCAAATGAAGAGTTTAACAGGCCCACATAAACAAACAAACAATGGGGGGCTATCTCAGAAGTATTTTATTCTTACTGGAAAGCAAGGCAGGATTTAAAAGACAAGAATTCTGTATGTTGTTTTTCTACTTGTACTCTTCAAGGCTGGAATTTACATGTGGATCTCCTATCAAAATATTCTTAATATATAGTTTTTAATATATAGATCCCACTAATAATGTTGAAATGTTTCCAAGTTAATCTCTGATTTACATTCTTTGTTTGGCTTGCATAGGTGAAGGCACTGGTGGAATTCCTCATTAATAATTGTTCGGATATATTTGGAGAAGAAATCTACTCACTGTTGTCTAGGAATACTGATAATTCCCTGGATATGACAGGTACCCTGATTTTGCATGTCTTTGAAGTGTATATTTAAAACAGAGTCCGGCTAATCATTTTTCTCTGAATGTGCTTAGATTTCATTGAAAGTACTGTTTAACAATGTTTGATTCTAGTTGCTGAGGAAGTGGCAAAAAATAACCAACCCGTAACAACAGTAAACTATTTCTAAATGTTAACCACAGTGTATCTTAAAGTTTCACAAAGCAGTCACCTATCACTGAGGTTCCTTTCAAACCAGGATAGAGAAACAAAATAATATATGTAAAGTTTTGGGAAGATTTATCAGAGAGACTGGGCCCACTTTGTGGATATCGAATTATAATATAGCATTATATGATATTTTTGATAAACCAGTGACTATTTCTAAGTTTAATATAAATATGGTTCAATATTTTTTTTTGTTTCTCTTTTTGTTTCTCTCTTTTTTTAAAATCATTTTTCTTTTCAGGGACTGTTCAGTTAAGTTTTATTATTTGTATGTAACTTGATCCCTTGCCTATATTTTGAACCCTTAAAATATTTTTTTTAAAAAATCCTTTTCACTATCTTGGGCAGGAAGGCTTTATTCCCCAATTGCTAGTGATGTACACGTACTTTATAGCAGTTAGTGGAGACTGACTTATTTCTAAGGCTGATTCTGTCCAACATTAGTCTCAACATTTCTTTTCCTTCCTCCAGGAACATCATCACCAAACCAGCATCGTGATTCTGCTTATGACAGCACAGACCTTGAAGGGGAATGCAGTCTCAGTGACCTTCAACCCAGGGGCTTATCCCACACTAGCAGACCAAGCAGTACAGAATTGTACCCCAAACAGCCACGAACCCAGATCCCTTCTGCCTTGTCCCTGGCTTGTTTTAAAACAACAATGAAGAAACTTGAGAGGAGGTCCTCAGAACCAGACTTGCAGTCTTCCAAGAATTGCAGGAAAAGCTGTGTGAAACTTCCAAAACTTTCCAAAAGTGAGGATAATTTTATTCTGCAGAAGGAATTGGGACTGAAGGATAGAGAGCTGAGAATGGGAATGCAGACAGTTGAAGAATCCCATCCTTCCGGTCGCTACAGGAACAAAAAGCCATCAGATCTTAGAATCAAAGCCAACTTCCCCGCAGAATTATCAAGTGATTCCTTACTCAGCACATCTTCTTCCAGTTCACTAGACAGTGCTTCCTCTATCTCGGACTCTTCTGTATTCACTAGTTCACCACTCTCATCACCTGCCATCTTCAAGAACAATGTCTTAACGCGGCCACAGTCCTTCTCTGCCAAAATTTCAAATGGAAGTGACAGAGCTGTCTCAGAGCTCAAGAAGCACTCCATGTCGTTTTCTGTGGCAACCCGCAAGAAGCTGCTGGCCAAAACGGAAAGCCAAGGCAGAGCTGGCTTTCAAAAAGGTAGTTTCAAAAAGGGCTCCAGAAAAGAAAGACCACTTTCCTGTCAAATTGTTCAAGCAACTCAGGAGACTGTTTCCAGTCCAGAACCCTCAGGCTGTCCACAGAGATCCCGTTTTATGTCGGCAGTTGAAGTGTTTCGACTTGTAGATCAAAATAAACCTAGAAGGCCTCCTTCTTATGAAGAGGCAACCAAACACTTTTCTGCTGTTAGATTTCCATCACACAACAATTTAAGAGCTCATCCTCTGAGGCCCACCAAGGTTCCTCAGGATCCTGCATTTCAATGTTTGAGACTCAAGAAAGAGATCACAAACAAAGCAAATGAGAACCTTTTTAATGACAGATCCTCTTTGATCAATGACTCCCAGGACAAAACACCAGTTGTGGATTTTGTTATTGGAATACATTCACGGGCAAATTTGCCTTTGACCCCACAAGTGTACCGTCTCAGGACCATGTCTGGGTCATATCAAAAGAACAAGCAAGAATATGTGACGCTACAGAACAATCAGATAACTTTTGAGCACTTACAATGTGCAAAAGAATCCTATGTTTAAACTTAATTTTCTCATTTCAGTACAAATGTATACATTCTATGCCAGGCATGGAAGCAAGACTTTTGCCAAACATTATTGTCTAAGCAGATATAAATCCAATTTTCCATAAAATTGTATTTTGTCTAGTATCCGGTGTAATGTGTTTTGCTCTTTGGCCCATTTTGTACAAAATAATTATGTCATAATCTGGGCTTGGCTATTCCCTTGAATGTTAAAAGCACATTTCAAAATCCATACAATAGGTCCAGCAGCTTTATCCACTTTGTTCTTATAGCAAACCCCCGCATTAGTGGTTTCTTCTTTTTCTGAAAGTAGTCTAGACAAGGATCCAATATAAACAGAAACAGAGAAGCAGAAGATAAGGGGAAATGCTGTAGAGATCTTGAGCCAATCTCTATCATATGACCAAGCAAACGTGTGCTTTGCAACAGACTTGGCTCTGCTGCTTTGTCTGGTTTTGGATTTCTCAAGCGATAGTTTCTTCCACCACCACTTCCTATTTGGAAAGGATTTCCAACTGAACTAAACCTCAGTGTTATGAAATGGTTCTTGCAGTAGAAACAGCGAGACTTTCTGTTTCATGATACTATCCCTGAAAGTTCTAGTAATGAAAGTTTCCTTCTGGAACATATCACACTCGGACCAGGGTGAGCATGAGAGAAATAGTCTGAATCAGAGGTGGGTTGCTGCTGGTTCGTACCGGTTCTTTAGAACCAGTAGTGGAAACTTACCGCCGCTCGCCGAACCGGCAGCAAAGACTGGCAGTCCACGCTCCCGAACCGGTCCTCCGGTTGCCACGGCTTGAAAAATAACCCTCGGCGCATGCGAAAAAGGCTTCTCTGCATGCGCAGAGGGTCATTTCCGGGTGTTTCGCGTGACACGCACTTCCATCGCGATCAGAACCAGTAGGGAAGGTAAGTAGAACCCACCCCTGGTCTGAATGTATAAGAAAGCCTTTCTAAATTATTTTAGTCTTCCCCAACTTCATGCGCTTTGGATTGTGTTGAAATGGCAAATCTCAGATGTGTAGTCTAGGGCTTCAGAAATATGCCATTGTAACTCATCTGGAAAATGCTAAATTGAAACCCCGACAGAATATTCATGCAGATCAACATTGTGTAGCTTGACGTTTCCGCATAATTCCAGGAGCTGAACATAACATATGTTTATTATGATTTATCAAACTACTATAAAAATTGCTCATTGCATAATGCCATAATGTGGTTTATTTGTCTGGCTTTGATGTAGTGTGTGAACCCAACCACTAACCAGGGATTATTGCTTAGTAGAATATCCAAATCCAGCAATATCGATTATTCAAGAAAAAGTGATTAAAATAAATCCTTAGTATGCTATGCAATTCCAGCCACTGACACTCTTAAAGTTGCTTCATTTACAAATATTAACTCAAAGTATATAGAGGAAGGCCAAGGCAGTTAATATCCCAGGAATAGTCAGGTAGCTTCTTTTAAACAGTCCCCTAAAGTTTCAATTGGAACCACACTGTTACATGGCCAGCCTGTGTATTCAGGGATGTGTCTCTAAAGCAAAATAGAGATAAACTGAGGTATCTCTGTGATCTAACATCCCTGCATATATTTCCAGCAATGTGGTTATTTTGAAAAATCTAAAGTCGGTCTTTTCCCAACAATGTCTGCATTGACTCCTAGAAAACAATTATATACTTGCCAGGATAGCGAATGATGAGCCAGATGAAGCAGACGACCTGTTCCACCTCAAAGGTGTATCTAACAGAACATCACTTGCATGTTGCCAGAGGTTTTCCCCAATAATGGCAGAAAATATTGGGAACAAAACAGGGCCTATCACGGACCTGCCTGAAGAAGGTTGGGTGACAGTAATGGGTCTGCAACCTCCTAAGTTCCTTACTTTCCTGATCTGTCCCACAAACAGCCATATACATTATTTAGCCCTGACATTAATGCGATGGATTCTGTTCCATCCCCACTACCCCAGCCAGCAACTCCAGTCCTGCTTACGATGAACCATGAGGATTTTAGCTGGGCTGGTTGCTTGATCACCGACTCTGTGACCACTAGATCATTTTACATGCATGCCTAAGGACACAAATGTGAATATTTTCAAAAGGAGCAAGAGGTATTGTTCTTCTTGTTCTTCATCTTTTCAGATATGAGCCAACTGGCAAGCCCAGATACAGCTTGCATAAAATTCTTGCACGTCTCCCCACATTCCCAGTATCAACATTTCCACAGGGCCAGTGGTGGAAACCTCACAAGGCTCTATATGTTCAATCATCCTTGGTGATTAAACAAAAGTGAATAGTTCTGCAGGAAACATATCTCTCCAAAGATCAGCTATGTGTATGGACTTTATTGGAGTTCTTGAAAACATCAGGCTGAGTAAGTCAGTAAGGTGTAATTGGCCCCAAACTGATGAGAAGCGTTGGCCCCTAGAATCTGCATCCATGGAATTTGGCTGGGCTACTCGGAGGTTGAATTTGAACAGAATGCTAAACTAATCAAATCTGAGAATAGGTTATTTGGGGATGAGTGCTTTGTATGAACTCAGCTGATAATCGGGTGTTAGGTGGATCTGATATGGTTAGTTAATACAGTACGTTTGATTCTTTTCCCACATACAGGACTGAAATATTACATGTATTTATTAACTAGGTTACAGAAAACATACCGGTAGACACACACACATACAGTTTCATTTAAAAACATGTAGAAGAATTGGTATTTGAAGTCACATCTGTTTATGTTCCGTACAAAGGAAATCATTAACATGGAAACTAAAAATCAAAGTCAGATTGTTTTCTATTGCTGGTGGGTTTTTCCCAAATTCACAATCAGCATTTATCTCTCAACAGGGACTTGAGTTCTTAATCTTATTAAGATTAAAATCTAGATGTTCTTAATCTATGTTCCTAAAGTGTCAGAGAACAAGACAGTTTCTATTTACCAGGCTGTTTCTATCCCCATCTTTTGTGTAAGTTTCTAGGTTCATCAGCGGATATTTTCTTTGCCTGTTTTGTTGTGACTGTATGACAACCATTATATTCTAGGAAAATGACTCAGTGCTTCCATCTATTCACAGATCTCGAGACTTTCCCCATGTTTTTCTGAGGCTTAAGGTAAACAGTTAAAGTTGCCATGATATGACTCACAATTCCTATCAGGTTGGGTACAATCAATTCTGATTTTTTTTGTTTTTGTTTCTGTGAATAAATTAAAGTTGTCCTCTACAACAATATGCTATTAGTTACACCATTTTCTGATCAGAATAACACCAACTGAAAAAAAAAGGAGCAAGTAGATCAGGGGTGTCAAACGCACGTCGTCACAGTGGCGTCACGTGACGTATTGGGACTTTTTTCCCCTTCGCTAAACTGGGCATGGCCGTGGCCAGCACATGACGCATCCAGCCCGCGGGCCGGGAATTTAACAGCCCTAAAGTAGAACAAAATCATGTATGGAAACTTGCAACTTCATTCGTTAAAAGAATTCTGTGGGTCATTCATATCATTGAAGTTTCTTTTAATTTTTCTTTAGGTCTAATTTCAGCAGCATAATTCAACCAGAGGCAGGTCAATATTTGGGGGAAGATTTAGTAATGGCAAGATCCTGTTCGTGCATCTACCTCCCTGTGTGTTCAATCTCCCCAGTACATTCAGTGATGGATAGATCTAGATCAAATTTTCATAAATTGATTTCTATCTCCAATCTGTCCTGTTTTCAGATTCATCTGTGAATGGATTTGAACTTATAGCTTACCAGTTCTAGTCTAAAACATTAACCCTACACTTCATTCAATTCTTCCTCTATAAGTGTGCAAACCTTTCTTCTAAACTTAGAAAAAGTTATTCTGAACATGTACAGTATATGCTACATGAAGAGTAGGCAACCTAGACCTTTTTAGCTATTTTGCACCAGAACTCTGAGTATCCCTGATTACAGTTATGAACAGTCTTAAGTTAACAAAGAGATCACTAGTTACACATTGGAATTCAAGCTCCATGAAGAGGTTTTGCTATTTCAGAAATATTTTGAAATTAAGATGATGAGAAAAATGATATACTGCAACTTTGGGGAAAAGCTGTCCAAACTGATTATAAAAGCCCACATATGTAATACACCCAGCTAGAACCCTACAGTCCAGAAATACCATTCAGATCAACATGGTGAATTCATAGCCACCCTAAGCCCAGCACTATCTCTTAGCCTTCGGTGTCCCCTTAGCGCTCTCTAGTCACAGGTTGTATTGCTGAAGACACAGATGGCAGAAAGTCCTGTCTGAAGTCTTCAAGATGCAGCATCATAGCCAGTCCCCACCACAGCATGCAGGGCTCTTTCATCTGTTGTGCAAGAACACAAATTTCAATGGACTGAAGCAGAGGTGGGTTCCTCCTGGTTCGGACCGGTTCTATAGAATCGGTAGTAACTTGGTGGCCTGGGTTGCTAGAACCAGCAGTGACCCAGGCCTGCCACACCCCCGAACCGGTTCTTTCGGCGGCGCCATAGGCGGCGCCATCTTGTTTTTTGCTTCTGTGCATGCGCAGAAGCTTTTTTTAAGCACTGCGCATGTGCGAAGCGCGTCCGTGCCCATGCGGCGTGGCACTGAGCGAACCGGCAGCGAAGAAAAGAAGAACTCACCCCTGGACTGAAGGATCCACCATACTGTGGTGCCACATGATCAAAAATAGGCAGGGCTGGCACCACGGGGAAAATGCAAAAATTTGGGCGTGGCTTGGTGGGCATGGCTTGGTGGTCATGTG
This sequence comes from Thermophis baileyi, assembly GCA_003457575.1. Classification (NCBI taxonomy): domain Eukaryota; kingdom Metazoa; phylum Chordata; class Lepidosauria; order Squamata; family Dipsadidae; genus Thermophis; species Thermophis baileyi. Next base: position 1,711,987 of record QLTV01002425.1, read on the forward strand.
ACTGGGTGGATGGGCGTGGCCAAGTCGACTTCACTTCTTTGCCCTTGTTGTTGTTAGTTGTGAAGTTTATATATACCGTATTCTTCGGAGTATAAGACGCACCAGAGTATAAGACGCACCTTAGTTTTTGGGGAGGAAAATAGGGGGGAAAATCTGCCTACCAGGTATTCATCTGGCTAGCATCCTTAGTCTGGTCAGCTTCAGCACATTATTTTATCCCCTGGTTAGGGCTGAAAAAACCTTCTTTGGAGGGAGTAGCAATGAAAAAAGCCTGCAAGCCGGAAGAGCCAGGAAGATCGTTAGCACCTCGTTAGAGCTGGAAAAAAAGCTTCGAAAAAGCTACATTCGGAATATAAGATGCACCCAAATTTTCAGCCTCTTTTGGGGGGAGAAAGGTGCGTCTTATACTCCCAAAAATACAGTATATATAAAAAAGGGGTTCACCGTCCACTGGGGGGGAGGAAGGGGGTCTCTGGGGAGGAGGCAAGCTGGGGGTGCAGAGAAGGAACTCCTCCAGATAAAAAACCAAGCAAGCAGGCTTAGCAGGAGCTCCGGGAGCAGCCAGGCAAAGGAGAGAGGATCCCGTCCAGGTGAAAGTTTTCCTCCCAGGCAGCGGGGCCTCGAGACCCCCTTCCCCCACTTTCTTCGGGGGTGGGTGGCAGGAGATAGAGGCCGCCTGGGAGGAATATGCACCCGGAAGAGCAGAGGAACACCGGGAGTCAGGGGAGGAGAGGAGGACGGGCAGGCAGGAGGGAGGGAGGCCCAAAGCTGCTCGCGAGGCAGGGGACGGCGGAGGAGCAGCCAGTGTGTGCGGCGACCAAGGCCCACTGCCGCCTCAGGCAGGTGCAGAGTCAGCATTCTGGTTTTTTTAAACAAACACTCCCACACCGCCTTTTTGTGGCCGCGGCAAGCGTCGGCTCTTAAGGATCCACGTGCAAGAGATGGGGTGGGGAAGTCATCCTCTCCTCTTCCCCCAAGAAGCGGACGTACATCCTCCTGCAAATCCTTCAGATCGCTCAAGAAACTCCTGTCGCATATGTTTAATTTAAACGCCATTTCTATCCATCCGCTGGCCTTCTCTGTTTCCGTTTTGTGAAGCTTCCTCCTTCTGCTTCCCCCTCCCACATCCAGTCATAGATTTGGCAGTCCTCCTCTGGCCAGAGAGGACCTAGTTTAAGCGATTGGCCTAAGGAAGAGCTTATAGTGTTTCCGGACAAAGAGCGAGCGTCCGGAAGAGGTGAGCGCGGCCTCAGCGGCGACTGGGCCACTGGGTGGGCGTGGGCAGAGCCAACCAGGGAGAGAAATTTGAATCGGTTCGGCGAACCAATTCAATCGTCGCTACCGCCTCAGCCGAGGTGGGCCGAGGTGGTCCAATTTCACCCCTGGCTGGCATCCCATTTTAGAGAAGTGGAAGCTGAAAAGGATGGAAATTGCCTTAAATTTCTCCCTCTTTTGCCCTATTACTCCCCCCTCCCCATCAAAACTACAAACAGAAATTTGAAGCCCTACCCATTCTAGGATGCTTTTGCAGGCACACAAAAAGGGAAGGCTGGATACAGGCTGTGGTAAATACTTTTATCACCCTTGTGGTTGAGGGTTGAATGCTTTGAGGGATCTATTGTCAAGAGACAGCACAGCATTGGTGACCAAGGCTGTAGCCGAAGATGAATAAGGATATCACTTTTCCTTTCTCCCACTCCTTCTGTTTCCTTCCCTTTCTTCTAACCCTGTTCTCTCTTTTTTTTTCCATAATCCTTAAACCCCATCTCCTCTATTTCTACTTCTTCTCCCTCATTCAGCATTTTCTTTCCTGACCAGTAGATTTGAATAATTTACTTGCAAAGATCTTCTTCTCCAACTCATCATTCTTTTATTTCATTGCCCATTTTAGCTGCTGAATCTTTCTGGTCCTTCCCCCCACCCCCACCCCAAGAATTGAACTGATTAATTGCAAAGGGATGTTTCTCCTCTTTATTCTCCATTTCTATCATTATAGTTCAGTCTCTTCCACTCTCACTTGTGCTCTATAAAAAGGGCTGTCTCCATTTTGGCTCATAGATTCCCCATCTCTAGTTTAAAAGAAATGCTATAACTTAATAAAAATGACATCACTGAAACTTTTCTTCCCAGTTAAAATGGGAGCTTTCATTTCACATTTATCATTGATAAAATAAAAATAAAAAAATAAAAGCTTTGCACATTAATTTGATTTTCTTGTTAATCATTCAGTCCTTATTTTTCTGCTTCTGTTTTGCAAATGTAGTGACAGTTTTAATACAATATCTGCACTGTGGTTTGCTTCTCAGTATCTTGCAATCTAAAGCTAGTAGTTCAAGGCACATGACTATGACACCAACAAGGATAAAAGTGACATCTTGTGGTTAGATTTTCATAAGTAACCATAAAAAAAGATGTGGTATTTCTGACATGTATCATCTATATGCAACCAATAGCATAATCTCATTTTTTTTTCTGTCCATTCTGCATAATTGGTATGAGCATCAAAGCAGACTTGTTCATTAAAAACAGCATTTGAAAATAATAACTAAAAAGATTAAAAGCAGCAGATCTTTAAAATGAGTGTCTTATGAAACATTCCAGCACTTTTATTAGAAATCTAAATAGAATATCTGAAGGTTTTGAAAGACAAAAGGAAGGTGGAGAGGACAAGAATCATACCACTGCTATAACAACCACATCATCTTATGAGGTGCTGGGAATATTATCTGAGATTGTCCTCCTACCTAAGAAAAATTCTACCAAGTTTGGACACTTTCTCAATTGGCTCCCCTTCCATTATCAAGATTCAGTCAATGTCCAATTCTCTGCTATTCTCTGAGCTGAGGTGGCGCAGTGGTTAGAGTGCAGCACTGCAGGCTACTTCAGCTGACTGCTAGCTGCAGTTCGGCGGTTCAAATCTCACCGGCTCAAGGTTGACTCAGCCTTCCATCCTTCTGAGGTGGGTAAAATGAGGACCCAGATTGTTGGGGGCAATATGCTAACTCTGTAAACCGCTTAGAGAGGGCTGTAAAGCACTATGAAGCGGTATATAAGTCTAAGTGCTATTGCTATTGCTATCCTTGAATGAAAGGTGATTTTCTATTCCTGGAAGCTTAGTTTAGATGCAAGTCATAATTCCTTGGTGCTACACAAGACATGATGTGAATTCCACAAGCACCACAACCTAAGTCAAGTGAAATCCTTTTGGAATAGAATATCTTCTGGCTCTTTTTATGCAGGAGAGCAGGGGTGAAATGCTACCGGTTCGGCCCGGTTCGGGCGTACCAGTAGCGGCGGCGGCAGGTGGTTTGGAGAACCGGTAGCGGTGGCATGCGCAGAGGGTGAAAAAGTGTGGTCCCTATTTCTTGCAAGTCTCGAAGAGTAGCGTCGCCCTTCTCAACTTAGCTTTTTAGACAACAGGCGACTTTTATTATGCCTAACTCCCCACACACACAAGACCCGGAGAGGCAGCAGCCCCATTCTCCCCCCTCCCCTTCCAGCAGAGGAGAAAAGCAGCAGCGGCCCAAGCCACGGTGGAGTGAATGCGTTGTCATGGCCCCAGCCCCAGCCGCCTCAGCCTTTCCTTCGCTTTTGGACTGTGTGGGTGAGAGAACTGAGCGCCCGAAAGAGCAGAAGAGCAGCCCGAGTTTGATGAGAGTGGGTGGGGAAAAGGAAGGAAGAGAGGCTGGAAGGAGCGATTTGGACGAGGGCTGGGGGGGGCGAGGATCCCAAGCGGGCCGAAGAGGGGTGCGAAATTGGCTTTGGGATGATGGAGGACAGATTCTCCAGCTACAGCAGCCTGTATGACACTTCTTCGCTTCTGCAGTTGGCAAGGAAAACTGCCCCCGCCAAGCTCCCAGCTTTCCTACTTGGAGAAAGGATGGGGCCTTTTCGGGGCTTTCTCTCTGTTGATCTTTAGTTATAGGTTAAGGGGAGAATGAGAACGATCTTATTTCTGCCTGACCGAAAGAAACACTGGGTGTTTTAGTTAGCTTAGCGAGAGTGAGAGCTGTGCCTGCCTGTGGAGACTCTCCCACTACAGGGTTGCATTGACGGGTGTCTGATAGAGGATCGTGAAGATTATGGAAAAGAAAGTAAAAAAACCAACAATCTCACCTTGTGTGTGTGTAAGGAGGGAGGAAAGCAGTTTCTGTTTCTGAGTTTAACTTCTAGGAACCGCCCCGCAATTAAATGCTGGCTTGATTGACGTGTTCCCTTGTATCACGGTCTTTAGTTGTAAATAAGCAAGGAAAACATCCACACTTATAAAGAATATATGTATATGTGTTTGTGAGTTGTATTAAAGATGGTTTTATGAATTTTTTTTATGTAATTCGGATGGTGAGTTTTGTTCGTTGGCATACTGCACTGCATGAAAGATTTATGGTTTCTTGTAGAGTTATTTTTAAAGTAAACAAAAGTCTTGAGATGGAAAATATGTTGGTTTCTAAGCTGTGCAGTTTCTGACCTGTTTCTTTGAAAATATATTAAACCAAATGGTGTTTGGGGTGGTGATGTAACAAAACGCAGCTTGATTTACAGGAAACTTTTGCAATAAACATTTAAGACAGAAGACCCTTCCTGTATTGGACTAATTGGATAATATATTAATGTATGGTTTGTCAGTTGGACTTAATAGAGTCTTTTAAAATGGAATTTAAAGAATTTGTAAACATCCTAACTCAGTATTGACTAATAGGAGTTACATGTGAATACATACAGAAGGTAAAGGTTTTGCAAATCACTTAGAAAATCTTTGTGATTTAGAGTGCATGTTTCTTTGCCTGAAGAAATTATAATAGATTACAGCGTAGTTCACATATTATTTATATTTGTGTTTGCAAAAGTAAGAACTATATAAAATAGCTTATTTAAGTTGGACTTTGTTAGACTCTATTTTTGGCAATGATAGAAAAAACTCTTTTAAATCAACTAAAGGTTGGGATTATTTAAAGCAATTTTTATACTGTGTTGTGGAAATTAAATATTGGGTTTGCAGCACTCTTTCATTGTTTGCATTTCTGTTTAGATCTGTAGATATAGTTAAAATCAGTAAAGTTAAGATCTGGGTGTGACAAGGAATGGCTGGGAGGGGAGGGGCCAGGCGAGGCACCCCTTGACGTGAGTGACATTGAGTTGGCCACGCCCACCCAGTCACATGACCACCAAGCCACACCCACCAAGCCACGCCCACAGAACCGGTAGGGGAAATTTTTAGATTTCACCACTGCAGGAGAGCATATATATTGGGAACATTCAAATAATTCCAGTGAACCAACCCTACTCCCTGATCTGGGATCAGTTTACCTTGACAACTGTTGTTAGGGATGGAATTCCTCATCGCATAACAACAGTAGGCAGGGTGGATTGTTCCACAATGCTACTAAGTCTTTGTAATCTCTCTTGGAACCCATGGTAGCTTAGACCCAGCATGACCTCAGTGGTTCTCAACCAGGAGGATGCAAGAGCATCTACAGAAACCTACACTTACAGCAGCCATCCCCGAGTGGTACCCAACAGAAAGCGGTATCAAGAACACTACATAAACAATGTGCAGTGAGTAATGACACTTAACTTTACAGTCTTGGATTCAACATCTAACCCAATTATGAATCTGACTCAAAGCCTTCATCTCTATATTCTTTTTTTTTTCCCTGCCTTGCCAATTATAGTTTTCAAACTCTAGCCCTAAATTCACATGAGCATTAAATCTATCCTGTTAAACATGCTCTTGGCTGTATATAAAATTATCAAGATCGTTTCCTTTCATTGGAATGCTTATTCCAGATAACAGCAGCACTATACACTGGATAATTTTCTTTATGTCTTTCTATTATTGAGAAAAAAACTACCATTTGGGACAGTGCATTGCAAACTGAAGAAAGGATAATGGGTTCTATTGACCTAGCTATTATTCATGTTACATTTAACAAATGCATCCTATTGTGCATTACAGGTGAGCAACTCCTTGAAAGAGAATGTCAACCCTGAAGTTGGCTAAACTGTGGCCATTTTCTTTTTTGTAGTTTCTAGGGAGGTTTCTTTTCTCACTGCTTCAGGGCTGACACAGCCTGGAGCGAAGGGGCCAGGGAGGGGCGTGTACAGATTAGCTAGGGTGTTGTAGCCTAAATAAAATTATTTCCCCTGGGAATCAAGGACGTTCATGCAGGTGTCCGCAGGGTGGAGACTGAGGTCATCTAGCAACTGGGCTGTATGCTGATTGGACCATGTGACTGAGACTCTGGGGGGAAGTGATAAAGTTTACTTTTAATTGGGGGGGAAACCAGCACCAACTTAGAGCTGGTTTTCCACCAGGAATATGCCAATTTGATATGTCCTAATAAAGAATGTTCTTTGAGGAACTTGCTCGCCTTGGAGTTCTTATTGAATTGGGATCTATTACTTGGAACCCTGACATAGAATGTGTCTGTGCCTTTTCTGCTGCTAGCAAGACAAATTTGTGTTTTTACCCCCACAGTCATAAACATCACTGCCCAAAGAGTGCAAAGTTACTCAGTTTAATAATTCTATTGAGTTGTGCCAGTATAATCTTTTTATTTGGAAGCACCACCATCACTAAAACCCAAAGTACAATTCATTTCCATGGGAGATACCAAAGCTTGGTTTAGAGCAGCTGCTTCACAAAATCACTCTTCCATCTCTGTTTTTTCTGAAAATATCAGGTACTAGTAACCAGATGTGGGGAAAGCTGCCATCTGAGATCAGGAAGAGATACAGTCAAAGTAGGCAATCTAAAACTGAATGGATACAAAGCCCATCTACATTCTACATTTTAAAATGTCTCCTATTTCATAAGAGCATTTAGCTCTATCACACAGCCTGATAATATTTATGGGATTGAAGTTCTATATTTTTGGTGTCTCTTTCATAAATCCCTTATTGGTAGTATTTTTGAGACATTGATATTCCCTTCTTAATGTTATGAATTACAGAGAAGGGCCAAATAACTATGGGAACATCATGTATGATCGTAGAGTGGTTCGAGGAAACACATATGCTATGCAGATGTTATCCTGGGTAGGTTCTTTTTCTTATAAATATTTTTATCTCTTTTAATTATGGGAATGCTGGAATGTTATTGGTGAAATAGGCTTATTTATGGGGGTGTGGTGGTACCAAATTCACATGTGCTGCTCATTGAGTGATGTTCATGCATAGATTTATCACTGAAGAAATGCATTTCCATCCTCAAATATCCAGCTTTCTTAAATACCTAGAAACAAATATCCAGAAACAAATAAATATCTAATTATAATCATTATAATAATATCAAAATGATCTAGAAACAAATTCTTACACACCTAGAAACAAATAAAATTATAACCAGTAGCCAATATGGGTTCGTCAAAAACAGATCATGCCAAACAAATCTTATTTCATTCTTTGACAAAGTGACTAAATTAGTAGCTCAGCAAAATGCCATGGACATAGTATACTTAGATTTTAGTAAGACATTTGACAAAGTAGATCACAACCTACTTTTTGGTAATCTAGAAAAATATGGGATAGAGAGCATCACCACCAGATGGATTTCTAACTGGCTGACAAACCATATTCCATGTGTAGTCCTCAACGGAACTACTTTGAGGGAAGTAAGTACTGGGGTACCTAAGGTTCAGTTTTAGGTCCAGTACTCTTCAATATCTTCATAAATGATCTATGAAGGCATAGGAAATAGCCCTCATGATTATATGATTAGCATGTTCATGACTTTAGGCACACATTTTAGAAAAGAAATCAAAATTGGATAGCTAATGGAAAGTTTATGCAATGAGGTATTATAGTTACAACATTTGTGTTGCAAAATATCTCATCAAATGATAGTGCTCAGCTGACTTGTCTGAACTCCTCTAAGAAAAGTCAGGTTTATTAGTACAAGGCTGGGTCCCACCAGGGAATCTCGGTATACTAGATTGAGAAGTTGAAAAATATTCCAGAAATTGGTAATAGCAGATCACTATTATAATTCTTCCCAAAATATCCTGCATGGTTGTGCTCAAAGGACTAAAGTTGAGAAACAACCTTTTCAGACTACAGAGAGCCACTGTGTAAAGTTGGAATATATCTCCCAACTTGAGGTAAAGAATGTCCATTGACTCAAAAGCAGGTAGGAGGAAAAGACTAGAATTTGAATGCTGAGGCAGACATGTTTACATGTTTATAGGGGTTGATATCTCTCTCTCTCCCCCCCCCTCTCTCTCCCTCTCCCTCTCTCTCTCTCCGATGAGGCCTTCTAACATTGTCCATGATGCCAAGGAATACTATGCTATTCATGTTCTAGAAAGTCATTCCATTCCTGAGGAATGATAGAAGAGCACAGTATCCGATACATTGGATATTTATGGATGCATGAATTAAGCAAGATAAAAACCTGATGGCCTTATCTGTCCTGACTTTTGCTGGACATCATTAATGTTCTGTAAATATGGGATATAGTTTGAAGGTGATTGTATTTCAGTCTCAAAGGCCTTATTTACTCAAGAATAACTCCCGAAGAATTCTGCAAGGTTTAATTCCTTACAAACATGCTTTACACCAGGGGTGTCAAACTCGCGACCGTGGGCTGGATGTGTCACGTGCTGGCCCCACCCCTGCCTGGTTTAGCGAAGGGGGGAAAAGTCCCGATACATCACGTGACGACGCCGTGACGATGCGAGTTTGACACCCCTGCTTTACACTGTGTGTCCTGTAGCTCTCCATACAGTTTGAAAAGGCTCAGTTTATTCTATCAGTCATCTGTGACTTGTTGGTCCTCTCCCATCTGTGGAAGAGCAGCTGCTCAGCATCATTGCTTTGCTTGGGAAAAACACAGAGGATGTGTTACCTGCTAAATGCCAGCAAAGGATACTGAATGAAGGGCCATTAGGATAGTTCAAAGATGTGTGTGATGATCCCAACACTATATATGTAAACATGTTAATTCTATATTGCATTTTGTGCTGTTGCATTGGATAACATTTGTGTAAACTGCTTTTCTGCTGCTTTCATACACAAAAGAGGGAGATAACAAAACCAAAGAGAGTAAAAAGGAAACAATACAATAATACTGTCAGCAAAGTTTCTTGGGGACTATAAGGGGACTATCTTTTAAGTCTGTGAAAATAATATTATAATGTAATATAATCTATATATATAAAAGCGAAAACCACTCACACATTAATCACAAAATCTCCAGAACCGTAAAGCCTACAAACTTGAAATTTGCCATGGATGTTCCTCTTGGCTTCTATGTGCTCACTAAGAAAGGATTTTTCAAAATGACCATCGCAGCATGAGTATTTTTTATATTAATATTAACAAGCTCTGATGCTAAGGAGTTCTACTCCCCCCTCCCCACCTGAAAAGAAATCTGATCCAAATGCAAAACACAAGCAGAGGAGTTTCAGTTTCGCTTTTGCTTTCACAGCAGCAAGCAGCTTTACTACAGAACAGTTGAGTTAAGCCACACTAGCCAGATGAATACTGATGGATGCTGTTGGCAGAGACAGATCCCACCCCCCCCTTTTCCACCACCCTTCCCACAAA
>QLTV01002425.1:1741142-1760369 GCA_003457575.1 Thermophis baileyi
CCTGGGGCTGGATCAGTAACGGGCACAGATCTCCACTTCGACTTAGATGGCAGCAAGATGGAGGTGATGTACTGGTATGGGCTGGTATTATTGAAGATGAACTAGTTGGACCTTTTCGGGTTAAAGATAGACTCAAAATCAACTCCCAAACCTACTGCTAGTTTTTAGAAGACACTTTCTTCAAGCAATGGTGCAGGAAAAAGTCTGCATCTTTCAAGAAGACCATGATTTTTATGTGGGACAATGCTCCATCGCATGCATTGAAATACTCCACTGCATGGCTAGCACAGCATGCCAGAAACTGAGCTGCGCAAACAAGAAAAGCCCCATCCGCAGGATGCAGGCAGCATGCAAAACCACGCCCCTCTGGTCCACGGAAAAACCTCTCTCCACAGAACCAGTCCCTGGTGCCAAAAAGGTTGGAGGCCGCTGCTCTAATGCCTAGGCTTTGAGGATATTCCTCAAGAAGAACATAGCTACTTGAAAGAACATGGCTGCATTCCACTGCAGGAAATTAGTTTAATTGTTAACTACTTACGAATAGTCCCACCTTGTTCAACCTCATATGCCAACTGAGGCTACTCTCTGAGCAATTTGCTAACTGTTAATGAAGTTATAAACCAAAGTCTGAAAGTGAATTATTAAAAAGATTAATTATTATACATATTTGTCATATGTATCCTACCTGAGAGTTTACTGTTTCTATGTACATTGGGTTTCCAGGTGGAGATTTCTGCTACACTACTAGTGTTATACTAGCATACAGAGCCGAGGTGGCGCAGTGGTTAGAGTGCAGCACTGCAGGCTACTTCAGCTGACTGCTAGCTGCAGTTCGGCGGTTCAAATCTCACCGGCTCAAGGTTGACTCAGCCTTCCATCCTTCTGAGGTGGGTAAAATGAGGACCCAGATTGTTGGGGGCAATATGCTAACTCTGTAAACCGCTTAGAGAGGGCTGTAAAGCACTATGAAGCGGTATATAAGTCTAAGTGCTATTGCTATTGCTATACTATATACAAGCCATATTTAAACAAACCACTGTTTAACATGATGCAGGAATTCAGCCAGTTGGGTTTTTACTCAGAAAGAGATGCAAGATTTGTAATATTTGCTTTATTTACAAATATTTAGGATGAGTATATTGGAAGCAAACAGATCTCCTGATCTGTTGAAATCTTGAAAAGTAACTTTTACAGCTTCTTCTCTACTAGAAAGTTGGATACCACCAGCCTCTTGCAACTAAATATAACCAGAACCTCTCCACATTCTTTCCATTTCAGCTTTCAAATTTTTGTTTTTGCTGACTCTGCGGGCCCACCCTTCTTGTCTAAATGGGAACCTTTTTCCTCTACCTTAGGATGAAGGCTGAGGACAAACTAGCTTGTATAGTCAAATCAGAACCACCCATCCAAATGAGAGAACAGCAAGGGGAAAATTTCATTCAGCCCTTGCAGGAGTATTAAAAGAAACTTTTAAGAGGAAGAAAAGTAAACAGCTCAGCAGTGATTGAGTAGGCTAATGGGCAGAAAATTATAAACAGTGCACAGAAGCCACTGAATGAAACAGTCTGATCCATGAACAGAAAATCCACCAGACTGCAATATTGCTATTTATGTATGTATTTTAAGCTAATTTATATGGGTGTCCATTTGCCAGATAACATATTACAGGTTTGTTTTGTCTTTCCAATCGCAAAATTGTTTCTCAGTTATTAGTAGTCCATCTAACCATCATTATCGGTCACCTTAATAAAGCATAAACCTTCATTTTGAACTCTTAGCCATCAATCTACTTGACTATTATACCTATAATAGTCCCTGTTTAATAAAATAGTTTGAGATGTTTACCCAATATATAGTTCTATAAAAACAATGTATATACACTATGAGAACTGTCCAGCCAAAGTTAAGAAATTTATAAGACAACGTTCAATGGAGAATTTAGCACTTCTTTAACTTTTTCTCACAGAGTTCAGTGAAGCTTCAAAATTTTGCCAACTTTTGGCTGGATTGTGATATATATATGGAGCACTATTAATTAAGTGTTCTGGTGTCATTTTCTATTAATAATTTGTTCTTATCCAACATATAAACTCAGACTTTAGAAACAACTAAATAATGAACTTCTTAAACAGTGATTAAAACCACAGAAGCAGAGGTGGGTTCCTCCCGGTTCGCAACGGTTCTGTAGAACCGGTAGCAAACCGCTGGTGAAGTCACGGAGCCGGTTTTGTTGGTGCCGGTCCGTGGACGCAGCCATCTTTTTTTTATATTTTTTTTTATTTTGGGGGGGGGATTTTTTTTTTCTTCTGCACATGCGCAGAAGCCGAGTCCCCGGCACTGCGCATGCACCGCCATCTTGTTTTTGACTTTTTTAAATTTTTTTGTGAATTTTCGGCACTGCGCATGCATGCATGCCTGCGCGGCGCGGCCACACAGCATGCAATGCACATGCAGCCACGTGGCGCAGGAGGAAGCGAACCGGCAGCAAGGTAAGTTAGAACCCACCCCTGCACAGAAGCCTTATTTGCATTGTAAGTAACCCAAATAGTATAATTTTTTTAAAGGCTCTTAGATGAAATAGATAATGCCCAATGTTAAATCATTTTTTGTTTGTTTTATGTCTCCACAGAATCTAAGAAGATTTTATATAATCATTTGGGAGAATCTACTGAATACTTGTGAAGAAAGCTGTTATTTTGGCAAGCATTAAATTTGAATGCTATTTTTCAAGTGTTTTCTAACTGGGTATTTTGTTTTAAACTTTTGTCATTGTAGTTATTATTTTGACTTTATTTCTATAATAATCTTCTGTAATTGAGAGAGACATATAGGAATACAGTATAGTGTTCCTGTAAAAATGCATTTTCTAATATGTGGAGGAAGTTTGGGTTTAGCCATATTAAATTATACCCATTAAAATAAAAATGATCTAAATTAGCTTAATTGGTTAAGTCTCATGTTTTCCGAGTCTATACTAATCTTTCATTATAGTATGCTATTTTTATCTGTTACTGGTTTTAATAATTATATGCTAATTTATTTTGTTTAAGCCATTTTTAAGGGAAGAGATTAACATTTTATATCAAATATACTGGAAAAAAATATTTACTTCATTATATAGCCTTTATTCTATAATGAAACTAAATTGCATTTAAACGTTTCCCTGAAAACTGCTATCTTCCTTTCTAATGGACTGATAGCCATCTACAACATGCTTGTAGCTATACTATGGCAAATGCATCTATTTGTAGAATAAACTATTTTCACACCACTATTTTTGTATTATTTTCTGTTCAGTTGTGGACTATATGCACAGCCATATTTATAGAAAGTACAACAATGGTTCTGTGTTTGCTGTTTTGTTTTTCAAAACGTCAATTAGAAAGAAAAACCAAGATTTAGAGAGATTATTCTGCTGACTTCCCGTTAGCATTTCAAGGTCACTTGTCCAATTGTGTGAAAGTTGTAACAAAAATGGTAAATGAGAAATGTGGGCTCTTTCATAAACATGGAAATTAAAGCATACAGACATGATGAAAACACTTAAGACTAAATAAATTAGCTCCGTTTGGCACCAGCTAGAATGAAACTGATTAAAAGAAACATTTGATGGAACAGTTTCAGGACAAATGAAATTCCTTGCAACTAGCAATACACTGAGTTCAATTACATAATAGTATACAGTATTTCATTTGCTACATGTGGAACACCAAGAAGAGGTGCATGTCATCAGTATCCATAGCTCCTTTTTGACATCAGGAAATGCCCCTTGGCTTATCTTTTTGATATAAAGTCAAGACCATGAAAAATAAAAAACAAAGATGACTTTGACCGGTTTTAAAAAGTATATTCTACTCTTGATTCCCACAAGGTCGTTTTTTTGATACTAGAACATTTCTGCTGCTTCTGTATTTACAAATCTTATTAAGTTTGTAATCATATCTGTACTTTTCAGATTACTTCAGTAAAAACAAATATGATATGACGGTTGTATGATGTAAACTTCATTTAATGATAAATATTCTCATGACAGGTTCTCAATCTGATTTCAAATGGTGCATGTTTTAGGATCCGCTGGCTAGTGAGCATCCAATATTTTTAAAAAGGAGTATAGGTAGTCCTTGACTTACAACTACAATTGAGCCCAAAATTTCTGTTGTTAAGTGAGACATTTGTTAAGTGAGTTTTGCCCCATTTTACCACCTTTCTTGCCACAGTTGTTAAGTGAATCATTGGAGTCACTAAGTTAGTAACACGGCTGTTAAGCGAATCTGGCTTCCCCATTGACTTTGCTTGTCAGAAGGTCGCAAAAGGGGATCACATAATCCCAAGATGCTATGACCGTCATAAATATGAGTCAGTTGCCAAGTGTCTGAATTTTGATCATGTGATCATGGGGATACTGCAACGGTTGTAAGCATGAAAAATGATCATGTCACTTTTTTCAGTGCCGTTGTAACTTTGAACGGTCACGAAATGAACTGTTGTAAGTCAAGGACTGCCTGTACTACATTTGAATAGTCTTAGAGCAGGGGTGTCACACTCGCGTCGTCATGGCGGTGTCACGTGACGTATCGGGACTTTTTTCCCCTTCACTAAACTGGGCGGGGGCGGAGCCAGCACGCGACACATCTGGCCCGCGGGCCGCGGGTTTGACACCCCTGTCTTAGAGTATTGTTAACAGTTCATTCACATGGAATGCAGTGTTGCTAAAAGAAGCACAATATAAAATACTTCTTTGTGCATGCAAACAGGTCTAACTTATTTTTCTTTCTTGTATTTTTACTCCACAAGTGGTCACCACGGGTGGGTTCTAAATTACCTCGCCGCCGGTTTGCTTCCTCCCACACTGCATGGCTGCGCGCGCTTTGCGCGCGCGGCCGCGCATGTACAGTGCCAAAATTAGAAGAAAAAACCCCCAAAAAGCCAAAAACAAGATGGCGGTGCATGCACAGTGCTGAAAACTCGGCTTCTGCGTATGCGCAGAAGCAAAAAATAGCAAAAAATTCCCCCCAAAATTTGTTTTTTCAAAAAAAAATTCCAAAAAAAGATGGTGGCGTCCACGGACCGGCACCGACAGAACCAGCTCTGTGACATCACCACTGGTTTACTACCGGTTCTATAGAACCAGTGTGAACCGGGAGGAACCCACCTCTGGGTCACCAACCTGTAAATCCCCAGAAATAATTATTTAAAATGCTTTTAAATGTAACTCTATATTCTAGTTAAAGCATTGGAATAACAGAAGTAGTACAGAAAATCGGTTCCAAAAGCATTGTCAGCAGTATAAAAAACATCTACACTATAACTGCCTGTTTTGGACTGTTCCAGTCCAAAATCACAACATAGATACTAAGCTGGAAAAATATAATAATCTAAACAATTAAAGTACTTAGTATTCCATCATCCATTACACATTTAGAATGAATGGGCCAGATAAATCTTGTTTTGAAAGAAGTTGCACATAGATAATACCACTTTAAGGAAGACTCTGTTTTTGATAACTACCTGGTGAATCTGGTAAGGTATCCATCATTCAGAATTCTCCAAGTTATACAAGACATCATTTCTGGATGGTTATGTGCAATACTGAGTTTTGAATGCAATAATAAGGTGTGGGCAAAGATGGAATATAGATATTTTTAGAAGAGATTGCCATTTCCCTGCTTATTTATATATTTAATTTCTTTACCCTCCCTACATATAACTTTCCCTAATCAGGCAAATAGTATTGAGAAAAAGGGAAAAATTGTCAAGGGGACACCGTTAAGAGAAAGTGTGGTTGTAGTTGTTATTTATTTTTTGGCTACTTTGTTTTTGCTGGGACTGAATTCTTCCAATATCATTACAGTATTTTGATCCAAGTTTTTCTTTGCCCATGTTTAATTGCCAAATTAAAAGAGGACAGGTATTGATAATGTTTTTAGCTGCCCAGAGTCCCTCGGGAGTTGGGCGGCATAGAAATTTAAATAATAAATAAATAAAAATAAATAGTTGCTTTTCTTAATTTGCTTTCCATCTTCTAGCGGCCACAGTAAAGGGTTAAACCTCTGGGTGAATAACCTGAACACTGAGAAAATCACAACATTAATCTTCCAGGCAGAACAAACATTTCAAGAAAAGAAAAAATGCTGCATACAAAGGGTGTGTTTCTAATGCCATGAGAACAGTGCATCCCTGTGAAAATATAACTTACATAATAGAGGTAACAGAAGTATTTATTTAAACTCATCAGAAGTGGCAGTTGCATAGGACAAATTTATCTTTGTGGCTGTCTGACTCATGTGCAAGTTATTGATCTGCAAAGAATTTTATAATTATTTGAAGGATAACCTTCTTTTGGTCTGCAAACGGCCATCTCCCTGCATTGTCATGCTTGATAAAATGCCTGGATCTTGTCAAATTATATTACTAAGACTTACCAAAAATAACTCCAACCATAATGATACATACAATCCTTCCAACCAACTGCTAGAAGGCCAAGAATAGATGTCAGCCATATAAAATGTAAGAAGTATGAAGATTGCCTTACGGCTCTGTCTCAGTGTGCTGCATTGGTTCACCTCTAGGAAGAGCTGAGGTGATGCTGATGATGTTCTTCACAAATCACAGCCACTGAGCAAAGCAGTACAGCTGTTCTGCCTCTATGCAGATAAACAGGGCATTGCCTTACTTTGAAGGAACACTTTGAACCAAACTTCAGTGAAGCTAAGTGCCCCTTTGAAGATCTGCACACAATGTATAAATAACTAGACAACTGGTTGGGTCAACATTTCAGAGATATTTCCTCAAATAAACAGAGAAATGGAATGACCAAGGGTGGGAAGAAAAGCAGTGGGAGCAGGAGTGACTTCTGACTTCCCGCTGGTTTCCCCATTGAGTTCCTTGTGGTAATCTGGCAGGGAGTATTGGAAAGCCTGCCTGCCTGCCTGCCTGCCTGCCTTTCCAATTCCTTTCTCTTCCCTTTCCAGCAATGGCTGTTGCTGATGGGGGATAAGGCAATGGATTGCAAGACTGGCTGGGAAACTGTCATGTAACATTGAAAATGAAGATCACATGACTGAAGCAGCAGTGCAGCACCAGCCAACACTGAAGCAGTCACAACCTTCCCAAGTTTCATTCCATTGGGAACTGGATTTTGGACACATTCTGTAATTAGCCCTTTTGAGCACCTTGGTTCAAAAATTGTTGCCCTATGATGCATTATTTCACCCAGTTAAAGCTCATGGTGAGAGTTGTAGTAGTATATAGATTCCAAAGATATACAAAAGGCATTTAAACTTAATTGCTAAACTTTTCCATTTCTCTTTCATGAAAAGCAAATCTGTAAAACAAGACTTTATTGTTCATAAAAACACCTGAAAGAATTCTCAGTAATTCACAAAAAGCTATGAGAACAAAGGAAGAGATATGTATCTGTGTCTAACCCAAAACACGACAGGAGAGCCACTCATTCATTTATGAAAAATGAATTTTTATAATGCTAACCAGAACAACATTATGGGAAAGTGGAAGGGGGATATTATTTGCCTTTCAGTCCATGTGTGATTATGTCTCAGGAACACCTATATTACCAACCCACTGATTTCATAAAGAATAAGAATAAACCATGTCTTAATTCTGTGTGCTCTATCACGGCAACAAAATTTCAAAATTACATTTTTGTTGTAACTTAATCAACTTTAGCACTGGTATTTCAATCTATAGAGAATTTTTCGGCTCCAAATAACATCTAAAATGTTTCCTCTGATACAGACTTTCCCATATAGTTGCAACTAAGGAAAATTATAATTCATCTGATGCCTGCTATCACTGAACTAGTGCTAATTTCAATTAAACGAACTCACTATTGGGCCATCTAAAACTGCAAACCGAGTAATTTCGCAAGATTCTCCTTTTTTTTTAATTTCTTCATATTATATTACATGAATCTACACTTTTAAAACAACTTTTGAAATTCTGGTTGCACCACTTACAATTGGATTCACATTTCCACACTTTTAGGCCTACTGTTGGCCTTTTAGCTGGAACAGGAAACATCAGAATTCAGTTCCTCGTTTCAGCTCACCTTCACATTTGATCCCACTGAAATTTTGGCAGAATTATATTGGGATCCTTGTTTATTGGAGATTTGGTTAGAAGAGTTGCACTAAATGCTACAAAATACACAGGACAATAATGGGTCACCAATTTATTGGTTATCCAATAAAAGTTTATATTATGGGACAACCAAACTTTAAGAATAGCTAGTTAAGTCCATGTTGTGGGTAAAGTAGATTTTTCATAATTGCTTTACCGTAAATCGACTTAATTCAGTATGATTAATACATTTATATTGAATTCAATCCAGGAACATTATGAACCTTTTATTTTTAAAAGAATTACTTGACAAAATGTTCCAAATTCACAAAACTAGCACTTTCCAAATGGGATCAGGCAAACGTAATTAAAACCTGTATCTTGACAGTTACTTATTCTACTTTAGAAACATGTTTATACCATCACTCTCAAGGATACTATGTTTTTTTTAACTCTGTTAGTCATGATTTTGTCTTTCTTGCTGATTGAAATCTTCAGTGAGCAGAAAATAGAATTATGCATCTCATTACCATTAACAAAGTGACCTGATTCCTATATTGGACTGAACAAGAGTATGAGTTCTTTAGCTTCACATTTTAACCTAGCCAATGTGCTTCATAAATAATGGTTTGTGATTATTAACCCACACAATAATGTTAAGCCAGAAAGCATCACATACAAGCCATAATGTCTGAGTTTACTCTAGAATTAGTAAATCTGGCAGCAAAAATCTAGGCAGTCACTTGATAGCAACAGAAAGAAAGAAAAACCTCCTATCCTTTGCTGTCATCTGGTCTGGATTTTTGCAGGTCAGATTTGGCATAATCTTAGTTCATGCATTCTAAGCCACACTCTAACACAGAGGTCCCCAAACTTGGTAACTTTAAGACTTGTGGATTTCAACTCCCAGCATAGCTGGCTGGAGAATTCTGGGAGTTGAAGTCCACAAATCTTAAAGTTGGTAAGTTTGAAGACCTCTGCTCTAACAGCACAATGCATAAATTCAATCAGAATGACAAACCATAGCTAGTCTTGTGTTAGCCCAGCCAATGAAATGTGTTTGGCAGTTTCATGTATGCTTCTTACATTGACCAATAAAATATAAATGTACAAGAAACACCACAAATTGCTACAGATAGTAATTCCATAATAGTTACCATTAAAAAAAATCTTTTCAAAAGCAGATCACTAGTTCAGCTTCAGATCAACTGTTATTCCTGCATTGTGTGACAACCCCACCCCACCCCGCCCTGCCTTTTATGTCAGAAAGATGTTTAATGTATTCAGGAAAGCGGTCCATTTTTTTCCAATTATAGTTTGATTGTGGTTTTCCTGTTTTTAAGTTGTTGTAAATTATCCAGAGCTCTAGAAAGACAGCAAAGGGGAAATCACTTTTTTTCTGAAACGTTTCCATTAAAATGCCTACTAAATTGAGAATGCAAGTTGCAGTTTTGATGAAAAGGAAAAAGTCAGCCTACAAACCAAGCTGGGAAACATAATGGATGCCAATTCGGGAAAATAATTCGTTTGAGAACATTCCCAATATTTAAACCAAGGCCACTTCATAAAAATCTGTCACAACTAGGCAGGAGGAAAACGAACTGGATGAAACTCGTTATTGACCTTTATAAAGGCCTACTTAGCCACACGAAACCTGGCTGTGATAAAATGATAATAACGGAGGAGTTAAAGCAAACTTCTAGACACTTCGGTTTTTATAACGTCGCATTCGGGGCAACGTTCCGGATCAAGGCACCAAGTTACAGCAATCCGCACCATCTATGTGTAATAGGTAACCACGCTCGTTTTACACCGTGGCCCCTATCGCCTTCATCGCCAGGCCAGCTCAGCTATTTATAAGGCTCTATTTTAACCTGACCCGTTCATTGGTTGCCGATCTTTATGACAGCACAATCGCGCCNCAGAGGCGGAAGTTTCCGCCTGCAATTCTTTTATGTACAGATACTTAATCTGACCTCCTCTTAGGCTTGGCTTTTTTTGCAGCAAGCGGCGCCGTCGCCGCCTCTGACAACGTGGACAAAGGACAGGTGGTTTAGGAGTTCCGTCATCGACGTCTCCGAGGAAGTGGTGGCGGTGTAGAACAAATCGGAGGGGAAGGTCCAAACTGACAGACCCCCGCCTCCGCTTTCCTTTTCTGAAATATATTTTGAGTCGGAGTTTTGTTTTTTTGTTTTTTTAATCACGGAACTTCCACGCTTTGGTCGATTTGAAGATTCAGTGATCTTTTCGGTACTTTAAACGAAGTTTACTGATGGGGCAACACTGGGGGGGGGGGGTCCCGCTGAGTAGGAATACTTAAGAGCGGGCTATTAATCATTTTCCTGCTCTGTATCCAGGCTGCAAAATAATCCACGGAACAAGAGGACCTGCTGTTGTAAAGAAATGTTCAGTGAGAACAGGGTGGTGCCTTTATCTGCCCTGGTTCTTATTCTCAGGGATTCTGTGATCTCTAGAGGCCATACCTTCCTGAGGCCAAGTAAAATTGTACAAATATCACTGCAGGCATTCAGTTTCAAGAACTTTTTTCCTCTGGCAAGTTGGTTAGGAAGGGGAGAGGGGGAAACGGGGAGGTGATCCAAGTGAGCCATCGTATCTCCTTGGATTAAATTATCTCCTTAGCACTTAGACTTATATACCGCTTTACAGTGCTTTACAGCACTCTCTAAGCGGTTCACAGAGTCAGCATATTGCCCCCAACAATCTGGGTCCTCATTTTACCCACCTCGGAAGGATGGAAGGCTGAGTCAACCTTGAGCCGGTGAGATTTGAACCGCTGAACTGCTGAACAGTCAGCTGAAGTAGCCTTCAATCATGCAATTTAGGATTTATCAAATGCTGGAGAGGATGTAGGTAAGATAAGACCTTGCCCAAAAGTTCCTGGGAGGAAAAAGCAAGCAGATGCTTGTAAGTTTTCATTTTAGGCAAATCGGGATTCTACGTATCAGAACTTGATATGCCTCACCAAAAAGGGATGTGAAGCCAGCCTTGCAGGTGTTGTGTAACAGTGATGCAACAAGCAGTGTCACTGTTTCGAGTAGGAGTTACTTTCATGGTGCAGACTCAAACAAGTATGTAGTTGGGCAACGGTTGTAAAAATGAACAAAATTGTAATACCGGTAGCACGTTTTCTGCAAGATGCCAAGTGCTTAATACAATAAGCATAGTAATAAAGCCAACCACATTTTTTTTTAAATCAAGGAGTTTTCAATTTATGTTCATCCTGAATAGAATTCCAAATAAAAAAGGTCTGTTTAAAGATGTATTCAAGATTAATCCCCAAAACAAGACACTGTGACTTAAAAATAGTTTCTCGTGATAATTTCTTATATGCCTTCATAGCTGCATTGGCAGCAAAGATCAAACATCTTTTCTTTCTTCTTAAAACAAATAGTTCATATAATCAAATGGGGTAGCTTGGAAAGTAATTTTCCTTCTCACATCTAGGAAATAGGTAATGATTGAATAATCATTATTAAAGTTCCAACCATTGATTGGCTTTGAGTCATGGGGGCCTTAGATCTGTTCTGGGAATTTAATTTGAATTTCTTGAACAGAGAAGTTATGCAAGTGTTTTATTTTTGCTTCCCTCTAATATAAAGGTCTCCATTCCAGTAAAATCACATTACCTCATATTTGCTGTGACAGAACCAGCCTTTCTGCTAATTCTTCTGTAGTTCAACCTCCTCCTCCTCCTCACTAGAGTTAATTAAGGGTTAACTAGAGTGAGTTAATTAATTAAGTTAATGTTCAGGGTTTGATGACACAGAAGATCTCAAAAATGAAATGATATGGATATTTTATCCACCTTATTTTCCAAAGAAAAAGTATGTTGTTTGTATTGTGGCATCAGTACCAGTAATTGTAGCTATGGAGAAGCTGTCAATTCTGCAACACTGTTTTCATTTTCTATCAAATCCGGTACAGTATGGAAAATAATACATTCTTTTCTGAATCTTCCTTTTCCCCCCACTTCTCCGTTCCCGTCATAATCAATAAGGGGTTGCCACAAAGAAGAGGGAGTCAACCTATTCTCCAAAGCACCTGAAGGCAGGACAAGAAGCAACGGATGGAAACTAATCAAGGAGAGAAGCAATCTAGAACTAAGGAGAAATTTCCTGACAGAACAGTTAATCAGTGGAACAACTTGCCTCCAGAAGTTGTGAATGTCTCAACACTGGAAGTTTTTAAGGAGAGATTGGACAGCCATTTGTCAGAAATGATATAGGATTTCCTGCCTGACTGGGGGTTGGACTAGAAGACCTCCAAGATCCCTTTCAATTCTGTTATTCTGTTCTGTATCCAATATATGTACATGCACATAAGCACATGTATGGAAACACTTTGAAGAGAAATTGAGCCTTTTCTGTCAGGGGTGGGTGCTTTTCTTCGCTGCTGGTTCGCTCAGTGACGCTTTGCGCGGGCGCTTCGTGCATGCGCAGTGCTTAAAAAAAGCTGTGCATGCACAGAATCAAAAAACAAAATGGCGGCACCTATGGGGCCGCCGAAAGAACCGGTTCAGGAGCGTGGCAGGCCTGGGTCGCTGCCAGTTCTAGTAACCCAGGCCGCCAAGTTACTACCAGTTCTATAGAACCGGTCCGAACCGGGAGGAACCCACCTCTGTTTTCTGTATTTTGGGCAACAATATGCTAAAACAGGGGTGGCTTTGGAAAACATTTCACGCTTCAACATGCATTTTGGGGCATTCTCTCAGAAGGGAATAAATACCCAGAATGGGAAAGGACAAAGTTTAGTGATAGATCACACATTGCATGCAGAATTTGGCAGCACCATTCTCTAACATCCCAATAAAAGGTTAGCTTCCCATAGGCCATCAATCCTATCTCATTAAGGCATAGGATTAGGCTGATGAAATGTTACGTACTTCACATCATTAAATGTGCCCTGTTGGATATATTATTTCTCTAATATTCATAGCTCAAAGGCATCGTCAAACTGAAGAAAGGAATGGATTTCAGCTGACTGTGACTCAGTTTCCACACATTCCATTAAGGCATGATTTGTTTAATCATGATTTATTGAATAAACTACATTCAATAACATGCTAAACCATCAAACATGGATTGTAAACTGTGTATGATTAAGCTGTGCCACGAAGTCAAGACTTCCAAACTTTGCATACAATAAGAAACATTTATTTATTCATTCATTCATTCATTCATTCATTCATTCATTCATTCATTCATTCATTCATTCAATGAATGGATGAATTTAGTCAATGGCTCACACTACATATCGGAAATTAATACAATTGAGAATGTCCAGAGATATTTCACGAGAAGAGTACTACACTCCTCTGTTCGCAACAGAATACCATATGCCACCAGACTTGAAATTTTGGGCCTAGAAAATTTAGAACTACACCGCCTTCGATCTGACCTAAGTGTAGCACATAAAATTATCTGCTACAATGTCCTACCTGTCAGTGACTACTTCAGCTTGAACCGCAACAATACATGAGCTCACAATAGATACAAACTTAATGTAAATGTAATGTATGTATTATTTTTAACTGGTTTTTTAATATTTTATGATGTTTTAAATGTATTTTTAATCCCCGGTTGTAAGCCGCCCAGAGTCCTTTGGGAGTTGGGCGGCATAGAAATACAATTAATAAATAAATCCAAGTACTAACCACATCTGGCCTTGCTTAGATGGTTCTTTAAATTTTCTTAACATAATTTTTCCAGATTTTCTCAGCCTTGATTGCAAAAAATTCGACTTCAGCAACAGAGTGGTCAATGCCTGGAATACATTACCTGACTCTGTACTTTCTTCCCCAAACTCCCCAAAAATTTAGCCTTAGACTGTCTACCGTTGACCTCACCCCATTCCTAAGAGGTCTGTAAGGGGCGTGCATAAGCGCACCAGCATGCCTACCGTCCCTGTCCTAACGTCCCCATGTATTCGTAAAATAGCATGTACTCATAACCATACTTGTACTTGTAATCATATACATGTTTAAATAAATAAATAAATAAATAAATAAATAAATAAATAAATAAATAAATAAATAAAACATTTCAAGCCTGAATCACAGAAAGTTGAGAAGTATGGAGATCATACAGTCCAACCCCGTACCTTGTGCAGGAAGCCATTTTTGCAGAATGCCAACAAATAATCATCCAGCCTTTGCTTAAACACATCCAGCAAAGAACAGACCACCACTTTCCAATGCAGTCTATTCTGTTATTAAACTGCACTTTAAGAAATGTTTCCCCACGTCCAACTAAAATATACTTCTTTGTAATTTAAACTTACTTTCTGGAACAACTCTGAATAATTCTGGTTCAGAATTTACTATACTTGAAAGTCCTTTGGATTTGTGAAAGCAGTTATCCTACCTTCTGGCTGTCTTCTTTTTCCCCCCAATTAAATATAATCAATGGTTCCAACTATTCCTCAGAAGTCTTTCCTTCCAAGGCCCTTGTCATCTTGGTTACTTTCGTATGAATATGCTTTAATTTGTCAATCTGCTTCCTAAAATTTTCCCAGGAGTTTGAACACAATACTGTAGTCTGACCAATGCAGAATAGAGAAGGACAATAACTTTGTCAGGGTTCCAAGTAACACCCCCAACGAAAGAAGACTCCGAGGCTAAGCATTCCTCAAAGTTCCATTTTATTAGAGATGTCATATTGGCACATCTG
This sequence comes from Thermophis baileyi, assembly GCA_003457575.1. Lineage (NCBI taxonomy): Eukaryota > Metazoa > Chordata > Lepidosauria > Squamata > Dipsadidae > Thermophis > Thermophis baileyi. The sequence goes on from QLTV01002425.1 coordinate 1,755,911, forward strand.
GGAAAACCTGAATCTGAAAGCTTCCAGGTTTTCCCCACCCAAAAGAAAGTCCAAGTCCCTGCCCCAGCACCCACATCTCCATCACATGGTCCAATCAAAGCACCATCCCAACTGGAGATGCCTCCCAGCCACACCCCTCCAGGTGCAGGGCAGAGTGTCCTTGACTCTCGGAGAAAGGAATGTTATTATGACTATATATCTCCCCAGCTCCATACAATTCCCCCTCCCAGTTTCCCACAGCACTAAATGTGGCAGGCCTGAAGACCCAGTGCCCAAGATGGCTTCCAGGCCTGACAAACTTCTCTTCATCCTCAGATTATTATTTGGTTGATGCAGCCTGGGATTGCAGTTGCTTCATTACAGTCGTGTCACACCATAGGCTCATGTGTGGCATATGATCTATAAAAACACCCAGGTCCTACCTCACTCTAGCCTATATTCATACCTTTATTTTTATTACCCAATATAGGACTTTGACCTTATCACTGTTGAAATTCATGGGAAATTCAGAAATTCATGTTCTTAGCTTGTCAATATGCTCCTAAATTTTGATAGTGTTCTCTAAATAGTTTGCTATTTTTTGTTTATGTCAGCTGCAGATGTAATAATTGTATAAAAGTGTACCTGCAAATCTAATAATTGAACACTTGCCCCAATCAACAAAGTCATACATAAAAGTGTTGAATACTACAGGGGTGACACTTCTTTCCAGCTGGGTACAGAGCCATTGACTAAATTCATCCATTCATTGAATAAAATTCACTGTGTAAAATTGATCAGCCAGTTCTAATCCATCTAATAACAGCATCATCTACTTTGTGTCTCTTCCCTGTCATCCAGTGGTCATCTGGATTTTTGATGCTGAGCAGATAACTGAATTGTCTTCATGGTAGGACAAAGTGGGTTTGCCTGATTTGACATGGTGTGCTGTATAAACCAGGCCACTCTTGGTTGTTCAGCAATCCATTCTTAAAACAAACTGTTATTTTGAGAAACAACTTTGGTCTTACAGATGAGAAAGCAGGCAGGCAGGCAAGCAGGTGGGAAGGAGAGGGAGGGAGGGAGGGAGGGAGGGAGAGAGAGAGAGAGGGAGAGAGAGAGAGAGAGAGAGAGAGAGAGAGAGAGAGAGAGAGAGGAATGGAATGGAATGGAATGGAAGGGGGGGGAGGGAAAGAAGGAAGGAGGGAGGGAGGGAGAGAGGGAAGGAAGGAAGGAAGGAAGGAAGGAAGGAAGGAAGGAAGGAAGGAAGGAAGGAAGGAAGGAAGGAAGGAAGGAAGGAAGGAAGTATTCAAACAAGGTGGCTATCTACCTAATAATATACTTCCTTGACTTATTAGGGGCTGCAAAAATATAGGCAACTACTAAATAGCAACTAAGACAAACCAAAAACCTCTTATGTTTGTTATCTTCTAATGGACTTCTACATTTTTGCAGCCAAATTGATAGTCCTATGGACTATATGCAAGTCTTTCAGAAAGGGCTGATTCTCCAGATACACAGATATGGTGTAGTCCTTAAAGCAGCCTAATTGCAATTCAATGTATCATGCATTTAACATTAAGAATAAGATTAACATTTTAACACAGATTAAAAATGTGTTAGAATACAAAAAGAAATTGAGACAAGAAAAGGAAGTCACTGTCAGAATGTGGTTTAACAGAATGTTTTGACAGGAGTTGCTAATAAACACTTTTTGTTTACTGTTCTGCTCATGAATCACAGCTAATTCTTTCACAGTGCTGTTCCTCGGGCTAGGTGTGTCATAAGGAGAGACTGAATAAACCCATCCATTTTCGATGACCTCAGTGCTCCGCGTTGCCAGGTGAGAGAGAGAGAGAGAGCCTTCTCTTTGCCTTTTCCTCTAATCTCCCTCCCACAAAGTTCACTGAGGCTCCATAATGCTTCATTTGCTTCTGAAATTCGACTCCCAAAGTCCCAGAGGTTGACTAGATAAGGAAGGAGTTCTGCAACAAATCTGCTTCCTGAATTCCTCAGGTAGACAGTACAGTATGTTGAAGCCTGGCTGTGCAGGTTTTGTAGGGGCCAATTCAAATAGCTCAATGTTGAACTTTTTAATATTTGAGCTGGTTCTTATGCAGTTAGCTCTGAGTCTCAAAAGCAAGCTGTTGTGCAGAAATTCAGAAGATACAGTAGTCTTTTTCTTCAACCAGAAAAATATTCTGTTGCTTAATCTCTGCATGTCAAGCAATATGACATGTGGGGGGGGGGAGAAATACATGAGATTCCTAAAAGCAACAGAAATCCATATTTTTTTCAGGATTGTGATAATCAGGAGCCAGTTCAAAACTGGGGGAAAAAAAAGTGAAATGCAAGGAGGCTAGAATTCTTTAATGAAGTATAGGAGAACTACTGAAGTTAGGTACCTGGAAATTTCAAAAAAGCTTTAAAAATGAATATTATATAATCCAAATATATATAAAAGCGAAAACCACTCACACATTAATCACGAAATCTCCAGAACCGTAAAGCCTACAAACTTGAAATTTGCCATGGATGTTCCTCTTGGCTTCTAGGTGCTCACTAAGAAAGAATTTTTCAAAATGACCATCGCAGCATGAGTATTTCTTATATTAATATTAACAAGCTCTGATGCTAAGGAGTTCTACTCCCCCCTCCCCACCTGAAAAGAAATCTGATACAAATGCAAAACACAAGCAGAGGAGTTTCAGTTTCGCTTTTGCTTTCACAGCAGCAAGCAGCTTTACTACAGAACAGTTGAGTTAAGCCACACTAGCCAGATGAATACTGATGGATGCTGTTGGCAGAGACAGATCCCACCCCCCCCTTTTCCACCACCCTTCCCACAACCTGACAGCCTGGTCATCCTCCAGCCAGAGAGCAAAACCAGGAATGTTGTTTACAGGGAGGTCCTGAGCAATTCATCTGAGGGACGAAGTCTATGCTATGCAAATAATGTCTTCATCTGTAACAGAAACTTAGCTTACCATCTCTAATGAAATAATACAGTCCCTTTTTTAACTACTCATTAATTTACAAGCTTTAAGTGTCAATTTATCAAGCCCCATCACATAGTTTCATAGCGAAGCACGGGTAGCTAGTAAAGCAATAAAATAGAGGTGGTCATTTTCTTTATGCTTCTCGCCTATTGGTGGAGATCTGTGGTTGGAGATTTTAGAAGTTAAAAGTAACCACGGAATTGCAATCAGGACAGGGGTCACCAACCTTTCGGACCTCAGGGACCACTAAATTCATAATTTTAAATCCCGCGGACCACTAATATGAATTTTTTAAAAAGATGAATAGTATTTAGTGCAATATAAAAAATGCAAATAATTTTTCTGCGGACCACCAAAATTTTCTCGCAGACCACCAGTGGTCCACGGACCACCGGTTGGTGACTGCTGATCTAGGAGAATGGCAGATTCATTCTTTTCTTGTGTGCTGTATCTCTGATCTGAAAGTTGGTTCTGCTTTGAAGGCATCTGAAGGCATTTACATAGCAAGAGGGCTTCCACTTCTGAATCTCTCCAAAGAATTGGGAAAACAATGCAGGATTGCCAGTCTCTCACTATTGAGAATAAGAAGCAGAAATAATTAACCCGAGCTGCCCCACACAACATTTTGCATACTGGAACATATTGTCTGATTGAAAGAGATGGTCCTTTTCATCTCTGCTTATTTAGACTGGGCTACAGGGGAGAAATAAGAAACTGTCAAATTGGCATTCTATTTACAGCGCCTGCCAAGGCAGGGAATCTCAGGCATTAGAAGAGAAAGCTAGGACTTCCCTCCCATGGAAAAAAAAACACCTATTCACAAGCTTCTCAGACCACCCTTGGTCCTACCTGAAAATGCTTTAGAAGGGAAGTGCCACATGGATCATGATTAAGTGTGAACTGTTAAATTTTCCTTCTTAACTTCTTCCCAAAACTTTATGATGGTTGGGAATATATCCTGTTGGTATCTCATGACAGGCTTCTTGTACCAATACTCTCCATATGTACACTATTTCCTTCCATGTGCAACATAGACAATGTTCACTAGTAAAGGAGTAAGTATCCAGTGTCCTCCAGCTTTTTTTTTTTAACTGTAACTCCTATTTATTTATTTATTTATTTATTTTGTCAAGTACGTATTTGGTAATATACATAGATATAACATTATTTATATACATAAAGATGGGTACAAATAAAAGGGAACGTTTGGACAGGGACGGTAGGCACGCTGGTGCACTTATGCACGCCCCTTACTGACCTCTTAGGAATGGGGTGAGGTCGACAGTAGACAGTCTAAGGGTAAAGTTTTGGGGATTTGGGGAAGAAACCACAGAGTCAGGTAGTGAGTTCCAGGCATTGATCACTCTGTTGCTGAAGTCATATTTTCTGCAGTCAAGTTTGGAGCGGTTCACTTTGAGTTTGTATCTGTTGTGTGCTCGTGTATTGTTGTGGTTGAAGCTGAAGTAGTCATTGACAGGAAG
>QLTV01002425.1:1768133-1798286 GCA_003457575.1 Thermophis baileyi
CAAAGAATTGAGGCCTTTGAACTATGGTGCTGGAGAAGACTCCTGCGAGTCCCTTGGACTGCAAGGCGATCAAACCGGTCAGTCCTAGAGGAGATCAACCCTGACTGCTCTTTAGAAGGCCAGATCCTGAAGATGAAACTCAAATACTTTGGCCACCTAATGAGAAGGAAGGACTCACTGGAGAAGAGCCTAATGCTGGGAATGATTGAGGGCAAAAGAAGAAGGGGATGACAGAGAATGAGGTGGCTGGATGGAGTCACTGAAGCAGTTGGTGTGAGATTAAATGGACTCGGGGATGGTAGTGGACAGGAAGGCCTGGAGGAACGTTGTCCATGGGGTCGCGATGGGTCAGACACGACTTCGCGACTAACAACAACAACAACAATCTTGAATTCTTTAATAAACATTAATACATTTCTTGATTATTCAAAATACTTATATCCAATCATTCTAAAATATTTACACTGCTTGGAGCAGTTTACAAAAATCAAAATAAACAATTCAAAAATGAAAACAGAATTAGCAAATAAAATTACACTGAGCCACTATAGAAATCACCATCTGCCTGAAGACAAAATCTACCTCAAACAATCCAGCAATGATAGAAGCTAACAAGTAGCTAACAAGCTAACAAATAAATGGACAAGTTCTTGGATCAAATGAGTCTAGCATGTCAGCATGGCTATTAAGTCTTTTAATCTCATTCATGCCTTCACTACATATAGGATATATATCTCTATCATATCCTAGGAAGTAAGCAGCTGATACTTGTGGTGTCCCCTTAAGTTACATGTGGAGAATATTTGGTCTGGAGACTCATCTGGCCCACGAAGCTGGTCTACCTAGCCAAACCTATTCCCCAAACCCATAAGATATACCTAGAAGCATAACTCAGTCTTTGGGACATGATATATTCCCTAAGAGTTGTTCTGGATAATGAGATGGGTGATATATAAATTTAATAAATAAATTAATAAACAAAAGGAGAAGTTGAGATTGCAAAAAGCTATGCTCCAAACAGAAGAACATCTACTCTCTTCTCAGCTGTGCTGCACCATCAGCAGAAGATAGGGTACAGCTACAGCAGAAGACCACTGAGAGCAGAAGGTGCAGGCATCCCAGCAGAATGTCAGGAAGAATAGCTCTTTCATCCAAAGCATGGCTGCCCCATTCAGAAAAGAAAAAGGTCGGCTTTCCTCCAGCTTGAGGGCAGCAGTCTGGTTATGAGTAAGGTTTCCTTCATGCAGGGGAAGGCAGGGAACTGTCATTCACTTCTGCCTTCCACAAGAAAAATGCAAGTGTCAGGGGTTGGACTTCCTCTTCCTAAATTCCAAGCCCCTGACTGATAGAGGAAATGAAGGACTGAATCCAGCCCTCAAATCATATTCAGTTCCCTATTCTGGCTTAGGCACTTTGGACCTAAGCCATTTATGGCTTTCAAGGTAATCACCAACCTTTGTGCTCAGAAACTTTAGTTCTCAGTGCCACCGTTCATAGTTAAATATCCCAAGAGAACTTCCACATTAAACTCTTAGGACGGTCCAACTTTTTTTTTTTAATAGGCTTCTATAGGGAGCCCTGCCGTAATAGCCTGCCCTGTACCATGTTACTCAAGAATGTGTCTTCCTGGCCCATGTCATCTTGCTTATGAAGTTATTCAGACTGGTCTCAGGCTGACAAGATGGGATAGTGATGTTATTGTGCAGGACTTAATAAATTGTAGATATTCTAAACATAAACAATTATGATCATCTTTCCCTACAGAAAACATATGTATATTCTAGGGCTAGCACTGCATGACATTGATTGAAAAGGCTGTAGGAAAATACTGGTTTACCCAAACATTACACCATGTTTACACCCACATGCACATATACCTGCACCATATATTCCAATGTTCAGTACAAGGAGTACTGAAGGAGTGTATCTGGTGCTAGATCAGGGGTGTCAAACTGGCGGCCCATGGGCCGGATGCGTCACCCGCAGGCTACACCCACCCCAGCTCCGTGAAGGGAAAAAACATCGCTAAACATCATGTGACGGCAATGTGACGCCACGAGTTTGACACCCGTGTGCTAGATCATGTGCTCAGTCAAGTGCAATTCAGTTGAAATCTTCCTTTCTGCTTTCTGAAAAAAGTTTTCCAGATTTTTCCTATTTGATGACCATTGGCCTTTCAAGACAAGAATGGCAATCTCAGAATCTAAATTTTGACACTTAACACTTAATCTTATTAATTTCAATAATAGGCTAAAATAATTTGTTAATCTTTGCCCATTAAGTCCCTACCAAATCACATTGCAATTAAGTCTAAGATTTAACAGTGTGTGAATAAATAGCATATACATGGAAGGCAATCTGATGGAAATTATATGCAATAAATGTTAAGGCTTATTTCACACAAGCCTGGGAGGTACCTTCCTTTCCTCCATCTTTGCTTCTCAGCTATAAAGTCTCTATGGCTGAAATGATGAAGTGCAATAATGATTTCAACTATTATTCTAACAATATATACAATTTATTTTAGCAAATTACATAAGCAAGTCACCAGATGCATTGAGCGCACTTTACAAGCCATGGAGATGCACATGCTTCGTTGGTCATTAGGCGTTTCTCTCCCTGACCATGTCAGAAATGACACAGTTCGGAAGGAAATGGACATCACGCCAATATCAGAGAAAATGCAGGAGAAATGCCTACAGTGGTACGACCATGTTCTACGAGCAGCACCCCATCACCTTCTACTTTAATACAGATGGCAAGTGCAGAAATGGAAGGTCGAAGCAAAGATGGCAAGATACAATACATGTGAACATGAAAATGTCCAGTTGGATCAGGATGCTGCATTTGGTCATACTAGATGATGCTTATTGATCCAAAAAGCAGACCCTGCACCTGAGGAAAAATGTTAGGATGGTGATGAAAGAAGCAAATAAAATTTCAGTTTGAGATTCATAATGTGGACATTTACTCACATATATGCATGCACAAAACATCACTCATAGAGCTCAGAATAGGTTTCTGAATTCCAATAGTGGAAAAATAGAATCCACATATGGAGTCTCTAGAAGAAGAGAGGAATCTTTCTTTCTTTCTTTCTTTCTTTCTTTCTTTCTTTCTTTCTTTCTTTCTTTCTTTCTTTCTTTCTTTCTTTCTTTCTTTCACCTTAAAGGAAAAAATATTTTTATAATTTTTATTTTAATTATGAAAAGGGGTGCATTTTCAAGAGCTCTTTCTTATTCAAACCTACAATTATATGTAGACAATATTTCTTCACCACACTGAACTATGAATTGCTCCAAGTTAGCTTTGGCACCATTTTCTCTTCAATAATACTGTACTTAAGTGCAAATGCAAACCAAATTAGGGAATATAGTATCACTGGCCCATACACTGCTTTGAAAAATTAATCCATTAGGATCAATGATCTCTAGCCAGCAAAGACAGAAACAGAGGCTGGGACTCCCTCTGCACAAACTACTTAGCCCTCAGCTCACCATTGCAATATTTCATGTTAAATGCATGCTTTCTGCTATCTGAACTGTGAAAATACAACTTTATGTAAACCAAATTGAAGGAATTTATATCCCAGCTACAAATTAATGAGGCAAATACTTAAAGCATATATCAAAAGTTAAAAGAATTGTCTCGTAGATTGAAAAAATAAAGATATAAAAATCTAAACACTGTTCTAAAAAATAAAAAGGCCATTAAATGGACTGAGTGGCAAACATATTCTTTTACACTTGCTCAGATTTTTCATTGCTAATGTGTTAGTAATTATAGCACATACCATAGAAGCCAATGTTATTATTTTTCCTGTGTGCAATAGTATTTTTCTCCTTTGCTTTCACTATAGTCTTTAAAATCATATAGTGTTCATAGTTATCTATCACCAATATTCTGATGAATCCTTTATAGCTGTCAAGATGTTCTACTATTACATCACAGCTATCGTGCTGACCCGGCTTAGAGCTATTTTCTATATAATGGCAACAGTGATGGCATATTTGTTTGAACATATCCCCCTCCACATACAAAGTGCACGTGTAGGGGAGTGCAGATGTGGGTGGGTGGGTAGAGAGAGAGAGAATCACAGAACCATCTTTCAAAGATGCTGGAGCACCAGGAATCTAGCAGATGACTGGAAAAGGGCTGATGTAGTTTCCATCTTCAAAAAAGGAAAAAAAATGGATCCAGGAAACTACAGACCTATCAGCCTGACATCAATACCTGGGAAGATTCTGGAAAAGATAATCAAACAATGAATCTGAGAACACCTAGAGGCAAGCAAAGTCATGACCAGAGGCCGACATGGGTTTGTCAGAAACAGGTTGTGTCAGACAAGTCTTATTGTATTCTTTGACAATATGACAAAATTAGTGGACCAGCGAAATGCCGTGGATGTAATTTACTTGGACTTCAGTAAGGCGCTTGATAAAGTAGATCACAATCTACTATTTGATAAGATAGAAAAATGTGCGTTAGACAGCATCACAACCAGATGGATTCATAACTGGCTGACCAACATCAAGCTGGCAGGAATAGCCAACATTCCAAAAGATAGGCTCAAGTTCCAGATCTTGATGGATCTTGACAGACTTGGACTTAACTAATAAAATGAAATTCAATGGTAAGAAAAGCAAGGTTCTACATTTAGGCAAGAAAAACCAAATGCACAGATATAGAATAGGATAGGTGGTAACTGGCTCAATAGTAGTAACTGTGAAAGGGATCTTGGAATATTAGTGGACAATCACTTAAATATGAGCCAACAGTGTCTGCAGCCACCAATAAAGCCAACACAGTTTGCATTAATAGAGGGATAGAATCAAGATCACATAAAGGGTTAGTACCACTTTATAATGGCTTGGCAAGACTTGGAATATTACATTCAGTTTTGGTTGCCACAAAAAAAAAAGATGTTGAGACTCTAGAAAAGATGCAGAGAAGAGCAACAAACATGATTAGGGGACTGGAGACTAAAACATAAGAAGAATAGTTCAAGGAATTAGGTATGTCTAGTTTAATGAAAAGAAGGACTGGGAGTGACATGATAGCAGTGTTCCAATATCTAAGAGACTTCCACAGAGAAGAGGGGGTCAACCTATTTTCCAAAGCAATGAATGGAATCTAATCAAGGAGAGAAGCAATCTAGTACTAAGAAGAAATTTCCTGACAGTTAGAATGACTTTCAAAGAAAAAAATCCTAGTTCTACTAAACAAGAGACCTTTTTTTGGTCCTTGGGCATTTTGTTGTGTAAGGAGGAAAATGGAAGAAGCAACTTTAAAAAATCCATCATAGCCCAGTGACAACTGAAGGACAATGTGAAAGAGACAGTATGTCAATCAGGCAGGATGATTGCAGAAGAAAATGCCTGATTGGAAATGCAAGCTGTACTTACTACAGTAGCAGTAAAAATAGCTTGTCTCTATGTTAGTTGACAAATACGAAGTTTTAGCTGAATGAATTTTCTTCTCTACCAGTGGGGTTTGGTTTGGTTTGGTTTGGTTTGGTTTGGTTTGGTTTGGTTTGGTTTGGTTTGGTTTGGTTTGGTTTGGTTTGGTTTGGTTTGGTTTGGTCTGGTCTGGTTTGGTTTGGTTTGGTTTGGTTTGGTTTGGTTTGGTTTGGTTTGGTTTTTTTGGAACAAAATTCAGTGAATCATTTTTGAAGAAGATCGTGCATATCTTGTTTAAGAAGATTGTGCATGTCTTGTTTAGGCCAAACAAAACTGCAGTTGCCCAGTTTCAATACAAAACAGGATCTACTCAAATAGAAATCTACTGATTGGATATCCTGATGAAAAGTCCTTGATCTGTGGTTAGCACATGCAGTGCAGATGATGGAGCAATGCTCTGACTCAGGCAGCTTTCTATGTTCATGATTTTTATTCAGATGTTATCTTGAAATCATGTTTAGACTATGAGACTTATACAACTTGGGATCCACATCTGAACAAAACATGGAACTATGTATGCATTTTCTTTATAAATGTTACTGTTTTACTTTCTGCCCAAGGATGCAGCACTGCAGGGTGTTCAGCATCCTAGTCAAATATGTAGTTGAAAGGAAATGTCTGAGATGTCTTATAGGACATAGGTTTGGAGTAAGCAAATTATGTATCAATGTTCTCTTTTCTGCTTTTACCAAGAGCTACCGTCAAGCTACTCTGAATATGGCTGTTACACGAAATCAGATGTACTTAAACATAATAATTGGATTTTCAGTATAAAATGAAGGTATACATGTGAAATGTTGATTTAATGGCTCAGCTGTGAAGAGGGATTATCATTATTCCTGATAATTCATTCAATCAGAGAGTACATAATTTCCATCATTTTCACCCTTTTAATAATGTGCATAGTAATGTCATACATAAATGACATAAATGCCAAAAAAATTGGTCCATTGCATTTGAAGACCATTGTACTGAGATATGGCAAATCAAGATTTCACTGTAATTTAAAAAAAAATCTTGCATGAAAAAACAATTACTGAAATTTCAAGGTTCAAAATGTAATATTACATTTTGAAATTTGCTTAAGGATGCAGATTCTGCTTGGACAACTACAAGGAAATATAGTCATCCTTTAATCTGTTTTATTTTTCTATTTATACCCTGCCTTTTGTACAGAAGCTCAAAACACTGTGTATAGCACTTCCTATTTTTCCCCACAACATCAACCTGATGAGGTAAGTTGGCCTAAGAGTGGCCTAATAAGCTTTATATAGATATTATACATTTTGAAAAATGCATTTCAAGGGCCACAGGGTCCAAGGGTACTTCTAGATAAAGCTATTATTATGTCATGTCCTAGCCTCAATTACAGAATTTTACCAATGATCTTGGCTACTTTGGATTTTTCTCCATTTGCACCTAACCAAAGTAGAAATATGAGCTGAACGTTTATTCTGCCATGTCTCCATGAGTTGGATTTCACCTCATCCCATCTCCAACATGAGCGAGACAGTTTTAAGCTACCCAAAGTGTTAAAGTGCTAAATGTTCTACCCCATTAAGCTAGCAGCTTCTAATGGCAGCCATAAGTTGTGTAAAGTCTGTCATGCATTACCACCCTCTACATCAAGGGTGTCAAACTCGCATCGTCACAGCAGCGTCGCGTGACATATCACGACTTTTTCCCCCTTCGCTGAAATGGGGGTGGGCGTGGCCAGCACGCGACGCATCCAGCCCGCGGGCCGCAAGTTTGACACCCCTGCTCTACATCAAAACTAAGTTAGAGGGTCAGCACGTATTGGCCATCTCAGCCTGATGTAGGCAACCTGCCCCACCTCTCTTGTTCCCTGGTCCTCTCACCTGCTGCATTCTGTTGTAATCACCCGGAAGACAACTGCTGGGGACTTATCAGAACTGTCCAGTACCACTATGCTGGTTGTACTGTATGTGTTTCACTTTATGGAGTTTATCAATTTACTGCAAGATCGAAAGAGCAAAACTGTGGCATGATGAGAGAATGTATTTCTTTCATTGATTTTTGCACAGATCATGGAGGAATCTAGAGTTCAGCGTGACACTTGTTGCTATATGGAAAAACAATAGGAGAGAAAACTTAAGTGATTCTTGCGCCCTGTATGCTCCTTTCATGACTCCAGTTGTCAGTTGTCAGATATGAGGGAACCTAAAAATGACAAAAGTCCTACAGTTATCCATTTTGGTGATTAGCAACTATTTTTCCCACATATCTGAAGGTGAAGATTGCAGGAAAGCTGGAAAAACCAAGCAGTTGCTTTTCTTAGTGTGGTCTGCATGCAGTACAGGTAGTCCTCTAGTTACAACCACTCGCTTAGTGACTATTTGAAGTTACAAAGGCCCTGAAAAAAGTGACTTATGACCGGTTTTCACACTTACAACCATTGCAGCATCCCCATGGTCACATGCTCAAAATTCAGATGCTTGGCAAGGTCATAAAATGGGGCAAAACTCACTTAACAACTGTCTTGCTTAGCAACAGAAATTTTGGGCTGAATTGTAGTCATAAGTCGAGGAATATCTGTAAATCAGGACAGTACATTTGACACTGGCTCAGAAAAGGTGAAATAACGGCAGAGTAGGTATTGGTAACAGGGACAGCAAAGTTCATTCCAGTATAGTGTTTTGCTGACTCAAAAGTGGGTCAATTACTATTTAATTGTGACCCATTAAGTTTGTAACCTCCCATCTACTTGCATTACTCTTTTCTGCATTTTTCCTATTCTGCACACTGACTTTTTATTGGTAACAAGCAGCCTCAATTTGAAGTTAAAATTTCAGTTATGGGAGTTAAAACTGAACTGAGCAAATTTAATTTTAAATATCTTGTGGCTTGACATATGCATTCATTATTCGGTAATAACACCAGCACAATGGAGTTACTATGCCTGCCAAGGTGCTATGCATGGAAGAATGAGTATTAAAGATTTCATGGGGCACTGGAAACCTTGTGTAGAAAAGTTGAAAGGCGTGGAATGTACAATGAAAAGAACACTGTAGTGAATGTCTAGAAAGGTAAGTAACAGGAGTTTTGTGGCTGCTTGAAAACGATCAGATTGTGCTTTTGTAGGCAGGAATGGGTAAAATGGGCAAAAGATAGAAAAGGATCCAGTATAGATCTTTAAGTGATTTATAATATATCAGCAGCAATTTGTGATTCCCAATGGAAATCACTAAGCAACTAAAAGAACTTTATAAATAAAGTAGCTAAAAATATTTGGAGGAAACTAATAATGTAAAAGATCTGATGAGCTTGGATTTGAAACTGATCATGAAAATACGGGCTATGTATACATATAGCCTCCCTGAGTCATTGAGTGTCATGTAGCATACAAGCTTAAATTATTATGGTTGGTCTCACAATCATCCAGATGTCATCCAGACTGGATTTGGCATTTTTGTCCCTCTATCAAGTCCTTCTCCAGGACCTGGGATTATTATTATGGTTGGTCACATAGTTTATGGTTTAGACTGGATTTTGGCATTTTTATTCACCTATCAAATCTTTCCCATGAATTTGGGATAGGAAGATGTTGTTTGGTGGTGTTAAAGGTATCATCACAGGATGTAAGCTGTTCCAAGTAAAGCTGCCTTTTGCAATTGACCAATGGTGATTTTGTCAATGCCAATAGTGTTCAAGGGATTGAATCCAAGAGGCCTATTACTATTTGTACTATCATTACTTTCTTTTGCCAAAGCTGTTCTACTTCAATTTGCAGGTCTTTATATTTTGTTAATTTCTCCAGTTCTTTCTCTTATTTTCTGCTGTCTCCATATTCCAGTTATTAATGTGGGCCTGCAATGTTCACAAACTCAACAGAGTGGACTTAGTCACAATCCTGGCCCCCTTCTAGAACACAATATCACAATCAAAATGATGGCATCCACACAGAGAGCAGCGAGTAGCATCATTTATCAATATAAGGAGTGGTAACTTCCTTCATAATGGACCATACTTTCTACTAATGTAGAATGCATACAGCAGGAAAAACTACAATGATCCTTCCACAATTCTTTGTCACTTTGCACATCCAAACAGACTGGGTGTGTTCGCCAAATGTCAGAGTTCTATTAAGAAAAAACAAAGTAGATTCACCAGGCTATTCACTGCTAAACTGGAATCCATGAAACCTTATGCCACAATAAATATTATTAGATTTAAATGAGTTATATATTGTCTCTGAACCATAAATATTGATTCATGGAAATACTTAAGTCCCTACTTGGACATGGATTATTTTATCAGAAAATCTAGGCACTCCATCTTCTTTTGATCTCTAGTCCCAATTAAACATTACAAGCTGATTCTGAATTGCAGTTCCTCTCATTCCATTTATGAAACAAACAAGCAAAGCCATCACAACCAGGATTTCCCTGCCCCTTTCAGCCAACTATCAGTGAAGTGGAATGTGGAAGCTGAAAGGTTTTTTTTTCCCCCTCAGGAAATTTATCTTACATATGTCTATATATAGAAAATCATTATGAAATCATTATGAAATTATCTGTGTATTTTGTTCAGTTCCCAGAATAAGTAATCTAGATTTCCCCATATGTGAAATGCTAAAAAAGAAGTGCATGAATGTAAACACTAATCTTTAGTAACCTATGCACCAAAGACACCAATACATGAAACTGTATTCATGATTGGACAGGCCAAAGAATCCTCATAATTCCTAGATCAGGGTTTCTCAATCTTGACAACTTCCACATTGTTGGCTGGGGAATTGTAGGATTTGAAGTCCACTCATCTTAAAATTGTCAAGGTTGAAATACACTAGCCTAGGTCAATGCAAATTGTACAAGCTCACACCAAAAGCACTATAAAGCCAAGCTCTGTATATGCCAGAATTCCATCCCCAAATAAGGAGAGAAATTTTGATTTGTAACTATTTTTAGCATCTGTATGTTGTCCTACAAAACTGTTTTCTGAACAACCCATATAAAAAAACCAAAATCCATTGGGGGGGGTGTAACAGCCCGTCTCTCTCTCTCTCTCTCTCATTCTCTCTCTCTCTCTCTCTCTCTGATCCCTTAAATCTAATCTTCCCTCCATCTGTTGTTTTCAGGATTTCTTTTTGGCATAGCTGAAAGAGGTCTTACCATTTGTTTTTCCAAATTTTTCAACACTTATTGGCTTCCTGAAATTACCATATTTTATGCCATGTCCCCAAAATATCCTTTCTTACAGCCTGAGACCATGGATACAATTAAAAGCTACAAAAGCATGAACTATAGGGACAGGCAACATGTCTCAGGTGGGTCAACAAATCTTCTCCTTAGTTATTTTTAAAAGAATTAAATGAGAAGTCAGCTTGCTATTCAATAAGGTCCAAGCATCTAGCACTGATTGCATGGCCCATCATACAAGCATTTTAAAATAAAAATGGTGAGTCACTGCAGCTCAGTGCTTTGTTTGCCAGGATGAACACATGTCTGCCCTACTCCCCCAAATAAAAAGGCAAAATGAGGCAGTAGTAAACATCCTATAACATTAGAAAAGAGAGAGGACAACTGCAGCATTTTGCATAAAATGGGTATTTCATGATTGGCATATCACAACCGTTGTCTGAATGTATAAGCATGTCCATGAGAACCATTTGGTGAAGACACTGATGTAACAAATGTACTCATTGGCCAATGAGTTGTCTACTTCTGTCCTGCAATATAAATATGTGCAGTTCAGATATGTGCCATGATATATGTAGACATCTGTGCTGCCTATAACATGATGCTTTAAGTTAGAGCTGGAATTATAAATTTGTTTCAGAGTTTGCTGCTCATTCCCGTCTGAGGAACTTTGATTTATGTAGCAAAACAACAGTTGGGGGCTATACATATATAGTATCAAAGAACTTTCCAATTATTTGTCCATTTCTTCTATGAGCCACTCACTCTTCTGCTAGGACACTAGATAAAGCAAAGTAAAAGAGAGATTATATTAATGAATAACCTGTGTCAAAGTATCCAACCAGCACAAGTAGTAAAGCATTTTCAGAAGATCAGTAACATTGTGTTAGGCCATGGGTTGATTAATATGTCATTGTTTCTTCTCCACTAATTATTTATACGTTGAACATAAATAAGATGTCCACATCAACACACCAATATTAGGGCACCATCTGCTTTTAAAAGATTCTTCCAAAATTCTGGTAAGCTCTCTCTCTCTCTCTCTCCCCTTCCTGATTTTATCTGGAGCGAAGAGACTACAATGTCCCCAGAATTAAAGTGCCACGAAGCTATTGTATTCAGTTACTGTTTTGGGTAGGAATAGAACCAAGGAATAGAACTGTCTTGGGACAAATAGAGCCCTGAGTGAGCTTTGCCATAGCTGACAGCATTAGCAAGATTAAACTGCTGATGTCAAAAAGTTAAGCAACACCAGACATATTTCTAGACCAGGAAGAAATCTTACAGCTGTAATTAGATAAGGAATAAAGGTACCAGCAAATTACTTTCATAGTGTTGAAACAAACAAACACACACACACATACACACACAAATTGGACCATCAAAGAGCTCAGGTCAAGATTTTATCTTGGTCCACGAGTCAAAGTAATATGAGTATCTTCAATGAATTCCAGATAGGGTTCAGTAGTATCAGGAACTTACTGTTTTAATCAATTGCTGCCCGTGTATATTGTATATTGTGATGCTGTGTGAATGCCTATGGCTACAAAAAACTTTAACCTTAGACTGTCTATTGTCGACCTCACCCCATTCCTAAGAGGTCTGTAAGGGGTGTGCATAAGCGCACCAGCGTGCCTACCGTCCCTGTCCTACTGTCCTACTGTCCTCATCTATCTGTATTCACTTTGATTATGTTTATGTTTATACTTATACCTGCTATCTTGTACACGTTTGACAAACAAATAAAATAAATAAAAAATAAAAATACTATCAATCTAAACTTAATGAGTTTCTTTCCTAGCTACCCAAGTGCCCAAGACTATTACTACTTCAAGCTGCTTTGTGTCCTGGTTTCCCCAAGAACCTTTCCACTACTTCACCATCACTGCTGCACTTTCATTCAACAAGATACAAGCAACGAAGTAACTTTTCAGGCTGAGTCTGGACAGAAGCGCTCGGCGATTGTGCGTGAGGGCGAATGCCCGAAACGGACCAGACGGGCCTTCTTTCTTTTCTTAACAAGACAGTGAAAATAATTGTCCGGGGCGCTTTGCAAATCACAGGACTCGGCCAGGCGGGTTAAATCTAACCCGCTGCGGGCTTGTTAAATCTTTCTCCTCCGGTTCTCCTTTCCTCGGGTTGGCAACCATCTGGGAGGTCGCTGCAAGCCTTCGCACGTTGCCGGCTGGGTTTCACCAGCACGTTGGCTTGAGAGGCTTCGGCAGCGAACCGAGCGACCGGCCGCGCTCGCCCTCTCGACGCTGTCAGCCATATTGACGCGGCCAGCCGGGGAGGGGCCGGGAAAGGCACGCCCAGAGAAAGAGGCAAAGCCGCTGGAGCAACCGCACCGCAGCAAAAGCCGCTCGACCCGCTTGAAGAGAGAGGACGCGCCGACGAGGTAAGGCCGCCGAGCGAACCTTCTCTCCGCAGGTTGCCTTGCGTTGGCGGGAAAGGAAAACAGGCCCCCCCACCAAAGGATCCAAAAAAGTTTTGGGAAGCTCTTGCCTCCGAGGCAGGAAAGGAGGAAGAAGGTGGTGTGGGGACGGACAAGGCTTTGGCTACAGGTGCTGCGGCGGGGGATTCCCATGCTGCACTTCTCTCTCACAGGGAATTTGAACTTTTTTGGGGGGCGGTAGTTTGGGACAAACTTCGCGCTCGGACGCGAAGGTTTGCGGGAGGGAGAAGTGTCTCCCTCCGCGTCCCACGGAGTTCAAGGAAACTTCTACCCCAGGAAGCGTGCAAAAGATTGCCGCTTCCTGGAATCTGGTTTTTCCACGACGGTTTTTTTCCTCGCGCGGAAAGCCCCTCTTGATTTAGGAAGTCCCACCCCTTAGGCGTGGGTGGCATTGCGCTCCTCTTCGGGTCCGCTTTTAAGAGCGCGTTTACGGACGTTAATCGGCGAGCATTTCATCTGGTTACTGAAATCGAAGAACTGAGCTAGTGAAAAGAATTGATCGCGTGCAGGAGTGCGAAAAATAGAAATTCTGAACTTCCCTGTAGGTGAACGTGAAGGTGGCGCTACCAGTACAAAAGGAGGCCATTTGTGTCCTTTGGGGGGGCGGGGGGCGTTGAACGAAAGGGTCTCCCCCCTCCAAAAAAAAACACATTGAGTTGCTGAAAAAGACTGCGGGTTACCTCGGACCTACATTATCAGAAAATGTCTCCTTTCCTGTTTACAGTAGTCTTGAAGGGCACCAGAGAACAATTACTGATCTCCACCCCCCGCCCCAGGGTTAAGATCAACCCCTCCGTGTGTTTTAGTCCTATGTGGAATGGGCGCCTGCAGCTTGCTTATTGCGGAATAGTCCTAATCAGATTGCAGCCATTGTCTTCTAAAGGGAGCCGACTTTGAGAAATACGAGCTATCAACTGGTGGCCTGAGAGGCTTAGCACAAGTTTTCCTTCCGAGGGGTTTCGCTGATTCTCTTGTTGCTGGGATACTGGCTTTAGATACCACCCCCGAGAGAGTCTCTCTTTCTTTCTTTCTTTCTTTCTTTCTTTCTTTCTCTCTCTCTCTCTCTCTCTCTATCTCTCTCTCTCTCAAGAATCTTGAAATTATAGCTGCTTTTATGGGTGTGGCTGGCAAAATGACCTTCTCTACTTACAATTGGACTCTTTTTTTCCCCCCCTACTGGGTGAGGCTGCTGGTTCTGTTTCTTTGTAAAGTGGTGGTGTTGCTAAGTAATTATTGGTCATGAGTGAATCATTTTTGCTTACTTAACCTGCCTAAAGCTCCTTAACTATGTCATGTGTCTGAGTTGGTCTTCCTTGTAACCCATTCTACCAGATCTCCTGGAAGCAAAGAGGATATCCATAAACTGCTGTATGAATATTTGGTCTTGGATCAACAGGAAAACCTCAGGAACCAAAAATGCCGAAGCCGGTAAGTAAAAACAAAGAGCTTTACTTTGTTTTATGATGTTTGTTCCATTAAAGTTCCCTTTAGTATGAGTTGTAGAAATTATCATTTATAAATCTGTACTTACATGTAAGATGTTCTTTAGGGGCCTTCTGAGTCTAAAAATGCAAAGAAATTTATAATCTTTGATGAAAATTTAATGAAATTATACCGTTTTTTATAAATAAGTTTTTATTGAGTTTTTTACATTTAAAATCACAATACCACTTTTACAGCTTTCTATTATTGGTATCTATCCTGATTTAAATTATACTGTTAATTGTGGGTTTTTATCTTCTGATTCGGAATCTATTCCATTTTAATTGGAGTAAACCTCCTTAACGTTATAAAACAACTCTGAATTGACAGGTATACAATTGTAATTAAAGAAAACAGCTACAATGTTTTTCCCTGGCAAGAAATCTAGGGAGAGAGAGAAAGGTTTGAATGGCATATTGTAGATATGAGACTAAATAGATTAAACTATACAAATGCAACCACTTTTTATATAAATCTGACACATTTTGTGCTTGTATATTGTCTGGCTAGATTTTGATGGTCCTAAGTAAAACTAACAGCACTAATGTTGTATGAGATCTAAATTTCTCTTGTGTTGTTATTAATGTGGAAAGAACTGATTGAGGCTCTAGCAAGTGACATGGAGGTAAAAAAAGGTACAGTTTCGGATTCTTAAGGATTTTGACAATAATAACTAGCAGTTCCTACACAGGCTGGCTGCAGTGCTTTGATACAGTAAAAGGGAGTGGCACACTTTCAGCTTTCTTACTGATCTTTTCCCTCAACTTCCAATTCCTTGAGTATCACTGTTAGCACCATTTTGCAGACTGCGCTTGAAGAATATGTTCCTTATTTCTCCAGTCAATTTTCTTCATGCTATTACTTGGTCAATGTGCATTTTTAATATTTTAGTTTATTAGAACATGAATATTACCACCTATGGTTGTCCATGTATGGACTGCTTATTGCAACTATAATAAAATATATTGTTGTCCTAGACTTGCATTGGCTTCCTGTTGTCTGTTGAAATGTAAAGATAAATAAGGACACCATACCATATAATTATCCTGAATTCTGCATAGCTTTTATGCATGCTCAAGTATTGCAGGTAGATTGTGTTCCTTTAAATTCTTCATATGAATGTAAATTTCTTAAGAAAATTAAAGTTGGATCCTTAAAAAAAAAAAAAAGTTAAGGAAGTCCACTGTTTCCAGATAAGAAATTGAGAAATTCTGTAAGACATTTCATGTGTTTTATCAGTTTCTTCTGTGATTCTTCTCTCTATATTGGAATGCTTTTTCCTTTGTCTTTGGTGAGGTTATATGTTATATTGTTTATTCTTTGGACCCAAGATTGCAGATATTGATTATGCAAGAATGGATTCCTCTGAAAAAATCTGGACCTTGCTTTCTCTCTCCAATACCCTGTTGCACTAATTCACACTAATTGTATCTGGCATGCTCCTTCCTAAGTATCGGTGGCATTAGCTATTGTTCTTTATTGATTGACAGGAGAGAAGAGCCTTTGTGCCTTTGACCATGTTTTTCTCTGTTTATTTGGGCAATGGGGAGTATTGGTAGGGGAGTCCCACCTTTTCCCAAAATTAAATTTAAAGACTTATCTTGAGCTCCCTAAATGACATCAAGTAATTCAGCATACCCTTATGAAGGCTTCAACTATTCAAGTGTTTCTTTTCAGCCCAGTAATATGTACTAGAACACCTCTTCTTGCATGAAATGTCATTCAATATTTTTTTTAGAAATTGTCTCATTTAATAGGATTTGCTGAATAGCTGCACTTAAAATTCTAGCTTAGTCAGAAACTTAAAGCAATTAATAACTGTGATTTTTTTTATTTAAAAATTGTATCCAACTGCTTTTATGGACAAAAAGTAGAAAGTAATATGTGCAAAATAGTCTGTTCCATGTCTAGTACACTATAAGCCATTTCTTGTCCTGAAAGATTAACTTCCGTAAGGTTGCCAGACTAATCCAGGAATGGCTGGATTGTCGTAGTCCAGAACAAGTATGGAACATTCTGTAAATTCCTCAGAAGTTTGATCTCCAGAGCAGAATGTTTTGAACAGTCCTACTACAGGTAGTCCTCAATTTATGACCGTAATGGAGCCTGCCCATCACAGTCATAAGTCATATGAGTCTTAAAATGAGTTGGTCACATGACCAATCCAATTTTATGACCTTTTTGTAATGGCCATTATATTAAGACAGCAATTGCAAAGTGGTCACTGGGGTCATTAAGAATGCCGCAGTAGTTAAATTCTTGGCTATGGACATAGTTTTCCCAAAAGAATGGAAGTGCCAATTTTCAGAGAAACGATTGTAAAATGTGGTCATGTGACTGCAGGACACTGCAAATGACCGTAAGTGTGGCTGTGATGCCAAGACCCAAAAGTACCACTGGGGAGACAGCCATTGAACTTTAAATCCAGGTCATAAGTAGCCCCAAGTTAGATCCCACGTAACTTCAAATGGTCTCAAGTCAAAGACAACCTGTAAAAAACCCCGGAAAGCAGGTTCCTCGCATTTCTCATCCTGTAGTTCAAGTTGTAAACTTTTTTATATACACGCAGATTAACAGGAGTGGTTGCTGTAGTTCCCCCTATGACCTTGGACTGTGCATTTGCTGCTGTTCTGAATTACTTTTCCACAAGTCACATGGAAGCCAAGAATGTGCTTCCTCCAGCAAAATTGGTATCTAGAAAGCTGTTTAATAATGAACTTGGAATTCGGAAAGATGGCAGAGTTCATTAGCTTCATAAAAGTAGGTTTCTTCCAAGAAGATATTGCAGTATTTCTGTGTGGTTAAGGCTAAAGGAGCTGTTATTGCGCAAACATGATATCTTGCAGTGCAATGGATTGCTGACAAGTTCTATTAACTTTCCACAGAATGCATATTCATTTTTTGCAATGACAGGGTCGGGGCCGGAGAGCCAGGGGTCCATAGTTACTGTTATTCTAGTCAACTGGTTTATAGCAATAGCACTTAGACTTATATACCGCTTTACAGTGCTTTACAGCCCTCTCTAAGCGGTTCACAGAGTCGCATATTGCCCCCAACAATCTGGATCCTCATTTTACCCACCTCGGAAGGATGGAAGGCTGAGTCAACCTTGAGCCGGTGAGATTTGAACCGCCGAACTGCAGCTAGCAGTCAGCTGAAGTAGCCTGCAGTACTGCACTCTAACCACTGCGCCACCTCGGCTCTATAGAGTTTAGAGAGATGCTCGAATATTGTACTGTTCAAACTGCAGTTCTCATTATCCTATCCTGGGTTTATTATAACCTTGGTTCTCTGTGACAAATCTACAGAACGCTCTCTTCTTCCTAGGCTTCAGTTTTCTATGGCCACGTTAAATGTAATGGGAAGTTTAAAAAGCAAAGAAAAAAAAATATTAGACCATAGGAGAACTAGAGTTCCAATGTTACAAGGTTTATTCCTGAATATTAGTTGCTTTTTAAGAATCACTGTGAAACGTTTACTTCTGACAAGCACACTAGTTATGTAACTCTGAAAACCTATTAGCTATATTTGTATTAGCAAACAAAAAAGGCCAGCACAACTCATGGAGGGGAAAGGACCTGACTGATACCTTAAAAATAATCATGGGCCACAAAGGAATACCTGGTGCATTGATCAGCTGTTCAATGGCCCAGTCAATGAAGCCTGGAGGCATTGCAGGTGCTCAGCAGCTTGTCTTTTGGGGCAGAGATGGCAGCAGATTCTTCTGGCAGCAACTATGTTTAGTGGCTGGGACTTTAAAAAAAAAAAACACCAGGGAGCCACAGAAGGCTGCTAGGAAGGCCATAGTATGTTCAGGCCTGTAATACAGTGTACGAAATAGACTTGGTAATGTTAAGAAAATCAGGTTTGGAAGACTGGAAAAGATGAGGTAAAAGTGTCTTCTGCTTAGGGGCATTTTGCTAGTGCAATTTCTACTTTTTCAAAAAAGGAAATTTGCAGGCATGAAATGGGTGCAAAGATACAGCTCTTTGACCTAAAAGATAAAATAGCTAACTAATAGGGTGAAGATATAATGGTTCTGTGTATTCTTTACAGCTCATAACATGTCTGTTATACCAGTGGTTCTCAACCTTCCTAATGCCCCGACCGCCGCCGCGACCCCCGCCCCGCCCCCGCCCCGCACGTGATGTGACAAAGGAGGCATGGCAGGCTAGCGCACGCTTAGGCGACCCCTGTGAAAGGGTCGTTTGACCCCCAAAGGGGTCGCGACCCACAGGTTGAGAACCGCTGTGTTATACGTTTTTTTGTAGGTACAGCATAGATCCACAGGTTCAGTAAGCTGGGCCTATGGAGATTGTAATAATTAAAGCTACAGGTATGACTTGAGAAAAAGGAAGATAAATATGCTTTCACCACTGCTGCTTTTTGTGTTTCCACAAAAGAAGGAAATTTTATAGATAGTTAGCAAGTTAGCACCTTAACGTTGAGAGACAAAAAAAGTTAAGGTGCTAAGGTTTTTTGTATTTCATTTTTTAGAAGGCCTGAGGATTCCATTTGTCTTTTCTTCCTTTTTAAAATCTTGTATTTATTAATTTTCTTCGAGTTCTAATTTTATTCCCAAGTCTAAAGTATTTAGTATGCTTTATTTCTTAAGCAATCGTCTACGAATCTTTATTTCCATATTACACAAAGTTAGCAAAGGGATCTTTTCTGCAATTGTAGTTTAGAAATTATGGATTAGCAGTTAGAAAGTTAATGTGATACTGAGCAAAGCATGGTTTTAAAAGACCACACAACATAGGAAGCTAACCAACATACCCAAGTTATAACATTAGATATTATCCTTAAGATCATTAGTATTGAAATCAAAACTAACATTGCCAGTTCTGTAATGCTGCAGTCTACTTGCTGCAATGATTAGGAGTATTATATAGAGTTCTGATTGTTAACTCTCTATGAGTATTGTGCATCTGGATAAAAGTTACAAAGAAAAATCAAATTTATCAAGCAATTGAAGTAAGTCCTCTCCAGGTAAAATTGGAACTCATGATGTTGATATCACCTAGCCTAGGAATGAAATGCTGCAGGAAGAGAAACTTACTTGAGAATACCAAGAACTCAATACTGAGCTACATATATTCTTCACAATGGGAAATTTTTAACACATGTGGATTTTATTTGGTGGGGGGAGTGATAAGGGTCATAAGATAAAGCTCTTTAAAATTATTCATGTTGTGGATAAAGCGGTTAGAGAGGTTTTCTCAAAATGCTACATGTGGAATCTACTTAAGGTTTTTCATAAGGCTGAATGATTGA
The DNA here is from genome assembly GCA_003457575.1 of Thermophis baileyi. Lineage (NCBI taxonomy): Eukaryota > Metazoa > Chordata > Lepidosauria > Squamata > Dipsadidae > Thermophis > Thermophis baileyi. The sequence continues at coordinate 1,787,966 of QLTV01002425.1, forward strand.
CAAACAGAAGTACTTAAGACAACATATAGTTAACTTTCTCTATGAACATATTCTTTATAAATCTTCAGTTGATCATTGTGAGAAATCATTGTGAGAAATAAGTTACTGGATTTGATAGATCTTTGCTCTGATCCAGAGTATAGCTTTTGTTTTCTTATGTGTAGGTGAACTTTCATGGCCCTCCAATAAATTTATAGAAAGGTTTATAATTGGTGCATTTTTCTTATTATTTATTGAAGTATAGTAAGTAGAGGTTATTTTCCTAGCCTGAAATGTGAACTAGGAGTAATTTATTTTGATGTCTTTTATAGCCATAATTGAAGTTAATGTTGAATTCAGTATATTTATTAGTACTTTCTCAAGTTCAGTTGCTGTACCTTTAAATATACTCTTGCTGTTTTCTGCTGCCATCCTATATTTCCACTGCTCCTTCACCTCTCGATCCTGAACAGTCTGCACTGATAAAAAGAAACTGCCCTCCTCTAAAATCAGAGGCTTTCTACACTTCTCAATCAAGCAGCATAAAGTGGTACAGTGAATTTGCTAATCAGGCTCTGTGATAGGGTTCTGTTTCAATATGACCTCCTGGACTTTATGTCTAAGTTACACAAGAATGTTCTGTGGACTGAGGAAAAGTTCCTTCATCTAATCAACAAAAGCTGCTTACAGTATGTTCTTAACCGTGCCCGAGTTAGATTTGTCACCTGACATTTAGAAAAAGTTTTTTTCCAGTCTTCCCCCCCACCCCACTTTCTGCTGCTAATTAATGCTAGGAAGCCGAAATGCTGACGTGTTTTGAAATGTATTGTAAAAGGAGACAAGAGGCACTGATTTTTATATTATGAATGTGAGGATAGTACTAAGATTTGTAAGCATGACTGAGTACTTCATGCTGTCCAGGCTCAGCTTTCTACCTAACTAGTAATTAAGCAGTTCTTTGACAGGATAATTAGAAAAGGAAAAGAACCATCATAGGGGATTACCCTGTTTTAAACGTATTAGTCACCTTCTAGTTTCAGTAGAGAGAAGATGGGGATCATTTATCTTTTTCCTCAAGTTCTGTGGTTCCTATCCAGTACTTAGCTAGGTGACCTAGGATTAGACCTGCTATTTCACATGAACCTGACCATTACAAATTGCCCTAAACACCCTACAGTTTTTTTAGATTGCCCTAAAGAATATGGGTATCTTAGATTAACATAGCAAGATGTCTGTTTTTCTTAAGAGAGAGAACCTTTGGAATACAAAGTGTACATATCCCACTGATCTATTTTTGTAAGTTGAAGAGTGGCTTACATCAGTGGTGGGTTGCTACCGGTTCTCCCCGGATCGAGCGAACCAGTAGTGGCGGTGGCAGGAGGCTCCGCCCACCCGCCTGGACGTCTCTGCGCAGAAGTGCCGCGCACGTGCGCTCCCAATAGCGAACTGGTAGCGGCGGAATTTGAAACCCACTACTGGCTTACATATGGCAGCAGGCCTCAACTCACTGCAAAATAAACATTGATTCTTGAGCTTATTTTTTTCCTGAATTGCTCTGTAAGCCATCCTATGATGCTATGAGCCTATGAGCTGTGGTGACACAGTGGTTAGAATGCAGTATTGCAGGCTGACTCTGCTGACTGCCAGCAGTTTGATCCTGAGCCGCTCAAGGTTGACTCAGCCTTCCATCCTTCTGAGGTCGGTAAAATGAGGACCCAGATTGTTGGGGGCAATATGCTGACTCTGTAAACCACTTAGAGAGGGCTGTAAAGCACTGTGAAGCGGTATATAAGTCTAAGTGCTATTCCTATTGCTATTATGTAGCTATATTAAACCATAGGCTGAAGGGTAAGATTCTTAATGCATCCTTGTGCTAGTCATGATTGAATATATTCAATACTTATTGAATAGGTTTAAATTTGGTCTTAAGCCTATTCTAAAGCATAAAGTTAGAAAAAAAGTCAGATTATAAAGTAATTAATTGGTGACAAAAAATGAAACCTATGTATGAGCATTACATGGTTTTCCTATTTTTTCAAGAATTGCAAACTATTCTTTTATTATCCTGTCTTTTTTCTAGGAACTGAAGGTATTATATTATACAGAGAAGTGGAATGGTGGAAGTTTCCACCAAGCTTCTGTAACATTGAATTTGCATTCTTTATGAATTATGCAAATTAGGGAATGTGTGTGATCTCTTGTTTTGCAGAAATTATTTTGCTAGTTGAGGATGTAACAAGAACTCTTATGCTTCACAGACCATTTGTTTACATACAGCTACTTAAAATTTTTGAGTTTCAATTGATATCAGGAATACACGTAAGAGAAAGCAGCTTTACTTAAAAGAATATGAAAGCTGAGTTTTTGAGTCGAGAAACACAAAATAATGATATTCAAAATAATACAAGTATTTTCTACATTTCTATGGAATTGTGGCTTGCATTCAATTCTATTTATATCCTTAGATGTTGGGCGATAATTGAATTGCAGATAAAAGGGAAACAGGAAAGGGATGATTTTTTTTCATAAGAATGTAGAAAAGGCTTTTTTCCCCTCTTGCTTTGTTTTTGGGACTTGTGCTGGAGCGTGATTACATTGTTATAGATTATCCATGTGTATCTTTATGTGCATGTAAGTTACTATTGCTTTGAAATAAACAGCAAGTTGGAATGGGATAGGAAAGCTTATTAATCCTGTTGCAACAGTAGCTGCCCAACTTAACTTGTAGTGTTATTAATTAAGCAAATCTAAGTAGAACTAAGGGCTAAACTACAGAAAATATAAAACTTCATAGAATTTTAATAGTAACAATTATTTCATTAGATTGAATGGTAATCTAATTAATTCCAGTTTAAATTAACATATTAAGGGCAAATTTTTAAAATTCTCATACCACTAGCAAAATCCAGATTTCATTCTCGATCAGGCCCTCTAGCATTTGACACATCATACTGATTGGTTCTTGAATGATACCGTGAATGAGACATATTTAAAAATATCAACACAAGAAATGTGTTATTTCTTAAAACATTATTGTTGTCGTACATAAATCATAACATCAGCCTCAAACCTATCATGATATACCTTCCCCCTGAGTATTAAAATCGCATTGCTGGGATAAGTAGAAGAAAATCACCAGACTTAGCTAGAAGGGAAGGGAGGGGAGAGGAAATTTCTCACAATTGGTGTTCATGCAGGTGAATATAATTCTTAAGCACCTTCTAAAGCAGGGGTGTCAAACTCGCGGCCCATGGGCCAGATGCATCATGCCCTGGCCATGCCTATGCCCAGTTTAGCGAAGGGAAAAAAAGTCGGGATACATCACGTGACGATGCGAGTTTGACACCCCTGTTCTAAAGGAACACTACAATAGTTCTTTTGGGCTGGTTATTAAGCTAGTAGGCAAAACTTGATGTTAACATCTTTATATTATTTGTGTTCCATTACATTTTATATTTTAGGATATGTCGGAACATTAGCAAAATCTTAGGGAGAATATATCTAGTGGAAAGGTTAGGAAAAACTGAACAGTTGGTTGTGGTACCAAAAAGAAATATAGGTTTTCTGGAACATGTAAATTGTGTTTGAAAATGATGCTACATTATTGTTTCAAATATTCCGTTTCTAGCAAACCTGATTTAAAACAAAATTTTCATTAATATACTTAACTCTATCTTCTCAACATGCAACCCTGTCCCTCCAGATCTCCTTTTTTCTTGTTATGGGTTACCTTTTTAATCAATATTTAATCATCTACCTGTGTTTAGGCTTCTTGCTGGGCTAATAAACCAGTTGGTTTACTTTGGATTTATCATGTGGACATTGTGGCTTATATACCATTTTATATATGTGTGTGTGTCTGTGTATATGTGTGTGTATGTATGTGTGTATATATATATATATATATGTGTCTATGTATTTGTATTTGTATGTGTATGTGTATGTGTATGTATATCTATATGTATATGTACACACATATGCACGTATACACACACATACACTGTGTGTGTGTGTGTGTGTGTGTGTGTGTGTGTGTGTGTGTGTGTAAGCCAAATTGCTATGGCTTGTTTAATACAATATGTCAAGATTAATACTGTTTGCAGTTTGTCAGTTCACAAGTAAACTGGACTTCACTGTGACCTAGCCATCTTTTTGCTGATTTCACGAAGAAGGTTCTATTCTGTGAATTCAGAACAGAGAAGGGAGGGGGACCTTTGGGATAAAATGTGATTTTTTTAAACATGATCTTTAACTTGTATAATAACACAAATTATGTTTCTGGAAACGAGTACTCATAAAAAGACAGTTTGTTGTTTTTCTTTTGAGTGTCACCCAAAAAATGAACTGCTTTGGTCTATTTCCAGTATTTAGTAGATACAGAGATTGCTCTCCTTTCTTGCTGCAAAGATGTAAGCTTTTGGAACTTAGAACTAGAACTATTAAGGCTGAGCAACTGTTTTGTACCATCATCATTAAAAAGAAACAAACTTAAGTGCCGATTTGCATACAGCTGTTAAAACAAAGCAATCTGCTTGGGAAGACATTTGCTACAACTGCTGCTTTTCTCTTTGTCCTTTTTGGTTTCTGCAACATAGAAACATGAATCATTTGTCACCCTAATTGGACAGTGATAACCCAATCAACGTAAATATATGCAGCATAATTCAACCACAATTGCTTTAATTGCTTATATTCTGTGGTGAGTCCTGCAACCTGCTTCGGCCAAGTGTAGCCCTACTTTGTGAATCAAGGCCCAATAACCAAAAGAGACTCCCATCCTCTTTCCAAAACTGTACAGCATACACCCAAACTTTGTCCCAAAGAATTGGAGGATTAACTAATGAAGAGAAATTATTCTTGCATAAGGATATGACGTTGGATGTCGCCCATTATCTGAAACAGTGCAGTGTCAACAACAATTTTAAAAAGTGGGAGACTCTTAAGAACTCCTCTGTCCTATCCTTTTCACAATGGCACAAATGCTACAGCTGCCACTTAGAATAAGTAAGTGGAATAATAAATGCAGGAATGAATTGAGGCATATAAAGACTTTGCTGAGAGGAAGTAGAAAGCTTGATAGCAGCTTTCAGAAAAAAGTGAGCCGCTTCTTTTAGATGCAAACCCAATAGGAAATTTAAAGATAAAGAAATAAAAATACATTTTTAATTGCATTATGGACATTATTATGTAATATTTTAAATATATCCTTAAGCCAATCTTCCACAACCTGTTGCCTCGCCTTAGAGATATTTTGGTCCAATTCTTATAGTTAACGGTTTTTCTGTTTTTGTTTATTGTGCTAGCATTTCAGACTGTTTGCTTTTTCAAAAGATTAAAGTAATACACCTTGAAACTAGACAGTATGTAGCATTTTCTCTTCTAGATTTTAGTTATGATAGTTTAAGTTGCAATGTATAAGAAATGTAAAAGGTTTAAACAGCTTTGGTTGCCCAGGGCTAAATAAGATCAGGGTTTTTAAGCTATATAGATCGAAGTTCAAACTGTAGTTTGTGACTTTACACTCGTATCACTTGTTTTCTGTTGACAACAGAACACAGCATACAAGTAACACTTCTGCAGCTAAAAGATTTAGATTATTAAAATACTCAAGCAGCAAGGTTATTTTTTATAATTCCTTTTAAAATTTTGTATTACTTAATATGATTAAACATATAAAATCATGAGATTGTGAGTAGATCACAAGAAGTACAGTAATGGTGCATAAAATATATAAAGGTGGAATTCTCAGTGAAAATAAAGAGAACAATCTGTTACCCCAGAATCCTGTGCAATCCCTGAAAGTCTTATGTGCAACTACTAGATCTCTAAAATTGTGTAATCTTCTTCTCTTCTTCTTCTTCTTCTTCTATCTCCATCTTCTATCTATCTTCTATCTTTATCTATCTATCTATCTATCTATCTATCTATCTATCTATCTATCTATCTATCTATCTATCTATCTATCTATCTATATCTATATCTATATCTATATCTATATATCTATATATTCTTTCTATTCTATCAATATATCTATTCTTTCTATATCTATCTATATCTTATTCTATTTCTATATCTTCTATCTGTCTGTCTGTCTGTCTGTCTGTCTGTCTGTCTATCAAAATATAAAACGGATGTATGTATGTACCCATGTACCCTGTTTCCCCCAAAATAAGACATCCCCTGATAATAAGCCCAATCGGGCTTTTGAGTGCATGGCAATAAGGCAATCAGGGTTCAAAAAAATATAAGACAGGGTCTTATTTTCGGGGAAACACGGTATGTATGTATGTATGTATGTTCCAGCATAACTCTGGAACGCCTCGAGCAATTTCAACCAAACTTGGTACACAAATGAGTTACTATCTGGAAACAAATACTGTGGGGGTAAGACACCCCTAGCGCCCCTAGGTGTGTGTGTGTGTGTGTGTATAAATAAATATAAATAAATAAATACCCGGGCAACGCCGGGTTATCGGCTAATGTTTAATATAATAGAAGTGGATATGTGTTATAAAAACTAGAATGGGAAGTAATTCTTTTTAGTTGCATATAACAGGAAAGATTTTTGTAGGTAACAGCATCTAAGCTACTTGGCTTATCCCCCCCCCCCAAATTGATAGGGTTATATAGACCAGGAGGGGATCATTAAGCTATAGGCTAAACTGAGAATTGCATAATAACTCAGAAGTGGCCATTGCAAATGGCCTTCTGTTTACTGCTTTGCATGGTGCTAGTACTAAAGTTTTTGATTTGTTAACCTTTTGTGTTTCAAACAGCAAATAGCTTCTTTTCTTTTTCTTGTCTAATCTTTATTAAATAAGTTTTCAATAGAATAAAACCAGTACAAATTTTGAATCATGAAAAAAATAGGGAAAAAGAAATAAAGCAAAAGACATAGAAAAGAAATTGTAATTCTTTTGTGTTTTAAGTGGCAAATATTTTGTTTCTTTTCCAAGAAAATAATTTCAGCAAAGAAAAAAATATATGGTAGAAATAGTGGATTACCAATGGAGCAATTACGTAGTTTGTATTATTAATAGAAGCTAATAAGAGAAAGGAACTGTTTTGTGTTAATAACTATAACGTGCATGTATTTTCAGAACAGAAAAACCAGTTGGAAGGGACCTTGGAGGTCTTCTAGTCTAGTTCAATGCCCCTGCTCAAGCAGGAGACTCCATACCATTTCAGACAAGTGGTTATCCAATTTTCATTGTCCAGTATTAGATAATATTCATTATATGAATATACATTTATATAATAATATTTGCTTTCCTCAATTTTTATCTGGCTTTGATCAGCTTCCAGGAAATCAGAACTGGAAGGTGCTATTTTGTGCCCCTCAGGTTTTTGTTAATAGCTGCCTGCATACATGTGAGTTGCATCCAGAGCATCCAGGAAGAAGGCAATAATAATAAAGTATTACAGGTAGTCTTTGACTTACCAGTCACTTAACAAATGTTAAAAGTTGCAATGGATTTGAAAAAAGTTAGTTACAATCCATTCTTGAAGTTATCATTGCTGTACCACCCCAGCAGTCACAGTCACATGATCTCACTTCAGATGTTTGGCAACCAGCTCCCGTTTGTGACTCTTTTTTTGCCATTTTCCATTGGTAAGCTGAATTCAGACTTATGACCATGTGGTTCACTTAACAATGTGGTGACTCGCTTAATAAACATTGTAAAAACAATTGTAAAATTGAATCCGGTCACATGGTGACTAAACTTATGACTACAACAATGTACAGCCAAAGTCCCAGGATCAATGTGGTTATAAATCAAGGACTCCTGTACAGTATTCTCATACTTATTCTGTGTACTAGTGCAGGGATCTCCAACCTCTGGGCCGTTTGCCCACTAGTGGGCCATGAGCTGTTTGCAACCGGGCCGCAGAAATGGTGGGCGAGCGAAAGCGCATCCCCACTTCCCATGAGCAAATGGAACTGCATGCACGCTTGCCAACCACTTGTGCGGAACTGTCCCCTCTCCCTCCTCTCACCGTCCATCTGCCAAACCGGAAAGATTGGGGAACTCTGTACTAGTGTAAAAGTATTTCATTGATAATTATAATTTAATTGTACACTGCCAACAACGCTGTTGTTTTATATTTCTCTACCATATTGATAGCCATGAAAATTTTCTTTCTGTGACCTTTAATACAGTCTTCATCAACCTAGTGCCCTTAAGATGTGTTGGTTAATGATACAGCCAACAGGGAGTTGTAGTCCAGTAATATTTGGGGGTATTTGAGAAGGCCACTCGTATATTAATTATGCACATCCTAGCATATTTGAATTTATAGAAGAGCAGACCTCAATCTTCTGAAGTTAAAGAACATTGAACAAATCATTTTAAAATATGTTTTTCATTGAGAATAGGAAAAAATTTTTGGATGTGCCCAAAATAATATTTTCACATTATCCATATATCAGATCAAAAGATAAAGATGTGGCTGTTATAAATCTATTGATCTTTTACTAGAACCATAAATTTAAGTATGTAAATGGTATAGTTGGTAATGTTTGAGAGAAACATTGAAAATTGTAAACTAATAAGTAAATCTTAACATGCAGTGGAATTCATGGAATTTAATGTGCTTTGTTATAAACAGCCAACAGTACTGATAACTAATAATAGAACAAAAAAATGACAAGTACAAATTGCCAGTCATTTGTGTCACAGAATGGGATTGTTAATTGTCTTCATGGCAAACATTCTTCCTTGATTACATAATGATATGTTCAGTAAAAGTTAAGTTACTGTTGGCTTCCAAATAGGTAAGAAACCTGGCATCAGTCTTTCAATGTTTGGACTAGCTGTCTTACCATACGTGGTATTCAGTATTAAATAATATTCAGCATTCGAAAAAGAGGTCATTTCATACATTTTGAACCTAGAATGATCAGTTTTAATATTTTGCTAATGCATTGATTTTAGCCAGAGTCATGTGCTAGAGCAGAGGTGTCAAACTCAAGGCCCAGGGGCCGGATCAGGCTGCGGGGTGCTTAGATCTGGCCAGCAGGGCCACCCTGGAAACAGCGAGGGATTGGCCCACGGTGCCTCTGCCAGTGAAAATGGGCTCCCGAGCTCTGTTTTTGGCTGCGACGGCCTCCTGCAACCCTCCTGAGCTCTGTTTTCACTGGCAGAGGGTTGCCGGAAGCCGTCTCAGCCAAAAATGAAGCTGGCAGAGCGCTCGGGCCACCACAGGTGCCCCCGACACGAGTGCTGTCAAGATGGCTACACCCCCCAGCCCCTCCAAGGTCAACCCTGATGCGGCCCTCAATGAAATCGAGTTTTGACACCCCTGTGCTAGAGATAAATGGCCGTATGAAACAAACATTATAGCTCGGATTTTCAAATTAACATACTTTCCTGTAACTATCTATAAACTGGGAAATTATTGGGCCTATTTATTTTCTTATGCATTGTTTTAATCTTTTCTTCTAGGTCAATGTTCGAGTTACCACAATGGATGCAGAACTGGAGTTTGCCATCCAGCCTAACACTACAGGGAAGCAGCTGTTTGACCAGGTTAGTGTAAGCATGCATGGGATTTTTAAAAAAAGAAATTGCAAGTGAGAATTTGATTTCTGACCAAACAGAAACCTTGAAACCATGAATACTACAGATTTGTATTCCTCTCCTTTTTATCTCTTCAACCCACTGACCATCTTTATCTATTCTTAAGCCAAAGAAAATAAAACTAGCACCTATACTGTTATCAGCTGCAGGTTCAATAAATGTGGTAGTTGACATTTCCCTTGCCATTCTATTTAACGTTAAGCTAGGTTTTTGACTTTTTATTATTGTATTTTCATAATGAGATTACTATCAGCTAACAAAAGTTCTGCCGTGTCCTTTAATATATTTCTTATAGATAAAAAATGATACAAGCAAGGTAAAAATAAAAAAGTTACTGGGCATATTTCCTCATGGCAGTAAGACATAAGATATATAGAAGCTTGAATTCCCAAATGAAGATTGTAAAAATTAATGAAAAAAGAAAAAAAAATATAGGTTGAGAACTGCTTCCTTAAAATACACATTTCAGGGATAGGTATGCTCAAGTTGTATGACTTCTCTGATTGTTATTTACTTGGGCCGGAAAATATATGCACCAGAATTAAAACATTGAAGAAAAAGTAGGTAGCTCAGGATAATAAAAATAGTAATTAAACACCCCCACCCCCCCAAAAGATCCTGCTGAATTTCAAATAGGGGAAGTAAGGCAAGTTTTATAGTTATTACACTAGCAAGGAAAACCTGTTGTAAAGGAACCTGTAGCAGGTGTTAGTCAGGAAAAGCAGGGAAAAAGCAAAAAAAAAAAATGCTGTGCCTGCAAA
>QLTV01002425.1:1798483-1823483 GCA_003457575.1 Thermophis baileyi
CCCAAATAAAACTCACATAAATCTTTTAAAAATATATATATATATATATATATATATATATAATATAATATTTGTGGGTGTACACTTGTGTATATAAAAGTATGTAGAGTATACCGGTATACACCCAGAAAGGCAAGCAATTGGCCAAATTGGCTTTCCTGAAACTGAAAAGTGGGAGGGCACAGCAGCAGAACTGTTCAATAGAGAACATGATAGTAGTCTAGACTGAACATCTTGCAAATTGCTGTTAAAGACTTGAAAGTTTATTAAGGCTAACATCACCAATAATCAGTCTTGAGTATTTAATGTCATTGTTATGTCATTCTAATTAGAATTCTAAGGAAGTGTATTAGGATTTGTTTCTCAGAATTTTAATTCAGTATTTTCAAACAGACTTACTAAACATCCAATAAACATGCCATCCTACCCCAATGGTGGGAAAAGAAAAGCTAATAGATTATTTTATAGCAAGATAATACAGGCAACCAGTGGACTGCATATGGTTCCTAGATCCTTCTATTTCAGTCAAAAATATCAATAAATAGTGAATAAAAGAAAAAATAAGGTACAACTTGAGGTTTGGAAAAATCACAGGAAAATATACAGCTAAGGTAAAGATACTAATGAAGAAGAGATGAAACAGAAGCACAAAAAAAAAAAACCACCTCCATGGTACTATTTTTTTTAAATAAAACAGCATTTTTCTTAAGATCCTGTGAAGAATAATGAAGTTTTATGTGAAATAAACAGACAAGTTTCCAAAAAGGCAGACAGATACGTGATCAGATAGCTAATGTAAGATAGGTAATAAGGAGAAGAAAAGTTATTAAGAGGCTTACATTTGTTCTGTTCAGTACAAAAAGGCCTTTGATTTGCAGATGATGACAGAATATTAGTTATATTCAGGCTAATAGATGTGTCATAACACATCTGTGTTATGTGTTCAGAGGAACCTTTACAATGAATAAGAAATTCCTACAAGAAATGAGTCTGTGAAAATGAAATGCTTCAGAATAGGAAGGAGAATAAGACAGGGATGCACATTGTCTTTCTCTTTCCTACATGAAATGAAACCTAACAATGCACTTTATCATGTTATCCCATAGAGGGATCATGATAGCTTCATGATCATATAGTTGTTTTATGATGATTACTGCTAATTAGAAGTTGGAAGAGACTTTATCTTAAATTAAATGCAGTAACCAGAGGGAAACTACAGCTAATGGATTATTGTTTGGCTGGAGGCAAGTTTTCAAGCTATCTATCAATAGCCTACAATTTGTTCAAATTGGTGAACAGGTCAGAAAAAATAAATAAGTCAAAAGCAATTGTCACAAACTGTAAGTAATCAGAACATTTGTCAATGCAATTAAATATTCATTTGATACAAAAAATAAATTGATAATGCTAAAGTAAAACTTCAAGATAGACAGCATATAAATATAACAATAAATAAAAAAAGAAATGTATTATTTTTAACCTGATTTTCTGCTTTAGCCATTGATTTCTCAAGGTAGGATGATCCCCCAAAGGCTTTCATATCAGTATACAAAATCTCTCTTGCTCATATCCCTACTACCATTGTTCTTCAGATTCTACAAATATGAATCATTCTTCTATTGCACAAAAATTTCCTTTCTATTTTGGCTGCTTACAGGAAAACGGCATTCCTCTGGCTTCTAACTGCTCCACTCTTCTTCCCTTTTCTCTGAATCATGCTTATGATCCACATTGAGGCACTCTGGCCGAGAGCTCTATGTTTCTCATCTCTCTACAGGGGCTTATCCCTATTGCTTGCCAGGTTTATTACCAGTATGAGTGAGCACCATTTCTGGAAGGTGGGAACAGACAGTGTCACCCACATATATCCAATCACAAATTATCCACTTACAGAACTGTATTTTCCTACTTCTGTTGACAAGGCCGGTCATAAGTCACTTTTTTTAGTGTCATCGTAACTCTGAAGGGTTGTAAATCAAGGACTAACCTTATAAATAGTTAATAGCAATTTCACCATGTTCCTCCAGTTTCTTATAGAATTGGGTTGCTGGTTAGGAGCCCCAGTTAATTCCTCCAAAAATTTGAAACTATGGAATATCAGAAACTCTACTACATTTTTAGGCCACACAGCTGCACAGGGTCAGGAAGATACATGTTTGAGTTTAAGAGGTGATGAATGGGCAGCAGCATGTGGTTGCCCTCCGTTGCTGCTCCCTTAATACTTCCTTAATTCAAACATGTATTTTCCTGAATCTGTGTTGCTACATTCAAGTCCAGGAAAAGGCATCGTTTATACAGAAAATAAATCGCTACAAAAGGGAAGCAACCATATTGTAGAGATATAACTTTTGATATCAAAAATAATCTTCCAACATGCATGTTTAATTATGTTGCATTAGTCTTCATTGATTTATAAAAGATGCAGTATTCAAACAACATTGCCATGCTTTATTAAGGTGTTGTTATTATTCAAAAATACAGTATGGATGCAATCTGAATTTTCCTTGGGCAAGACTCTGAGCCTAATGGGGTTACTGTTATAAATAGTATAACAGTACTATTATAAATGATCTTATTTCAAGCAGAAATTACATTTTACTTTAACATTTTGAATAGTATTCTAAATAATTGTTTTATATTTTAATCTATCAGCATGAACAGTATGTCTTTTCTTCAGTCTTTGAAACCAGTTCTTTTTTTCTCAGCTGAGTTTAGAAAGTTAAGCGTGGATGCAACACTTTTTGTCATTTGCTTGACATGGCAAAACTTTAATGGTTTAATATTACCTATATGAATTGTCTTAGGAAGTGTTACAGCTTTAAACCCACTGCTTCAACCTTTCCTAATTCCTTTCAGGTGGTGAAGACTATAGGTTTGCGTGAAGTATGGTACTTTGGTCTTCAATATACAGATAATAAAGGTTTCCCAACCTGGCTGAAGCTTGAGAAAAAGGTAATGAAATAAGCTAATTTTGATTATTAAAGGTCCAAACATAGGTTTGCACTATTTAATTGATAATCAGTTCCATCCAAATCTTTAAGACAAATCACAGTCATTTCAGTGAAAAATAACACGTGTATTATTTGCTGTCATCATTGCTTGCTATTACTGTTTTATTTGTATTTAAATCTTTTTTAAAAATCCTGCAAAGCAGATCAAAAGCAGTGCAAAATTTACAATTTATTTATAAGCTAGCAAGTAGACGATAATGGCAGCGAAAGGGGGCATATACAAAAAGTCCAGTTAAGCAGGATTCTGGTAATGGTTATCACTCACCCATCACTTTCTTTCTTCAAGGATTGAAGTATTGATAAGAAGAGCTAATCACAGATATGCATCCGTCATCTCACTTGAATAATAAGGGCACGAGCCCTTATAATTCAGAAAGAGGTACAGATGTCATAATTAAGTCTATGTGCTAGAACAATAATAGTCTGTGATGGACTGTAGGGCAAGAAGCCATTTACACTTAGCAGGCACAGCAGAACCATCTAAAGCAGATTTTCAGTACAACTAGCATTTGGTGTTGTAACTGTCAGGTTTTTGATACCCTCTTGTATAAGAATTTCATTTTTTAAAAAAAAAATGTATAAGTAAAGATTGTTGGCTGTCTGGTGGGGACCAGTGAGTTGGCAAACTGAGTGTGCATGCATACTGAGAATCTGAACACAGTTTAGTCTCAACATTCCTTTAATTTACTCATAATACGGACATTGTGTTTATTTCAGTTAGCTCAGTCTCTTGGTACATGTACATAAGTTTCTAAATACTTTTCAAGACTAGTCAATCTGCCTAGAGTGGTCTATTCTTATAGATACAGTGTAGAGACTAGTCAAGACATAGGTCTTCGTAATCCACACTGATTTAAAGAATTCTCTCAGAAAATTATTTTTCCACTAACCTATTTGTAATCATTCATAGGTGGCATAAATAGTATTAATATCTTTTAGGAAAAAAAGTGAAGATATAATGTGGTCCTGAACTACTTAATACTTGAACAGATTAAAACAGTATGATGGTATTGAAAAAAACATACAAAGTTTATGTTAGTCTTTCACAAGTCTTTCCAGATTGTGCTCAGTTCATGCAAAATAGAAGTTTCCATCTCCCTCCCCTTAATTTTATAAAACTATGTATTTATAGGTTTTGCAGTCAGTTCAATTGAACTGACAATTGAAACAACTGTGTCAATTTAGTAGATGCTGTTTAAAATGGCTAATCCTATATGCTTAACACAGTTTCTTTTGTGCATAGTAGGAATGCTGATGCAGAAAAAGCAATTTAAATATAAATCTGTAAACTCAGGTTATGTTGTGATACCGAGATAAAGAAGTTGCAAGCAGTCAAGAACACATAATCTAAGCCAGATAATGTTTAAAATAATTAACACCGTTTTATTTTTTATTATTGTAATCCAGATGTGTTATAATGATGGATAACTTTTCCCTAGTGGGCCCTTATTAAGCAAATAAACAAAAAACAAGCATACTCTGATTGACACACGGAGGGAACAAATATTAGGAAGTGTCTCCAGCTTTCCTTACCACAAAGCCAGATGTGTAAACAGCAGCCTTTTTGGTTTTTCAAAAAGACATTTCACTTCTGTTAAGTACTAAAGAAATTTCCTTTTCTTTAGTGCAAAAAGTTTGTGTGTGAGAGAGAGAGAACAAGAGAGAGAAAGAGAGAGAGAGAGAATGTATGTTCATGCTCACTGAAAGTTAAACATCTCCTGACAGTGCAAACATCCTGAAAGATTGTTGCTCCTATTTCTAGACTTATCAGATCCTGATGTTTGCTGAGCTATAGGGAAAAAAAACAACCTCAGAAATGTAGAGATTTCCTTGCTCAAACAACCCTTCCTCCCACGCATACATGTAGCCATGTTATAATATGACCCGTATTACCAATAAAGGAGAATATTTGTAGCTCAGGGTTGAAGTGAGGGGTTCTTGGTGCTCTCTGAGCCTGGTTGTTCCCTTGCAGATGTTTCATTACCCAAACTAGGTAACATCATCAGGAGCACTGATAATGTTACCTGGTTTGGGTAATGAAATGTCTGCAAGAAAACAACCAAGCTCAGAGAGCTCCAAGGATCCCTCATGACCTTCCTAATAGTTACTGAGCAACATTATTGATCAAGTCATAGGAATCAGAAAGGCAATTGAAATGGTTGTTTTAACACTGGTATTTTGGGGGCAGAATAGCTTTTTATACTTAAGTAGAGGCTGTTGTTTTTACAGATTTAAAATAAGTTGATTCTTTGGAGCTGGAGACAATCATACAAGTTCAAAATATGTAATAACTTGATAATAAAATTTTATTATTGATTGGAGTAATCAGCACCGAAATTGAATAAATAAATATCTTTGTGTTCAACAAGTTAGTATTTCATAATTTACTGATACTTATTGTTGCTCCTCTTGACTTATTTCTATTTAGGTCTCTGCTCAAGAAATCAGGAAAGAGAACCCTTTCCAGTTCAAATTTCGGGCTAAGTTTTTCCCTGAGGATGTGTCTGTAGAGTTGATCCAGGATATCACGCAGAAACTCTTCTTCTTGCAAGTGAAAGAAGGAATTCTTAGTGACGAGATCTATTGCCCACCTGAAACGGCGGTCCTTCTTGGATCTTACGCTGTGCAATCCAAATTTGGAGATTATAATAAAGAACTGCACAAGGCTGGGTATCTCAGTTCTGAACGCCTGGTCCCCCAACGGTAAGCACTTCTGTTGAAACCCTGAGGCCCAGCTCTCCCCAATTCTATTGAATGAACTTCCAGATAAGAATGTGGGATGTGTAAAAGACACTAGAACAGCTTTTGCAACTGTTATGACTGATAGCCAACGTATTAAGAAGAGAGTGACACAATAAAATGAAAAGTCAGATTTGTTTTTCAAAATGTTGATAAAGCTAAAATACCAGTAATAGAAAAGAACTACAATATGTTGTAATTTTCATGAAATTTAGCACAATTTAAGATTTTTTTAAAATGTTTTAGAATATTAGGGATGCTCATTGCTTATGGGGTTCTAGTACTGCACATAATAGTTGGCAACTAAACATGGTAGTGAGGCTAATACTTAAGGTTTTGAATCAATCGCTATCTCTCTTCTCAAACTACTTCAAAGGATGGTTTTTATAGGGAAAATGAAAGGAACTACGTGTACCACTTTGAGGTCCTGAAGTAAAATGTGATCTAAACCTAATGAAAATTGCAACAAACAAATGGGGAAATATTATCAACATAGAGTGTCGGTTGAATAGGTCTATTATTTCTCAATTCACTTCTGGTTTCAGTTAACAAACTAATAAATTGCTGCTACTTAACACTGCCTTAAGACATCAGTGTGTTCCATGGAACTCTTGAGTACAAAATTCATGGGCCCAGGGACCTTTGCAGACATTTGCACTTCCTTAAAGAATAACTTTGTAGTAAAGCTAGAGTTTAATCATTAAAAGACTAGTGTTGGAACTTGATCAAGGTTCATCTTCTTTAAAAAAAATCTCAAAAAAGGTGACTTTTTTACTTTAAATCTTCTGTGCCATCTTTTCCATATAGCCAACTTCGCTAGCACATGACATTTTTGTAAATAAAACAAATTGAACCTTAAATTTCATGGTATATCTTTATATTTTTAGAGTAATGGATCAACATAAGCTATCTAGAGAACAATGGGAAGAAAGAATTCAAGTATGGCATGCTGAACATGGTGGAATGCTTAAGTGAGTGATATCATTGAATTTTTTTATTGACTTTTAAAAATTGGTCTTAATTATTTTCAAAATGTCCAATGTTTAATACTTATTCCAAACCCACATCTTATATGAGATCTAAGCACTAGAGATTTTTAAAGCACCACTTTCTTTGAAGTACCTTTTGTTCTGCACTCATTATATTAAATTAATATTGATATGAATAAAAATATCCAGCATGTATATACTATATAGGCAAAGCCAAGATGATTGAGTAGAGTTAGTGAAATAATATTGAACACACAATGGAAAAAAAAACATAAAAATTGATAAATGGAGGAAAGGGTTAGTAAAATGCTGATATTCCATAGGGAAGTGAGTTGGTTCTTTTAGATCTTTTCTGTTACATTTAGCAGTCTGAGTATTTTATTTTCCCAGCACCTCAAAGCTCTGCATCAGTTTTAACATTTCACATTTCGTATTAACTAGAGAAAATGCCATGCTGGAATACTTGAAGATTGCTCAGGATCTCGAAATGTATGGAATCAACTATTTTGAAATAAAAAATAAGAAAGGAACAGACCTTTGGTTGGGAGTAGATGCACTTGGGCTCAACATTTATGAAAAGGAAGACAAGTAAGTGGAGATATTTGTAATCCTTTATAAGATTAAAGAGCTGCTCTTGTGCCAAAGAATTATCTCACCTGTGATGTGTACTTTTAAGCAATCATATCTGCTAAGGTCACCTTGCCTTTCAGAATATATGCTAAATAATAATGTGCCGGGGTGCATATGACTTCAATGTCACTTGCCTTGCTTTATCTCTTAACTGCGCTGTTTTCTCCTTAAATTCATGTACAGGCCTGTGGTTTCAGAAGGAGAGACAGGGGCTACAGGGAATAATCATTGCATGGCTTGTCTTTATTATTATGTATCATACCTTAATGATAATTCTAGAAAAAAAATCAGAAGCCAAGTCCATTTTCAGTTGTCACAGTTTTGGACAGAAGCAAGAACAATCTTCTGCAGGATCTAGGGTTGAGATATAAGCCAAAGGATAATGTAGACCAGGGGTGTCAAACTCAAGGCCCGTGGGCCGGATCTGGCCCACAGGGTACTTAAATCTGGCCCGCGGGGCTGGCCTGGAAATAGCAAAGGACCGGCCCGCGGTTCCTCTGGCAGCCAAAATGGGGCCCATTTTCAGCCTTTGACCATCAACACTCTGCCAGCCAAAATGGGGCATGGGGGGCATTTTGGCTGGCAAAGTGCTGCAGGAGGTGTCCATCCCGTATCCCCCCACCCCGCCCCCCCATCAGCCTGTAGAGGAGAACTACAACGCTGATCCGGCCCTTGAAGAAATCCAGTTTGACACCCCTGATGTACACAATCCATGACCCATTGGCACATTCTGCTTTCCATATATAATATAGGCTTGTGATGTTTGCCTTCCCTCACGAATTTCAGGAGAGCTCTGGTGAAACTACTTCCTCCACCACTTCAGCTGACCTACAGAACTTCCTCCCATTTTGTTGGGCGGAGGAGGTACAAAGGGAGTGACAGACCACAAGGAAAACTGCAGCCCTACACACCCTATTCTGGCATGTCCCCAAGGGACCCCTCCCTCCAAGGAGAAAGGGGGCTTACCCTTTGACCATCAACACCCCCCCCCACTAGCCCTACCTTGCCAGCAGGCGTCTGAGTCACTCATTCTTCCCTTACCAGCCACCACTGTTAAGAGATTTCAGATTTCAGCCTCAGTTCCAAAGCAACCTGTCAGTCCTTACTGCAAACAAATTAGGAACAGGGGCCAGAGGGAGATGGGGAAGTAAGGATAAAGTCCTCCCATTTTTCCTTGTGCCAAATAACTTAAGGGTTTCTGGGAAGTGTAGTCAAAAGGCATGCTGCTGAATCGGCCTCAACTCTGCCAAATTTTAATCCCTTGGGCATCGTGGGTCCCAGTTTTTGGGTGTATTCTGTAAATTAGCCAATTTGAAATATGTTGATTCAAAATTGTTGCCCTATGATGCATTGTGTCACCGAATTGAAGATATGAAGTATCAAACAGATACATATGTTATAGTCTTAATAACCTGTTCTGTATTGTATGTGTATGTATTACACAGTTAGGGAAGAGTGCACATTTTGCCTGTATTCAATCCCTGTCATCTTTAGTTAAGGCTAGGGGAATCTCTGTTTTGAGAGCTGTGGTTCATTAAAGTAACCAAGTCTGAGCAGAATGTATTCACATTATCGCCACCATGTAAGAAGCCTTGCTTAATCATCCAGGATTCTCACTCAGCTTTCTCCCCAATGGAGAACTTTCATTATGCTCAATTGAGAGTTTTTTATAATCACTTATTCTATGCTAGGAGCCATTAGTGAGAAATGATTCTTAGCCAACAGGTTGGCTTTTATCTGGAAATTGTTCAGGTAAAGTTAAGTTGAATCCTTGGAATACCAGATTGACAATCTTTGTTATTTTAAGCCAGTAGCTCTAGGGTTCCTTATTAAGGAAGAGATTTGAGGAAACAGCGTAGTGATAATCTGGAAATGAGACAGAAGAAACTGAATGATAACAACTGAATGTAAAAAGGAATGATTCCTTTTCAATACAACAAGGATGTACAAGTTTTAAATTAACTTGAGCTTCCTTTTGAAGCATAGTAGATTATTTATAAATAGTAACTTGGCTTTGTTTCCAAGGCACGTTTTAAGCCATATAAACATTCAAACTGGAGAAATTGTCTGCAAACATTGAAAAAAGGCTACATGCTAGGTCTTTCTTGACGTTTTTAATCAAAATTATACCAAGATCACCGAAGAAGGGTATTTTTTTTTTCTAGCAACCCTATCACACCTAGAAAATAAGGAGTGTCACTCTAAGGATTGCATGAGTGAAACTACTTCTAGATTCTTGAATGACAGGTCTCTTTGTGTAGCCACAGTCATTCAAACTGGTTTTACAAGCTATATAAAGCCTGCAGGAGGAAACATTTGCTTCTGAAGGAAAATCTGGGGAGGGGGGGATGTGCACAGAAAATTAAACATTGGCACATCTAATGATTCATAATAGAATCTTCATAATATGGAAGTTAACTTGTTGCTTCCCCCTCCTTTATTTTTTTAAATACATAGAAATTGCTGGAGGATGGAATATGGTAAGGCATACCTATGGCTAATACTGAGTTTAGCATATAAATAACAGCACTTCTATGTTTTATTATGAAAACTACCTTTGGATTCCAGCACTTAATTACTGCATCAATATCTTTAAAACAGTAGTCTGTATATGTTGAGAAGCATTAACACACAATGCTCCAGTTGTAATATTCTGTGTGAGTTATATACTTCTGTGTTTCTTTGTATGAGGAGGATTATAAAGGAGATTTAAATGGATGAAACTTATGTGGAAGAGCCCTTTGTCTCTGTGAGGATGGCAATGTTCCACTTTAAAAATCATGATCTAAAGATGAATACAGGTGTTAGAACTATAAGGGTACAAAGAGAGAGAGGGAGAAAGAGAGAGACTTTGAATTATTATTTTTCCCCAATCCCTGGAATTTGATGCTATAGAGAAGGGTATAAGCTGTCATGCAGCTTGTGTACTCAGAAATGCTATTTACTATTAGTTGGTGTTAATAGCATTAACACCAACTAAGCCAGGTACAAAATTGTGTTTGGCAAAACACATATTGTCATGATGTCTCTCTGATCACATTAAACCCAGTAATCTGTCTTTTTTTGCTTGGTATCCTTCCGGTAAAAGCCATGTTCTGATGTTTGTGAAGGTTGAAGTAACTTTTGTTAGGTGCCAACTGTTCAACTTATTGCAGAAATCTATAACCAGATCTGTTTTACTCCCAGCTCTGCGATAGAGAACTAATGAGACAGGGAGGTAGCAGCATCACAGTACAAGGAATCCTTGACTTATGTCCATTCGTTTAATGACAGTTGGAAGTTACAGTGCCCTTGGAAAATATGACATGCCCATCCTCTAAAGTTGTTGCTACCGTTGCAACAACTCCCACAGCCATGTGATCGCAATTCAGGCACTTGGCAACCAGCTCACATTTACAATGATCCAGTGTCTTGCAGTCACATGATTACAATTTCAACCTTCTCAGCCAGCTTCTGACAAGCAAAGTCAATTGGAGAAGCCAGATTTGCTTAATAACGGCATGATTCACTTAATGACACTGTGATTTACTTAACAACCATAGTAAAAATATTGTAAAATTACGTCCCATCACTTGATGACTTGCTTAGAGACCAAAATTCCAGTAATTGTCGTTGTAAACCGAGGACTAGCTGTAATTAAGCCAGATTTCCTGGTCTGTATTGTAGATTGTTTTCTTATCTGTATCTGCTTTGTTGTTTTCAGGTTAACCCCTAAAATTGGCTTCCCTTGGAGTGAAATACGAAACATATCTTTCAATGATAAGAAGTTTGTTATAAAACCAATTGACAAGAAATCACCAGTGAGTATAACTGATAGTAACTGCTCCTAATGAAAGAGAACAGTGGTTATTGACTTACTATTTTTTAAAGCCCCACCTCTTAATTTGCATAAAACATAGAATGAAATTGCATGCCCATTCATGCAATTTTGAATTATAGTGGAAACACTGGTTTCTATAAAATAAACCTGGTTAATGGTTGAAATTGCTTCAACAGAATGTGGAATGCTCCCTTCTTTTCATCATGTCCACATCAATATGTTAGAATGTTTGTTGAATCATTTTATTGTATTTATTGAATATTAATATTATAGACATCGCTTTCTTTCTCTTATATTCCGCAAAATTGGGAGTCTTAAAATTGCAGTCTTAAAATGATAACTTGTAAAAAAAATTACCATAGGAATATTTCCTTATTCAGTAACATCTTCTATCGTTGCATTGTAGAATTTAATTTTCCAGGTAATTTTGAAATAATCTTTCTGTAAATCTTTTTAAGAGGTTGGCGTGGCATATTGAAAAATATGTCTCATTTTGCTTTCCTTTATAATATAAATGGGTCTCACCAGAAACTGCTTCAATTTCAGAAACAACTTCCTCTCTTTTAAATATTTGATTAGTAGAAATTATTCTTTGCAGGTAAAGAGAAAATTTAGTCATGTAGCCATTAACGATATTGAAATTTTGTATTCCAAATATTCACTGGAGCCCTGAATAACTTTATTGTGTTCTTTTTCTTAATGTTAGCCTCATTTTTCTCCTTTCGGTATTTCATAATTTCCCTTCTGTCTTTGTTCCATCCTGCAAATATATTTGCTTTCATACTTGGCTATTAAGTACTTAGGGACAGAAGTTTTGAATTTGGATGATTTCCATACCATTACTAACCCATGCACAAAGCACAATGAATATCACAAAAGAGGCTGTTAGAGAAGCATTGTTATAGCAGTTATTAAATTGGTCGGGCTCAGAAATTATTAATGCATTTTTAGTGCTGAAATTAGCAATCATAGGCCAGTCGCGGGAGAAGATCTAATCCCCATATGATTAAGCAGGTTAATTTGTTACTGCTTGGATTTTCCATTACAAAGAACTAAGGAGCAAGTGAAAAGTTTAACACTATAAAGTAGGGCACTGCAAGTCTGAGTGTGCATGGGTGTCTTTTTAACCTTTTCATCTCTTCTTGCCAGGACTTTATATTTTATGCTCCTCGCCTAAGAATCAACAAGAGAATCCTGCAGCTGTGCATGGGAAATCATGAGCTGTATATGCGCCGTAGGAAACCTGATACCATTGAGGTCCAGCAAATGAAAGCCCAGGCCCGGGAAGAGAAGCACCAGAAAGAGCTAGAAAGGTGTGTGCAGGAGCATAGGAACTACAACATGGTATAACTCAGTTGGGCCCCCTACATTAAGTGTGATCATTCTGCAGTAGATATGTTGATAGCCTTACCATACCATAGCATACATGGCAATTATAGGGTTACCAGAAATGAAACCTAGAGTGAGTATAGATTGGTAAGAGGTTGAGTTGCTTGAGACCTTCACATCCTCTTTACTTCCTTCATGGTTCCTTAATAGAAAAGTTTAAGTCACCAATCATGAGTGATTAGAAATGCAATCATTACATAATGAGTACTACTTTTGATTTAAACAAGTGATCAGATACTTTCACATTGTTTTGTCCTGGTTATTATGAAAAAAAATCGGAAAAGTGTGGTAAAATGTTTCTAGCAGGTAAAATAAGTTGTAGTCTGTTCCAGTTCTAAAACTAATTTAATTCTATACCTAAAGAGAGATGTTGGAAAATGAGAAGAAGAAAAGAGAGACAATTGAGAAGGAAAAAGAGCAGATGCTGCGAGAGAAAGAAGAGCTGATGATGAGGCTGCAGGAGTATGAAGTGAAGACACAGAAAGCAGAAAAAGGTACTACTTGCGTTTTGTTGCCGCAACCCACACTCATCTTTCTATGTTCCCCACTTCTGATCCAAGAAGCAGTGTCTTTAGCAAGCAATAGCAATGTAAAATGTCATGGTAGTACCATGGATTGAGTTTCCTAATTAATAGAAATACCCAGACAGGTAAACATGTCCTTCTGAGAGTCTCAGAGTAGTCTCACCCTAATGAGCTCCCAGGACCTTGCTCTGAGGAAGAATCCCTCAAAGAGAGTGGGGAGCAGGAGAAGGCTTCACTTTGCCTGCAGTAACAGGGAATCATGATGTGCTGTTGCCATCAGGATCTGATGTTTGGCAGCATTGCTGCATAGTTCTAAAGTATCAGCCTCAGATGTTAATAATTGGGTTGATCGAAACATTAACCATTGAAGTAATGTTTGTGTGGTGTCAAGTGCAATGAAATCAGAAGTAATCAGCACTGATTATCTTGGCAGGTACGTGGTTTGGACGGAGTTGGTCTAATAGATATAGGTAGAAATAATCACAATATGATTATAAAACCCAAATGGATGACATCTGCCTTTAATCGATAACTCGCTCACAACATGGACACATCCATGTTGGTTTCTTGGCCACAAAGCAAATTTTCCTTTGCTTTCTTCCAAGATGTCCCAAAGGTACTTTTTTCAAAAGCCAACTGGACTTTCTAGGGTTTTTTTTTCCTTTGAAAATGTTTTGCTTCTCCTCTAAGAAGCTTCTTCAGTTCATGAAAAAAACAAAACCCTTTGGGACAACCATGACCTGGATGATTGAGAATAGACATTTCTTCTAAGATGTTTTCCAGTCTTCCACCTTAGTCAACAGCCTGGGGACTTCCTGGAAGTCGGCCAGTGCTGTCATCTCTGGTGACTAAAGCTGTAACTATTTATCTTCAAAGAATAACTTACACATAAAATGAGCACCAGCATTCCAAAAGCATAAATGTATGTAAGTCAGAAGTCTTAGTTGCATGTCATACTTAGCCATAAAATGATAAGGTGAAGGAACTGCTCTACCTCTCTGCAAATACTACAGGTAATCCTCGACTTACGACCACAATTGAGCCCAAAATTCATGTTGCTAAGAGATAAATTTGTTAAGTGAGTTTTGCCCCATTTTACAACCTTTCTTGCTACAGTTGTTAAGTGAATCCCTGCAGTAGTTAAGTTAGTAATACAGTTGTTAAGTGAATCTGGTTTCCCCATTGACTTTGCTTGTCAGAAGCTGACCCCATAACACTGCAACAGTCATAAATGTGAGTCAATTGTCAAGCATCCAAATATCAATCTGCCGCGATGGTCATAAGTGTAAAAAATGGTCATAAGTCACTTTTTTCAGTGCCGTTGTAACTTCGGTCACTAAGCGAACTGTTGTAAATCAAGGACTACCTGTACTACCTTCTCTCACAAGCAGCCAGACTGGTGCAATTTCTAAAGAGTGGTATTTTAAAAAAAACAAAATCAACATTTAAAATATATGTGGCTGGTTGTTTTCCCCCCCTTTTTGCCAGAGCTCTCAGACCAGATAGAAAAAGCCAGGCAGCTGGAGGACGAAAGAACAAGGGCCCAGGTGGAAGCAGAGCGTCTGGAGAATGAGCGTTTGATGGCTCTGAAAGCTAAGGAAGAGCTGGAAAGGCAGGCGGTTGACCAGATGAAGAGTCAGGAGCAGCTGGTATGGATCGGAGGCATTTCAGAAGGAATCTAGGAAAATTGATATGAATCTTAGCAAAGTAGTTGGGCTAAGCTCCTCAAGCATCATCAGTGGTTATAACTTTTTAAATCTTGCCTTTGGTTCTCAAAGCCCTCACGGCAACCTACAGTGTATTTTCAAAGTAATTTTAAAACATGTAAACATGATAATGATACCTAAAACAGATACAGTTCAGAAAATGGATAACACTAGCCCAAATATTTATTGAATCAGTGACAAAATAAAATTTAAGGGCACATCACTTTTTACAGAACAGGGATTTCTACAATCTAGTGCTGCTGTAGAGAAAGTGGTTGAGCTGCATTTGGAAATGAATTAAAACCCCTGCAGGGATCAATGATATCTTATAGAAAGAAATTGTATTTTCCTATCACTCATGCCTTCCTGAAATGTTGCATTACAGCTCTCAGACTTTCCAGGCGTTATGGGTAAAATCTGGCTCAGGATACTGATAGTTGCAGATCCATCATATCTGGAAGGTACCAGATTGGGAACCGCTTGCTTAAGTTATATTGGCTATAGACTAATTTTTAATGTTCTAACTTACAGCCAGAAATAAAGTAGCCATTGTTGATACTGCAAGAATAGACAAATGGGTTTCTTATAGCTGGCACTGGCAAATTTTATTCGGGCAATATTTAATAAAATTTGTGAACGTTCTCTTGAGGCCAACTTAATAAAGTTGGATATTAGTTGTCTAGCCTTAGCATAACTGAAGTTTGCCCACTTATGTTTTACTTTTTTGTAGCTGCTACCAAGAACAGACTCTGAATGTCCCACCCAATCCAAACCCGGAGGCTCTACGAATAGGGAGCAGTTCTCTTGCTGATCCAAAGTACTTCTATCTCATGTAATTTCTTTTTTCCCTCTCAAAAAAGGCTACAGAACTCGCAGAATACACAGCCAAGATTGCTCTTCTGGAAGAGGCAAGAAAGCGTAAAGATTCTGAGGTTGAAGAATGGCAGCACAGGGTAAGCTAATGTGTTCCACTCTGTTTTACTTTCAGGGTTTTAGCAACTTTAGATCTTCTCTGGATCTTGATTACAACATGGTTCATTGGAAATGTAGATTGTACAGTCTATTGTCCTATAAAATTTGCTACACTATAAGATGAGAATATAAGATGAGCCACACTGCATCAGAACTGACATTCCATATTTGTTTTCCACAATGGCCAACAGAATGCTTCCAGAAAGCTCATAAAGAGTGCATGAATTGAGTGCTATAGTGTAGGTCTGCTATTTAAAAAAAACAAAAAACAAGTATTTTTTATTCAAACTATGAGTATTTCTATAACCAGAAAGATCCAAGTAAAATTCAGAACCATCCTGCTTTGACTTTTCTAACATTCCCTTTGCAAGCTGCATGATCCTTCTACCATTCTGTTTGATAGGGGCATAACGTGGAATGGAAGTAGTATACATAAAATCCCAATCTTTTGCAAATTGTCTTAATTCCATTCTACCATTGCAAGATAATCTGTTTTTCTGAAATTCAAATATATAACTATTTTGGCCAAGAAAAGTGGCAAAATTTTCATAGGCAATTCTCAGTTTTCCATTAGTTCTTCAATACATTTCTAATTCCCGAAAGCCTAAAAAAATCTTACATGCATGAACCATTATCTCAACTGAGCATGCATACCTAATCAAAAGACAGTATTGTTGACTAGTAAATTTCCATTAAGTACTTGACTGTCTATAATGCCTATATTTTTATATATTTTCTGGACCGTGCTTTCTTTACTGAGGCCACCCTTTCAAAATAATTTTCTTTAATAATTATAAGGATCTATCATGTAATGTAACATTTAAATTGTTTTCTCTCAGACTTAGATAATAATAAGACCTCATCCTATCCACAGCAATATCAGTACAATCCAAAACATAAATGTTAAATTAAAACAAAAACTTCTAGACATCTCAAAAATTATTATTTCCTTTCCAGGTTCAGTAGAAATGGATTCCAATTGATAGTTTTACAACATTAGTAACCATCATTGACGCACTCTGTATAATGGTTTGCTTAAAATAGCTTTCAAAGATTTGTGATCAGGCTGTACTGAAACTTCTTCTCCATAAAAGAAAGCAATTAAAAAATCTAGACTCTAGAGTTCATATGGAACTCCTCACTGAAGCAATACTGCAGCTAAACCAGATACGCTGGCATTCCCTGGCACGGTTTTGTCACATTATAATATTTGAATGCAGATTCAATCATTAATAACACTTAAAATTTATTAATTGCTTCTTGTACTGCTATCCACTGAAATCCCATATCCTGTAACAACAATTGACTTAAGGGAATTGTCACAGTAGTCATTCCTGAAAAAAAATTGGCCATACTGAAAAAACACTGTTCATTTATTTTCTTCTTGGTACTTTAACAATGGCTTCAATCTTTGTTTTTGTCAGGTATGCCATTAGAGGTTAGCAGATGTCCTAAGTACTTTACCTCAATCCAAATTAACACAAGATTTAAATCAGTAACTGCTTTTAACTCTGAACAATTTTATACAGGCTATAAACCTAGTATTTATCCCCCTTATTTTAAACATTACAGTTTTACAACATTAATAACTAAACAAACAGCACATTCAACTTCTAAACCTTCCATGTAGTCAGTCCATTACAAAGCTCCGAAGAAGGTTCTTCCTCATATAATATACAGTACATAATGTTTTTGTTTTAATTTTTTTTGTTCTTAGTTCTTCACTTTTTATAAAAGATTCAGCCACCCACATTTTCTGCATTCTTTTCCAACCATTGCCCAGGCGCTTTTGAGAAACTCTGTATCTCAGACATGGGTGCTTCCAATCTTTGGTCTTTGGCATTACAACTGTCGACTGGGGTTTAAGGCTTTCTCATTACTTCTCAAAATAACCAGTTCCTTATCAGTACGCCCAAGGTCTTTTAAGTGAATTACAGCCTACTCCTCAGCTCTACAAACATCAACAGCATGTTCCAGTGTTAAATCATCTGTCCCTAACAATCTGACTCTTACTCTTTCAAGTCTTATTCCACATAGTCACGTAAGTGTCCAAACTCACAAGACTGCACTAAAAGCAGGGGTGAAATGCTACCGGTTTGGCCCAGTATGGGCGTACCGGTAGCAGTGCCCACTGGTGGTTAGGAGAACCAGTAGCGACGGCAGCGTGAGGCTCCGCCCACCCACCCAGATGTCGCCATTTTCTTATTTTTTACCCTCTGCGCATGCGCAAAGTGTTCTGCACATGCGCAGAGGGTGAAAAAGCCCGTGCACGAGCGGAGCGCGGATCAAAAAGCGCACACACACGCGAGCGCTTCCGAACCGGTAGGGAAGGAAGTAGATTTCACCGCTGACTAAAAGTTTTAATTCTGTTACATAGGCCTCTCTGTTTCATTGTAAAAAATGTATTCCTCCCTTATGTAATGTCCTTGCTTGATACATAGCAAGTTTCAGATTTCTCAACACCTGCAACATCTGCTTATTAAACTTCTCTTGAGATTAGAATGTATTAAATATGTCTGTTGTCTCCTCCCCATCAACAAGCTGAAACAAGACTGCTTGTAATTTCTTATTATTTTTATTGGCCCCACTTGCCACAATAAAGCTCAAACCTTTGTTTCCATCTTCTCCAAAATTCCAACAAAATCTAAACCTAGAGACTGTTGATTACACCTGCACCACACTCAAAGCTTTTCAGTTGACTTCTAACTCTATATTATGTTTACACAACAGACATAAATAATAAGAAAGACAAATTCAGTATACAGCTATGCTTTATTGATAACTTGCAGGTTACATCAGCGATAGAGAGCCATTCATGCAGAGATGGCTCTTTTTATCCACTAATTCTCTTCTTGCAAGTAATACATTACAACATATAATTATACCAACTTGTGTTTTCCAAATATTATATTCAAAAGCATATTGCATCTAATAGTATAAGAAATGCATAGCCATTGTGACTGGATTAGTAATACTGATAGCTTTATTCCTCACAGGTTTGACTATTGCCTTTTAAAAACATTCAGGTTTATGGAAGTAATTTACTCTATTTTGAGATAGAGGATTCCATAATTAAATATGTCAAAGCTTCGGGGAACAGCTTCTGGTCAAACAGCTGGTTATGTGGCTAAGCAATCGAGCCACATTACATAATTTAGGGGAACACAAACCCCATTTGCCAATATGGATGGATAGAAAAGTGCATCTGAGCCAGGAGGATAGGTTGAGAGTCAGGAACATAGTCATTGGAAAAGAGAATGGAGGCATGGTTGAAAATTAAATTATTAATTGAGATATTATTAAATTATAAATCTGTATATTTTAAGATTATTTCGGGAACACATGAAATGTCATATCAGATCTCACCTATTTTCTAAATAACATTATCACTGGAAACATATTCTTGGTTTCCCTTTTCTAGGCTAAAGAAGCCCAAGATGATCTGGTGAAAACAAAGGAAGAATTACACCTGGTAATGACTGCTCCACCTCCTCCACCTCCACCTGTATATGAACCAGTGAACTATCATGTCCATGATAATCTTCAAGATGAAGGAACCGAGTCCTCTGGCTACAGTGCAGAATTCTCAAGTGAAGGCATACTGAATGATCGTAATGAAGAAAAGCGAATTACTGAAGCTGAAAAGAATGAGCGTGTCCAAAGACAACTGAAGGTAGGACTTACTGCACAATCTGTTAGCAATACAAAGCATTTATTCTCATTCTGAGTACCATTTTATAATTTGCCCAAGAAGGGAGAAAGATGGTAATTGAAATTTATCTTTTTTTCAAAGGCTTAAGAAAGGTTTCACATTTTATGGAGAAAGAAGATAATGATGTAGGACATAATCTAAAAATCTTTGCTACCATGTATCTTATAGTGGAAGGTAGAAATGGGTTGGCAAATTTAAATGATTCAGATCTTGTATCTTCTTCTAACACTAACCATGCTTATTACCATAGAATGATATGTACAAAACTCAGACAGCATTTGCAGAATTTCATATTAGTTTTTTGTTTTCCTCATAATGTCAGTTTCACAAATTTATTATTTGTGCAAGTGTGTAATACTGTGTTTAAATGTTGTAGACGCTGACCGATGAACTAGCTCAGGCCAGAGATGAAGAGTTGAAGACTCCGAATGACCTCATCCACACAGAGAACATGCGACAAGGCCGAGACAAGTACAAGACACTGAGACAGATACGACAAGGGAACACCAAGCAGAGAATTGATGAATTTGAAGCTATGTAAATGTAGTTTCAACGAAGACTCTGGGAAATGCAGATTTTGAATGTTGACGTTTCTTCATGAAAGGTCACTTGCAAAGTCATACCAGTAAATAAAGAAATAAACTCCCACACTGTCAGGTGTCAGCTGAATTTAATAGAAGCAGCCACCAGGATTTAAGTATAATAAGGAGAACGGTCACAGAGATATAGTAAAATCTTATTAATATTGTGTCAAAAAACTAATGTCAAAGGGGGTCTTGGAATCACTTTTTTTCTACACATTAAAAGAGTTTTGCAGCTTTAATAGAGGGCTTTTTACTACCACAAGTATATTCAGATTTGTTTGGGGTGTGGGAAAATGTTGTGCCATGTTTCTTGTCCTTAAACACCCATTGTATTTGAAGATTATGATGTTCTTAAGTCTCAAGTCAGTCCTCCATCTCACTTCCTCTTGTTATTGCTGTAAAAATGTCACAAAAGGACTTTTAAAACCTTTCATCTTGAATCGGACAGGTTCCCGGTGATCACTCAAAGGGAGTGCATGACACTTGGATGCCTCTCTTATATCACAGATAGAGGGAAATTGTCGGTGTTCAATATTATTCAAGTGTTGAACTGCAGCTTAACCAGTCAGCTGTAGTATCATATTTATATATAAGATATATATATACACGTATATACATATGCGTGTTAAAGATATAAATAGCATATAATTCTAGTTTGAAAAGGGTTTTTTTGCTTTGTATGTTTTGTTATTATTTCTTGACTTGTTAAACAAATATTTTGGAAAAAAAATCTAATCTCTTGGGTGAGGCACGATCTAGAAAACATTTGTAAAGATGATTTTTTTACTTGAAAGAAAATTGTAATGCATGCCTGTGATTCAATACAAATAATTTCACTATTCCTATTTTTTCTAGCAAATTTTCTAATTTTTAAAAAATGGTACCGTTTCAGACTCCAGCCATGAAGGGACTTTTATCAGCTTTTTAAAATGTCTCTGTTGAAGAGAGTTGCTATAGATTTGCCTCAGTATCCCCTTGTTAACCTCCATTTGACCACCATCACCTCCTAGCCCGCCCTCCCCCCCAAATCCCATTTTAGGCTTTGGAAATCATCAGCGTCAAGAGTACAGTATGTTGCTAGTCCTGCTTTACATACAACTTTCTATGCTGCTTTGTATTTTGAAGTTTATACCTCTGAAATCCTGATATAGTGTGGTGGGATGATTTGTTGAATGCAATCGGCCCATAAATAAAAATCTGTAAGGCAACATTTTTTTTATCTTAAATTTCTCCATTTCTTTTTTCTGAAAAACTATGAAGCAACCCATTTGTTCAAGCGACAGGGAATATTAATAATAAAACAGAAAGGTAAAATAATAATGGAAGAAATTATGACACTGAAGGTAAATTTGTAATTAAGTTCAATATGTAAACTAGTAACACAGAACGGCAAAATATTTGCCTTGGATCCAAGGTAGAAATTAATAACTATAAGCTTGAACCAGTATGGTAAGGTTTCTAAATAGTGTGACCCATGTTTATCCTTAATCATAGTCTAGCAACTGAACCAGCTGATTACTGAATAGTACTAATGTTAACAATAGGAATGGCAGCTGCTATGCCTCTATTGCCAAGATCAGCTAGCCAGCAATCTGCATGATAGTACTTCTGAGGAAGGGTGGGGTTTTTTGTTTTTATTTTTGCTTTCCTGTTTTCTGCAAAGAACGAAGTCTGCAATAGCCTGATCAGAGTCACCACATCCAGGATTCTGAAAGGCTTATTGTTTGTTTCCCAGGAAAGATGCTCCTACTTGTGGGTGATGAAAAAATCGAAGTGGAATGAAAGAACTGGTGGCTTCTGCATTCCATGTTATTTTCTTGGAAGTCTAGTGATTGTTTAACTTTAGGCTAGCCTGGGTTTGGAAAACATTAGACTGAGGCCAAGCTAAACCTGTAACAGGCCATAATTACATCTTATGAGTAAGGCATGTCTCCTTAACCAGGGTCTAATCCATTGTTTAGATTCTCCACTTGAACTCAACGTGATTTGTGTCCTGTAAATGTATGTCTTTGTTTCACCTCATTTCTAGGTAAGTTTGCATTGTCTGTAGCCTTGTGAATACCAAGAATAATTACTTGACAATGAGAAGAAGGGGGTGTTGCCCCACCCTTTTTTGAGCTTCATTTGTTCACCAGGACAGCTGCCTTCACATTTATTCAAAAGCCAGTGCAACATTCTGCACTTGTGTTTTATCAGGACCTTGAAGATGTGTACAACCCAACATGGTATTTTGTAATTGCCAAATTACCCATATTATTTACTCATTCCATTTATTAAAATGATGTTGATTGTAATTTAAATGGGAAAGTAGCATACTGTAAAATTAAGTGGCGTCTTTAGTAATCATCTTCATTTCCCAGATGACGTTGGGTTCAACATAGTTCCAAAACATAGTCTTAGTTAAAAAAAAAATGATGGATGGCTACAGATTCCCAGATATTTTTGCAGACAGTAGTGTTAAAAACATGTAATACTTCTTGTAAAAAATCTTCCCTGGGTATATTTGGTATTAGTAAGATTTTCCTTTAATTTTTCCTATCCTGAAATTAGAATATATGTAATACTTGTCTAAATAATCTTAGCACTTCATAAAAAGACTGAAGAATGCTGCTTTTCTATGTAAAGGATATAGGCATATGGAGAGCACAAGAGAGAGACACAAACAACTGTCAGTTGAGCAAATATGCTATTCAAGGATTCCTCCTGAGCTGCATTTTTATAAACAAAATAGTATATAACTTTCCCATAAAACAGCAGTAGTCATGTTGGCCATGAGAAAAAAATAAAAATCAATACAGAACATATTTTTATTGGGGCCAATAGAAGCTTCATAAAATAATTACAAGTTTCAAAGTTCATTTTTATATAATTTTATTCAAAGTTTTAAAAAGGAAGATAAAAAACTAATACAAATGAATAAAAGGAATTGGAAAGGAAGCTATGAAGTCCAATAAAGGGGGAAAAAATAGAAGTGGCTTCTGATCTTCACAGCAAGTTATAAGTACAATTATAAATTTAAGTTTACAAATGATTTTTCTTTTTATAATCTATTCTGTCAAATTATAAAACCATAAATCAAAAATCATTTTTCTGGTTTATGCAAAAAGTCCATAAAGGGGTCAGTAAATCAGTAAGAAACATTATCTTTTCTCTGACCAGAAAATATACATTGATATGTATTAATCTTTAAAATACCGTATATGTATTTGAATTAAAACGTTTCTAGCTTTTTTACATGTCTGCAAAGCATAACATGTAACATGTAATATGTAACCCTCCTTCTTGTTCATATTTCCAACATGTATTTGAAGTGCCTTTAGACATTCTAGACAATTTCTCTGGTGACATACTCCAACGTATAATATTTTATAAAAATTCTCCTTTAATATTATAACAATGTAAATTTCAATTATTTCAACACATATTTTCCTATTGTTCCATCTACATAATATAGCCCACTTTTACTTGTTCTCCTGTTTCAATTTCAATAAACCTTTATACATTTTAGCAATTTACATTTGCATCATTTGTACACAATTCTGCTTCAAATCCAGCCTTACAATATTCAAAACCATAAATTCTATCAGCCTGCCATTAGTTCTTCTCTTGATTTTATTTTACAGTCCCCTTGACAAAAGAAATTAAAAGATCTTCCAAAACCAACACAGTCATCTGCAAAAAGCATTAACTTATATTTTTCTTTTGTAATCTTTATTCCCACAATACTCTTCTCTTGTCTTATTCTATTCAGTATTTCACAAACCAAACTAATGAGAGAGGAGATAGTGGGCAACCCTGTCTTATTCCTTTTTATATCTTGCGAGGCTTTGTTAAATCTCCATTAACATATTTGTGCTTTCTATGAAGTATAAATTGATCTTACCTATTTTACCCAATTATTTAATAATGATATCGGTTGATAGGTTGCTATTAAAGTCAAATCTTGTTCTATATATCAAATCTTGTTATACTGGCCTCTTTCAAACTCTGACATCTTTCCTCCCTGTAAGAGTTAATTTGTTTTGTAAAGATTGTAAATGTTCACCCTGAAAACATGTATAATAAGAACCTGATAATCCATCTGGCCCAGGCACTTTGCCTGGTTTAATCTTTTTTATAGTTTCAGAAACTTCCTCTATTTTTATAGGTCCATTATCTGCTTCTGTTCCTCTGTAATCCTTGGTAATTTTTGTTTTTTTAGATACTCATCTATTTTCTCCAGAGAGATGTCACTTCCTTTAAACAAGTTGGAATAATATTGATAAAATACTTTTTGTATAGCCATGCTTTCCATTAATACAGTATCTCCTTAAAGCGATTTGCCTTGAGTTCTTAAAGATTTTCAGATGGAATTAATTTACAACTAAAGAGAGAATTTTCTATGTGGCAGGATAAGACAATTCCATTTGGTGAATCAACATTCTCTCTGGATTAAAAAGCAAAAAAAGAAGAGTTTAAAAGATTTAAAAACTTTGGTGAAAAAAAGCTTAACAAAGAGTGGCTGTAAGATAGTTTAAAATGAATAAAGGAGATAGTTATTTTTAAAAATTATTTTTGGTGAAAGTGTTGAACAAATTAAAATAGTAAAATGAACTGAACCTTCATAGGAATGTTTGTTGCTTACTATTAAAGAGTGCAGACAATTGGTGAATTTTACAAAACAAAAGATAAAGGCAATATGGGTCAGACTGTAATGCTGACTATAATAACAAAGAGCCATTTGGAGGAAAGTATTAAGGGTAAAGGAAGGTAAAGCAAAAGAAAAGTGAGGGGAAGATTTCCTTTTACTCTTTTCCTTGTAATTGACACTTTCACTTTTGGATTACAACATTACAATGGCACCCATTAAAAAACTGCAGCGGGGATGAGAGGATCACTAGAGCAACCTCCAGAGAGAGGAATTACACCAGATTTACTTCAGAAA
>QLTV01002425.1:1828483-1837445 GCA_003457575.1 Thermophis baileyi
CCAATCCCAATCAAATTTGATCCAGAAACGTAATGCTTTCTATCAAACCTTATGGCAGCATTGTTTGTCTGCAATCCACTTTTTTACTTTTACTTTTTACTTTTATTGTCATTGCACATGTTACAACGAAATTAAATGCCGTCTTCAGTGTACATTATAAATAAAAAAAATAAAAACACAAACATACATCCTTTAGATTCTGTATAATTGAAATTGAAAACCCGATATTGCACTATACCGTAGAATTCAATATGGTTATTGCCCTGGGACAGAAGCTGTTTTTCCAGCCTATTTGTCCTTGTTTTTATTGTCCTGTACCGTCTGCCAGATGGTAAAGGGGAGAGGGCAACCAATGATCCTCTGGGCAATGATGTTTACCCTCTGGAGCGCTGTCCTATCTGCCACTGTGCAATTGGCAAACCATACACAGATGCAGTAAGTTAAAATACTCTCTATGGTGCAGCGGTAGAAGGCCACCAACAGTTTTTCATCCAGTTGTTGTTTCCTGAGAAGTCTCAGGTAGTATAATCTCTGCTGGGCCCTTTTGACCAGTGCTGCAATGTGAGTTCCCCAGGTCAGGTCCTCTTTTATGATAACACCCAGAAACTTACAACTGGCCACTTGCTCCCCTCGGTCTCCATTGATAAGCAACGGCTAGATGTCTGATCTATTCCTTCTATATTTTCAATTTTCAATCTATGTTAGATTCAGTTTAAATTATACAGCTCCTTTAAGTTTGATAAAGCACGTATCAATAATAGAAGAGCAACTATTTACCCAAATTGTAATATAATTCTGAAACCATTCCAAATGTTGCATATTCTATCATTTAGTAAACCAGCTTCTCTTTTAGATAGTGTAGACCAGAGGCGTCAAACTCATGGCCCGTGAGCCAGATGCATCACACGCTGGCCACGCCCACCCCATTTTAGCAAAGGGGGGAAAAGTCACGATATGTCACGTGACGACAATGTGACGCCGCAAGTTTGACACCCCTGGTTTAAACACTGGAGTGTCACAAGATTTCTTCTTCAGCTCCAAAATGCTTAGGCACTTTTACTTGTAAGTGTGACGCAGTAAAATCTTTCTTACAGGTGTTACTCAGTGGGTACAAAGAGAGCATGATAGCATCTTTTAAACCAACAAACATTTCTCCCTAAAAAGGGTAAAGTCCCATCTGTATTTAACAATCAATATCCAAGATTCTTGCAAGCCTATACTCAGAAATCCTATTAAATGCAACAAGTCATGTTCCTAAGTACAGTAATAGGCCATTGGTGTATATGCTTAGATATTTCTTCCTTAAGAATTTTTCCAGGCCGGGCAGTTTTCTCTACTATCAAGCCACAAAAATGAGCAAGATCAGCACACTGGTGACAATTATTCCCACTCTTCGCATTCAGAGTACTAATCTCTGGACATCAACCACCATCATACTATGTGAAATGCTGTGAAAATCCTAGACAGTAGCAAACAGCTCTCTCAAAAGGCATACATAGGCTTCCAAAAATCAAAACACTCCTCTAGATGGGAGCCCAGAAATTTCCCTTTACTGTTATTTTTGTTTGTTAGGATTTCACTGCAGTTCTAATAATCCTAATACAGTAATATCTATTTTTTAATCTACATAGTAATTTTATAGAACTGTTTTGAATTATCATTTTTATACTGATTGGAGCTGTTTTTATAAACTCATAGGAAGAACTTTCGCTCATAAATTAAAAAAAAACTGTATGTTGTGCTCTTCCTTGACTCTTCACGGTATGACCAAGAATTGCTTAGAATACCTTTAATATTTCTTGGAACATTGGATTCAGTGTGTTCTTTTTGACAGAAGTCTTCCGTTTACCCTGAGGAGATTTATCAGGCAGCAAGTAAGTCTTGACATATCTTTCAATCAAAGATAGAGACAACAATTAACACTTGTGAAAAGAAGGGAGGAAGGAAATAAAGGCATAAAGAAAGAGAGTGTGGTTAATTAATGCCTCTGAAGATCAATTGCATGAAGTTACTCTCTTAATTTCATAAATGCAGTGTTGATTTTTTTTGTACTTGAAGAGTAAGGAAGGACTTCATAGGCTGCTTTGTAAAGTGTGGATATTGGCCAAGTTTTAGTGCCGGAAACTCGGCTTCTGCGCATGCGCAGAAGAAAAAATAAATAAAAAAAATTTCAAATTTTTTTTTTCAAAAAAAATTCAAAAAAAAGATGGCGGCACCCACGGACCGGCACCGACCAAACCGGATCGGTGATGTCATTGTGACATCACCAGCGGGTTGCTACCAGTTCAGGAGAACCGGTCTGAACCAGGAGGAACCCACCTCTGAATAAGTTATATTTTATTATACTTTTGCTACTAAGTTTGTGAATATGTGCTTCCAAATAGTGTTGACTCCTTTGGTTATTGCCTGGACAAGTCCCTGCAGTTTTCTTGGCAAAATTTCAGAAGCAGTTTGTCCTTGCCTGCTTCCTCGGGCTGAGAGAGATTGACTGGCCCAAAGTCACCCAACTGGCTTTGTGCTTAAGGCAGGACTATGGTCATGGTCATGATCTCCTGATTTCTAGCTTCATGGTTTAACCACTACTCCAAACTGGCTCTTGCTGCTATGAATGAAGTATTGTTATGATTCCTGACTCACCCCGTGAATGAAAAATTGGCCCTCTGACCTTATGCAACACTCACATTTGCTACAGCTCACAATCCATGGGCTGAAAATAAGGAAGCATGATGGAGAATTAGCCTACTCAATGATATAACAAAGGTGGGAGGGAAACAAGCTTATCAGTGTGTTCTTTCTACAGCAAGGAAAACAAAACACCTGTCAGTTGCAAAGGCATCAAAGAAGTGACACATTTAGCCATTTTTTTCAACATCACTAATGCAGCTGTTAAGTGGCTGGGATATCCGGAGACACAAGCAGTTCAAACGAGTAGAAAGATTATTCTCTACAAGAATTTGGCCAACTAACAGTTAAGGGAAATGTGTGGGAGATAAGAGAGCCATTCATGTTGGTCTGAACTTACATTTGTGACTTATGACGCATTTGACCCCTCCCTCAGGCTCAATCTGGTCATCTCCTACATCTGCTTCCTTATGGGCTGTTCTTCATGGTCATGTTAAAGTGCATTTCATCTATCCTTGAGTTTGCAGAAATATTTGCCAGCATAATTGGCATTGTTCCAGGAATTAAACCAAGCTTTCATTTATCTTAGCAATAAATGTCCTGAGTGGTTCAGTCCTTAAAGCTTTATTGCAGAACAATTTAATGGCAGAGATTTTCCCAGGGTTTTTTTCCGCACCTATCCAAAATCATCACACTCCTAAAAGTGTAGCAAGGCCAGCTTGGAGGAGTGTGGTTGGTGCTTGGAAGAGAGGCATGAGCCACCTTTCCAGTTGGTTGCATGAGTAACAGGTCTCCAGTACAGAGAGACTTGGAGTATTTCTGGGTGTGGGTCAACTGGTCTTCTGGAAAGACTAAGGGCAAAGAGGGGAAAAAACAGTGGGGTTTGTAGTTCTGCGAAAAATCATCACATCTGCTATTTGGGGATC
Organism: Thermophis baileyi; assembly: GCA_003457575.1. Lineage (NCBI taxonomy): Eukaryota > Metazoa > Chordata > Lepidosauria > Squamata > Dipsadidae > Thermophis > Thermophis baileyi. The sequence goes on from QLTV01002425.1 coordinate 1,832,032, forward strand.
AGAGGGTCTGGAAACGCTTTTAACAAGAAGCCCAAGTCCTATATTAGTTTAAAAACTTGATTTAGAGGAGAATAAATGCCAAGTGGAAGAAAGTAAAGCAAGCCTATTACTAATCTTATTAATGGTTTTGTTTTTTAAGTTGAAGAATTCTATACCACCCATATATTCATAGATGTATGTGTAGATGTTCATTCCTAATGGCGATGATATCAAAATAACGAAATGAGCATTGTGGCATCACATACAAGCTCATAAGAGACAAAGTTTGCATCATGATATACATTTCATCACATGGCTCTCCTCCCCCCTCCCTGGGGATGCATCTTCACAAATAATATTGTTTTAGATTTAAAATACATCTCAGATTTTTTTTTGAAAAAAACTAAATCAAAAGAAACTTACGGATTGCATTTCTTTTTTTCTTCCTTTCCGTAGGCCAAATTCTTGCAGGCACTGATGCATACTTCCAAAATGCCAAATTTGAAATTGTATCTAATGGCAAACTCTATTTCACCACAGACATCAGCTTTTGCAAAGTCAACAGCCCCACTGCAAACACTGGTAATGCTGTATAAACTATCCTGTATAAGGCAGTGAATTAAGACAATACAAAAGGGTCTTAAGTACATAACAATTGTTTGCTTTCTAGGTTTAATTTAGGATCCTAAAGTCTAGACTGACTAGATGGCATAAAGGGTTAGAACAAGGTTTCTCAATCTTGGCAACTTCCAGATGTGTGGATGTCGCTGTGTAGAATTTCCCAGCCAACATACTGGCTGGTGAATTCTGGGAATTGATGTTCATACATCTTATGATGGCTGGAAAATTCTGGGAGTTGGAGACCACACATCTTAAAGTAACCAAGTTGTGATGGAATGTACATCTGCAGGAGCAATGGGGGAGGCTTTTGGCAACACAGAGCTTTCCCAGAAAGAGGCCCAGATCAAGAGACTGTGCAGTCCCAAGATGGAGGATGGAAGAGGTTAGGGGTAGCTTCACCCTAAAATTGTTCAAGATATACGATATCTAGTAGGTCAGAAAGACATAGCTTTCATTTGGCAAGATTCTGTCAATTATGTATAAGTAAATAAAGGATTGGATTCGGTTGGATCTCACTGTCCCATCTCTGGGCTTGGGCCTAACATCAAGGTTGAAAAACACTGAGTTAGAGGGGGATTTTTTTGCATCTCTTTACTGTCATTTATTACTTGTCCAATCCAAATTATAATAAAGCTTAATATCTGAAGAAGAAAGATAAGATTTCCCACACAACTAATTTGAAGTGGCACTCTGCTCTGCTATCCAAAATCAAAAAAAGGCCCATTGTAAAGAGATAAACAAATATTTAAGTTTATATCATTGTTTCTGTCTCTGAAACAGATGCTTTCTGAAGTTCTACATATTCTTGAGAATTATATGGTACTTCTTTGTAAAGATAGATAAACTGATAAACTGCCAAGTATTAAAAATCTATACATTTTCCGTGCATAGTAATAGAAACAGGACAAACAGGATCACAACTTACACATTTTTTATCTCCACAGATTAAGGCATCATTTGTAACTATGGAGGATATGACTTCTTCACTTGATGCTTTTATGCAAGCAATTCTACTGTCATCTTGTTCTCCACTGATACTTGAAGATTTCTTTGTTTAAAAAAAAAAAGGAGGGGCAATAATATATAAATGCTACTTGTCTTTATAAAAGTAACACAAAGGGGCTTCTGAAACGCTGAATGATGCAGTCAGTGATTAAACTTGAATGATTCAATAATGTGAACCCGTTGGTAATTATAACAATGCACAGCAAAACGAACAGTTCAAAAAGGAGGCCAGCTACTTCCATTCACTGCCATATTTGGCAATGGATTGCAAGTGAATCCATGGACAGTTTGAGGTTAATGGAGACACTGTAGATCTGGAAGCTCCATGTGAATGTTTCCCCTTCCCATCTGTAAGTGGGGAGGAGAGATAAATAAACTATGATTTCCCAAGTATACACTAATGTGATTACAGCTATTATATACTGTAAACCTCCATACTTTGCATAATTTATTCAGTTCACAGAACTTGTTGTGTTTTCTCATAAAATCTGATCGTGATTCAAGTACAGAATACCCAGCATTCCATTAATATATTGCGTAGTTAATATCGTTCAACAGTACCATACCCTAGTTGAAATATCAATAGCTGTATCAGATAGGCTTCTCCTATCCTTCACTGGATCGTTGTCTGGCCCATAATTTGCTGTGAGATGGTATTTCTCATTGGCCACATCATTCTGTGATTTTGAGATTTCTAGAGGGGGGAAAAGTCAGAGAATTAAAAAAAAAAGTCAATTCAGTATGTTCATAGTTGTAAGTCTAAAATTTATAATTGTTATAATACTTGCAAGGCTGAGATGGCAGCATTTGAAGTATATTCTTGTTTGCATTTTATGAAACTAAAACAGCCCTATTAAAATGTATCAATTATATAATACTATAGCTTAGATTAGAGAGCCAGTTTGGTGTAGTGGTTAAGGCATTAGGGTAGAAGCTGGAGACTGGGAATTCTAGTCTCACCTTAGCCACAAAGTTAACTGGGTGACCTTGGATCAGTCATCTTTCCAATTGATCTTGGATCAAGAGATAAAGCTCTTGTAACAGAAAAATGGATATATTTGAAAAAACTTTTTTTTGTCCATGGAAAAGTCTCTCATGGAATCTCAGTTCTTGTAGGAGCTTAGTGCTTCACAGAAGACGTATTGAAAAACCCTGCTTTAGAGGTATCCCAGGGTTAATGGGACTATACTTTAATTTGGAAAGCAGGCACACAACACAGAGTCTACAATAGCCATATAATAATTTTAAAAAACCCACATCCAGTCAGCTCCTGCTAGGAAGTACAGCCTATAAGTAGGTCTAAATTAGAGTAACAGTTTCAGTAGGTATCTAGCACAACAGTACAGGATCAATTTTTCTTCTATTATGTTCTCTCTTGAAACATAAGTCTACTGTTATCACAATATCTATAGCAGAGTTTCAAGGGAGTAGTATGAATTCAAAGGAGCGACTCCTAGTCAGTTTATTGGAAATTTCTCTCAGGCAGTTGTGTATACTGTAGAACTGCAGTTTACATTGGCACAGAATGGAGAATGAGTTACAAATGGAGAGGCTGAGAGCAAGAATATAAAAAACACTTCATGACTTGCTCTTTATTTTCTCTTGTGTGGCTCCACATTTGACTTAACAATAAACTTGATGATAAATAGGGGGGGGGATCCTTGTTCCAATTATTTCTCAAATAATCATAGGTTCAAATTATATGTGAATTTTTATTGCATAAGATGTCTCAAGGATATCATCCCCATAGAGATAAGATTGGCCCCCACTTTGAGACTATTTTGCAAGGCCTGGGTTTTGCCAACAGGTCTGGGGATGCTAGAGTGGGATGGAGCCAGGGGTGGGTTCCTCCCAGTTCGGACTGGATCGCCTGAACCGTTAGCGACCCGCTGGTGATGTCATGGATCCGGTTCGGTCGGTGCCGGTCCGTGGGCGCCGCCATCTTTTTTTGGGAATTTTTAGTGAATTTTTTTACTGTTTGGAAGGTTTTTCCTGTTCTGCCGCTTGAAAAAGGGCCCTCCCGTCCGCCCCTGCGTTTAAACTGACCTTTATTCCTTCTGCCAGAAGCACAGCTGATCAGCTCCTCAGCTGTGTTTCGGGCTGATTGAAGCTACTGAGCATGTGCGGAAGCCAAATTGCCCAAGGGAACGCGCATGCGCAAAACATCGTGATGTGAACCGGTGAGGAAGGTAAGTGGAACCCACCCCTGGATGGAGCCCATCAAATGATTCATTTGATTGCTGTCGCCAGGATGTGAGGATGGGGTTATTGGTTTTTGTTGTTGTTTTTATTGGGTTTGTATTGTGGTAAGCCACTCGAAGTCATTGAGAGTGAGTTGGGCAGCCATATAAATTTTCAATCAATCAATGTTGCAACAGTGGAAAATCTAAGAATATATTGACCATTTTGATTAATATTGTCACAAAGGGCAGAAATTAGAAGTGACTGTAACTTGTATTAGCTTGGTAAGAGTATGCAGAACTCTTTCAAATGATGTAAGAATAATTCTTCATGATGGGTAGGTTTAACATCTCATATTCTGTATGCATATTTTTGGAGCATGGTAAATAATACAGTCCCACAAGCTGTAACTACAATCAGAAGTGGCATAACTAAGAAATCTCACTAACCTCACTAAAACTTACTAATACACATTGTTAATGAATGATGAAACACTTTAATCCAGTGTCATGGCCACCTTAGATTCTGCCTAAGAAGGGAATTGTCAGATGAGAAGTTCTTATTTTCTTGAGGAATGGCATTGGGGATGAGAGGCAGGAAAGCTACCGTTCCTTGTAAACTACAATACTTGAAGTTCCAATCCAGATTCTAAAATTCAGTCAGATGCACCTTTGATACTGGTTGGGAATCTCTTTCTTTAACTCCCCCAAAGCCAAAAGATGACTAGACCAGGGGTCGGCAACCTTAAACACTCAAAGAGCTACTTGGACCTGTTTCCCACAGAAAAAAAAACACACCGGGAGCCACAAAACCTGGGTGGGCATGGCCGACTCGATGTCATTCACTCCCACCTAGTCACATGACCCCCCTAGCCACGCCTACCCAGCCACAAAACCATTCTCTATGTCTCTCCCCTCTCCCTATCTCTCCCTCTCCCCCACTTTCTATATCTGTGTCTCTGTCCCTCTCCCTATCTTCCCCTCTCTCCCCCATGTCTCTCTCCCTCTGTATCTCTCTGTTGCGGAGAAAAATAATTAGAGGTGAAATGAATCTTGTTTCCCTGCTCTCAATTCTCAATAATAAGACCGGAGTCCAGGAAAGAATAAAAGTAATATATTTCATAACAAAAATAAGAACATCTAAGTCTGTGTCTACATGGTGAAGAACAAAAAGAACAAAGAAAAGATTAACACATGCGCAGTACAGGTATCACATGAGAACTTCATATCAGTATACATTGTCATTTCAGAATAAGAGTCCTGCTGACAAATTAAAATGAATGTAGTGACACACCCCTTCTTTGTCAGTAGGGCGAATATCGATTATCCATCAAAACATCAATTAAGGCACAACATCCCACGCAGGTATTCATGCTGCGCTGCTGGTAATGGTTTGGTAAGCATGTCAGCAATTTGATCACATGTAGGTATGTACTGCAATTTTACAAAACCTTGTTTAACCAACTGTTTAATATTCTTATAACGAATGTCAATGTGTCTGGACCTAGTACCCGTGAAACGTGAATCAGAAATACAAACTACTGATTGATTATCTTCCATCACTGTGATTGGTTGAATCGGACGAGTCCAGATATCTGTAACTAAAGCATCAAACCAAGTAAGATAGTT
>QLTV01002425.1:1837552-1856794 GCA_003457575.1 Thermophis baileyi
AATAACTGAACGATATAATGTTTGATCCTCGAACTCAGGACTTTCATTATGTTCTAGATTATGGAAATCTGTTTGCATAGGTATGCGTCTTGGATGTGCATCCTTCATGTTACAATGATGCAAAAGTTGTTCAATTTTATCTTCTTGTGTAAGACTAAACCCCTTCTGTGTTTTTTTAATCTGAACACCTAAATAATTGTTAACATGACCTAAACATTTCAATGTGAAAAATCTCTGTAAACCTTTAACAAAACTCTCACTCATTTGCTTATTTGGACCAATATAAAGAATATATCCCTCTCTTCCACTCTCTCACCCCCTCTCTATGTATCTCTGTGTGTGTGTGTGTGTCTATGTCTCTCTCTCTCCCCCCCTCTCTCTGTATGTGTGTGTGTGTGTGTCTCTCCCCCCTCCCTTCGGGCAACCATCCTCCTCCTCCCCCCTCGTGACCTCCTGGTTGGCTGTGGCTGAGCCGGGATGGTGGGCACGCATAGGGAGACCCTCCTCAAACGAGCGCCAAAGCACAGCAAAGTGCAGCGCTTTAGTGAAGGGGTTAAACACAGAGAGCTTTTGCGCCTAGAGAGGAGGCAGGAAAGGGGTCTGGGAATCCAGCTTCCCTCCTGCTCCTCTTCCTGGTCTCCCGATGTCTGTTAAGCCAGGGCTGAGGAGATCCCCTTGCGGGGAAAGGCGCTCAAGGCGCTTCACTTAACAGGACGCAGCTTCTCTCCTGCACTAATGCTCCGGCCATCGCCTTGCCATGTCATCCCCCACCCCCAGCAGCTCTTCGGCTGAGCGCGGAGGGCGCGAACTCCAGCCCGAAGCGGCAGGAAGAGAAGGCTGCCTTACGTGCAGCGAAGGCAGGTACAGGGGCACTTCGCTCCTGTACTCTCCGGCGACCCTCCTCCTCCTCCTCCCCCTCTCTTGATGCCCTGGCCGGCTGTGGCTGAGCTAGGAGCGTGCGCACATGCGGGGAGACCCTCCTTAAGCGAGCCGCTGCCCGCCCCACGCGCGCCTTTCCTGAGCTTTGGCGCTTGCTTGAGGAAGGTCTCCGCACACGTGTGCACGCTCCCGGCTCAACCACAGCCGGCCAGGGCATCAAGAGAGGAGGAGGAGGGTCGCCGGAGAGTGCAGGAGCGAAGCAGCCCTGTACCTGCCTTCTCTGCACGTAAGGCAGCCTTTGCTTCCTGCCGCTTTGGGCTGGAGTTCACACCCTCTGCGCTCAGCCGAAGAGCTGCTGGGGGTGGGGGATGACACGGCAAGGCGATGGCCGGAGCATTAGTGCAGGAGAGAAGCTGTGTCCTGTTAAGACCCTCCTTAAGTGAGCGGCCGCCCACCCCACCTTTCCTGAGCTTTGGCGCTTGTTTGAGAAGGTCTCCCCGCGTGTGCGCACACTCCCGGCCCGGCCACAGCCGGCCAGAGGGTCACAAGAGGAAGAGGAGGGGAGGAGAGTGCAGGAGCGAAGCCCCTCTACCTGCCTTCGTGCCACATTTGCGCGTAAGGCAGCCTTCGCTTCCTGCCGCTTCGGGCTGGAGTCCAAAAAAGAAATAAGAGGGGCGAGGGGCGGGGCCAACCCATTAAGGGGCAGGGAGCCACGGCAGAGGGCCCAAAGAGCCGCATGTGGCTCCAGAGCCACAGGTTGCCGACCCCTGGACTAGACCTATCCTTTTAATACATCATCTTATTTCAGAATAGTAAAGACCCTTACTTTTGATATGTGTGGTAAAAGTCAGAAAAAGGTTTTCCATAGACTTGTGGAAACCTGGATTAAATTCCTGAAAGACAAAGAGACAAGAAGAAATAAATAGAATGGAGCTACCTTCTCAAGGTTTCCTGGATTATATAACCTCTTTCCCACCTTTTAAATATTTTGCCCAACTCAAGGTGGCAAATTTACTTAACACTCCTTCCTCCTCCTATTTTTCATACAATAATCCCATGAGGTAAGTTGGTTTGAAAGACCGCAACTAGCCCAAAGTCACCCAGCCAGCTTTCATGCCAAAAATCAAATGCTGTCCAGTCCTTTGGAATTTAAAAGATCACAGTGTTTACCACAGTAATTTTATAAATCAGCCAACATCCCAGTCTGGGTTGCAAAAAAATAAAAATAAAAAAAATAACCACTACATTTTTGTCACTTTGCTGCCATCTAATGACCATCTGGATTTTTGCAACTCAGATCTGGTAACTGATTATTATAATTATTTTGTATTTCTTTTTTGAAAATATTTAAATAGGAAATATGATTCAATCTAAGAGTTCTAAAGCAGTAAATTCTATCACAGTACATTCCATCGGCTTTCTAGTTTTCTTTACTTCAATCACATTCTTACGTTCCTTGAAAAATGAATCACTATTCTCTTCATTAAAATTTTTAAACCCATTTTAACTCAAATCAAATATTTAGCCACTTTCAAAATGAGGCATTTATTTTTATTTGGCATGCAAGGCTTAAAACAGGAATCAAAGCTCCCCAATTACAACAAAAGGCAAAATTTACCCAACACAAATAATAAGTAATCAATCATGATAACTGGCATGACTCAGGGTTAGCTCATGGGAATTTCAAATACTGCTCCCTACATTATATTCGGGGGGGGGGACTGGCTGCAGAGTATGTACTGTTAACTAATCTTGGGAAACTGAAGAGAAGTAATGCAGACCAAATAACTTTGCCATCCTCATTTAACTAAATTAAATTTATCATGAAGATGAGACGAATAAACCATGAATATTTCTATTTTGCAATAGGAGAGACTATGCTGTAATATCCCCGAGTGTGACAGAGGAAGCTCAGACTAAACAAAAGGCAACCAAAATTAATTCCTTTCCAAATTAAGGAAGAAATTGCTACAGAAAATGACTACAGCATGGTTATTGTTCTGGACAAGAAGAAGCGTAAACAAATGTCTACAGTACTGAAATGAAATGAAGGGCGAGCCGAACACCAAATAGGAACGCACTAGTGGACAAGAAAATAATTTCTGTATTACAGCTGTATTCAATGTTGTCTCGGTTGTAGCATTTCAGGTGTATTCCAAGTGATAGTGGACCTCTATCTGCTACTGCAGCCTCCTTCTCAGATACATTCACTTCCTTTACCTGATCATGATTAACATTGGAAGAGATGCATGGCAGAAAAATGAACAACAGGAAGAGAGAGGGCACTCCTATCTATTTTTGTTCTTTAAATCTAGTATCTTCCCTATTTCATACTTAATAGTTAATACATGGATGATTATACAAATTAATAGCTATGTCTACTACTTTAGGCTGAAAAAAATATATTAAACATGCATAGAGATCAGTTTCTGGAGACTACCAGACAAAAAGGCATATAAGATAAAAGAAAACACATTAAGCATAAAATCCATGATAGCTGAAAGCTTTGTGAGTAAGTAGATTGAACAGAAATGCAGAGTGATACATTACCAATGCACTCGTTCTATTGGTGGATGCAGCAAAAGGTGGAGGAGTTGGAGGAATCACCGATACCTTGCTAAGAGTTTTAAGGAAAAAAGAACACAAACAAAGCAATTGGCAAATATATCTACTACATTTCCAGAATTGTCTCCTTCACATTTCATTATTTATCCCCAATTTTAGAATTCAGGAATTTCTAACGTATACAGACATTCCACCCAATATTTAGAATAAAATAATAATAAAAAGTTACTCACATAAAATACAACATAGAAACAGTCCATTTAGTGACTCTTCAAATGGCACTAAAAAAAGTGCCGTTTAGTTACAACGGCACTAAAAAAAAGTGACTTGTGACCCAGTTTCCACACTTACAACCATTACAGCATCCCCATGGTCACATGATCAAAATTCGGACACTTGGCAACTGGTTCATGTTTATGATAGTTGCAGTGTTCCTGGGTCATGTGATCCCCTTTTATGACCTTCTGACAAGCAAAGTTAATGAGGAAGCCAGATTCACCTAACAACCATGTTACTAACTTAACAACTGCAGTGATTCACTTAACAATTGTGGCAAGAAAGGTTATAAAATGGGATAAAACTCACTTAAAAATTGCTTTGCTTAACAATGGAAATTTGGGGCTCCATTGTGGTCATAAATTGAGGACTACCTGTACAAAATACACTGCTTTCTCTTCATTGTGCATTTATGGTATTTTGTATTATTAACATTAACAACTAACTTCAGAAACCAAGTATCAAGCTATGAAATACATTAAAATCTCCATTTGAAACTTAAAAGACTGCAAAGGATCGTGAAGACCTTCTTAGGAAGAACTAAGAAAATGAAATAAAGGTAAAACTTAGAAGATAAATCTTCTCAGCCTAGAGTAACTTCCAAGTTCAAACAAAGAGCAAGAACTACTTCTTGATATGAGAAATAAGCTAAGATTGACCTAAGATTTATAGGAACATGGAACCTCAGTTTGGAATAGGTTCATCTGTCCATCTGTCCAAATGTTTATCTACTCATGGGTGGATAAACATTTCTTCTCACAGCTTTCCCAATGGCATTAGCAAAGGAACCTATTATCATGTTGGTTTGAAACTAATATAAGTTTTTTTTAAATGCTGAAGTTCGCCCAACTTGATCCTCTTAAAGTCAACATGAAGAATAGCAGTCATAACACTTCCTTGTCCACACTTCCTTGCGGACATAACAACATGTTAGTAACATCTGAGGGCACCTATAATCCAGCGGTGGGTTGCTCCTGGTTCGGCCCAGCTCTGCGAACCGGTAGCGGTGGTGGCGGGAGGCTCCGCCCACCCACCCAGGACGCTTCTGGCCATGCGCAGAAGTGTCATGCGGGCGCGCGGGCGCGAACCGGTAGCAACGGGTTTTAGAACCCACTACTGCTATAACCTACTAGACTTCACTATTTTTACCCTGATATTTGCCACTGAATGTAAACCATTTGTTCAAGTGTCTAATAAGATGTCCAAATGATATGAAAAAATATATTCCCCAGCTTCCCAACTTCTTCCTTCTACTGTCTGAAAGTTACTACTGCTTCTCACTCACTTTAGCCATAGATCCATCCACTGCTGGCCTAAAAATGTTGCCTACCCATGATGTGAGACCCATAAGACCCATAACACCCATTTTTTTATATATATTTTATGATGTTTTTTAAATGTATTTTCTATACCCTGTTGTAAGCCGCCTAGAGTCCTTCGGGAGTTGGGCGGCATAGAAATACAATTAATTAAATTAAATTAAAGAAATGCTTAAAATTCTGCCCTAAGTAAACCTAGACTCATGGTAAGTAATATATGTAGCCTACAAATAATATTTAAAGATTCTGGGGTTTTGTTTTGTTTTTTGTCACTTAGATCATATCTTTGATTGAAACATGGAATTAGAATGTCTATGGAGATTCTCAGTCATCCAGGCCATGGTTGTCCAAAAGGTGCTTTTTCAAGAGACAACTGGACTTTCTGGGGGTTTTTTTGGAAGACGTTTTGTTTCTCATCCAAGAAGCTTCTTCAGCTCAGAGCCTCTTGAAAAGGCACCTTTGGGACATGGAATTAGGACATTTGTCACTTAGATCATGTCTGTGATTGAAACATTAGGACAACTGTATGAAATGCCACAGAAATCTCATTTAAAACGTGCTTGTTTTGTGTGTGTAAAATATGACATTACATTTAAATTGTAACATTTGCATTTCAATTCATATTAAAATGATTCTTAAATAACAGTAGGAAAGGATATCAGGATTGAAACTAAATATTTGATTGAATAGTTTGCTGAAAGTCAACTCCCCAATTTCCCTTCAACATTCAAGAGGTAATAATATTTGTGATCTGTCAGTCGCATTCCTGTTAGCCTTGGTATTTATTTTTAAGCTTTAATCTTTTTAACCTTTAACTTTTTCAGTGGAACCGAAACAAAACTTTACAACTTAATCCCTTTTACCAACTTTGCAAGAACAGCTTAGGTATCAGGTCAAGGGCCACAGTGTTAAAGAGACGCCCCTTTACCCCTCCCCTACCTCCAATGTTCTTGGAGTTGTGACTATAGCAAAAGCCATAATTACAGAGCCACACCGAGGTACTTGGCTAGACTGCAATGCTGAGATAAAAGGCAGTGTTTTTGGTGGCTTGAAAGGTAACACAAGGAAAACTGAAACAATTTCCCCAGGTAAATATTTGGACATGGAGATTTCATGAATCAGTTTGCCAAAGACGTCTTATATTTTAAGCCTTTCTAAAGTTGGACTTAGAAATTCCAAGAATTGCTTGCAAGTCTTATATATCTGAATGAGGCCAAGTTGTGAAATGCTGCTATGGCTGAAGTTGCACAAGTTCTGTATCTAAAAAGAGTCCATGGCAACGAAATGCATACTCTATCCACACTCACTACCAGTAAAAGCTTCAACAGGCTTCTTGCATGGGATAATACGCACTTAGTACTGCATCAAGCGTCTGTAGGACACGTCAACCTTCTTGTCCTTACCTTAATTTCTGATAAGATTTCAAGAGTTTTGCACCAGCAGTTTCATATCTACCTATCAAGAAAGAAAAGAACCCAAGGTCACTGATAGCAATAAACTTGTACTTGCATGCCATTTTTTTTTAATCAGATGTAGCTATTTTTATCAACTGTTTTTACTGACATTGCCAATATGAAAATGTTTGTAGTTCCTGTTTTTATTCAATCCCCCATGTTATAATGAACTATGGAGACCTCAACTACAGCAAAAATAAATAAATTAAAAAGAAACACCAATAAGGCAAGACCATAAAATGAAAAGAAGCAACTTTCCTATGTAACACCATTTAAATGTCGTACAACTTTTCAGTACAAATAGTCCTGGAAAAATCTCACTGATTATAAAACTACGGAGAGGCAGTCAACTAAAACACAAACAACCCATGTGATTCAATCCATCACGTTGCAAATGATGAATGGTGTGCAGCAATAAAAGCATTGATTATTAACAATTACATTTGGAATGGGTTCTTATATCTGTCCACAAAGAAAATCATTCTGTATTAGGTAAATCATTAACAATATAGAAAATAATTCTTTGGCATAATCAACTAAGGGGACAATAAAAATTATTTTCTCACACTGCCTAATCACTTGATCTTTCACATCAAGTGTGCCAATAAAACAGGGAAGTGTGTGTATGCTATTCAGAAGTCTTCTGGCAGTAGCTCTGCTACTCCAGATTCGTTAATCTATACAGAGAGCGCTTCTATATAAATCAACCTAACCTGTAATACCAGAGCTAGGGTCATAAAACACAGCAACTGGACATTGAAGAATGAAGGGAAGGGAGAAAAACTCAAGTTTTGGTCTTCCTAAGAAGAATAGCTACTGGGCAGGGGTGGATTCTAACTTACCTCGCTGGTTTGCTTCCTCCCGCGCCACGTGGGCGCACACGTGCTTTGCGCGCGCATGCACAGTGCTGAAAATCCAGCTTCTGCGCATGCGCAGAAGCCAAAAACAAGATGGTGGTGCCTATGGCGCCGAGAGAGCCGGTTCGGGGGAGTGTCCAGCCGGCCATCGCTGCTGGTTTGGCGAGCGGAGGGAAATTCCCGCTACCGGTTCTAAAGAACCGGTCCGAACCGGCAGGAACCCACCTCTGCTACTGGCGGAAAAGATCCCACCAGAACTGCAAGCTTTAATCAGTTTGATCAGTAGTTAAATCAACAGAAATGGCTTCTTCAAATTTACTTCACAAACTAAACGGCCCCCAAATTCAGAGTCTTAGCTTTAAATAATGAAATGATCCTATTCACACACCTACAAAGTTGAGGAAAAGATTTTTGTGAAAGGAAGTAGAATTAACATTTCAAAGACTAAATGCAGGAGCTTTTTAAAAAAACTTAGATTAATTGTTGACCAAGCCAGACTGCAAATAAAGGATGGTGTTGATGATGATTTCCCTTCTGAAAAACACTGCCCTGATAATTTAGGGTCAATTCAAGCTTTATCCCCAAAGCCTAAGAATTGTCCAAATATCACCGTAATATATGTGTGTGGTTTTTGTTTTTTTGTAAATGAGGTCAAATAAGTTCAACTTTGTCAGCTGTTTTTACAATTGCATTGTTATAGTTCCTAATGTTCCAATAATTATGAGGAAAAATGTTGCTGGTTTAGTCCATAGTCTCTGTAATTCAATTGTTCAGTCCAAATATTTTACAATCCTTTCCAGTTCCTTTTAAGCTACTCTAGTGTCATTTAATACTGTCACGTTTATAAGTAAACATTATAGAGCTTTTCTTCAAATATTGTGGTGGCCAGCATATTATGCTCTAGATTTCTGTTCATCTGAATTTGGAAATCCGATAAAATGTTTAAGTAGGCATTGTGAAGCATCAAATCTACTCTCCTTTATCATTATCATCATAGCTCTCATAGTTACTGTATTTAAGAAGCAATAAAGAGTATTTTATTTATATTATTTATTTATATAGTTTATTAAATTAAGAAGAGGTTCTAGTTGTGATAGAGTGATAGAGAACATGGCCAACTGGTATGAAGATGTTAGATTAAATGCCAGATAACCAATTATTTGAAAAGTTGGAATAGTCAATAATTAATTTAATGAAGCAATAATTTGGCATTCATAAAATAATTTCATAATTTCATTTTGGGCTTTGGAAGTCAAGAGGTTGCCATCAGAAGAGTGATGGGCCATTTTCAATCATTTGATTTTGGATTTTGGAATGTTCCCGACTGGGCCATGAATACCTAGAGCAGTGATGGCGAACCTTTTTTTCCTCGGGTGCCAAAAGCGCGTGCACGCACGCTATCGCATGCACGTGCGTGCCCACACCCATTCAATACCACCCATGTACCCCGCCCCCGTGCATGCACGTGCAACCCCCCCCACTTCCCCGCCCCCGCGCATGTGGGCACGACCCCCCCACTCCCCCATTTCCCGACTTCCAAACTGGTGGGCCCGGTAGGCCCGTTTTTCGTGCTCCCCAGGCTCCAGAGGCTTTCTTGGAGCCTGGGGAAGGCGAAAATGGACTCCCCCACCCCCCCTGGAGGCCCTCCGGAGGCCAAAAACGCCCTCCCAGAGCTTCCGCGCGTGCCAAAAATCAGTTGGCCGGTGCGCACATGCGTGCTGGAGCTGAGCTAGGGCAACGGCTCACATGCTGGCAGATATGGCTCCGCGTGCTACCTGTGGCACGCGTGCCATAGGTTCGCCATCACGGACCTAGAGCTTCCATCCATGTGTTGAACAAGTCCTTTTATTAAAGTTTTTTCTTTTTACTTCTACTCTTACCAAATTTCCATGTTGCTGGTGGGGTTAGCATTAGTTGCTGGACTGAATTTATTTTCTTATATTTGTCATGGTTAGTCATGTTGTATATGTCAGTTGAAACACAGCCTGGAAATCTCTTCTAAAAAATATTGTTTTGCTTATTTATTTATTTATGCCTGTCAGATAGGTAACTTGTTTTTCAAATAATGTTTTTGCACTATGTGAAAAATACCACACTAATGCCACAAATCATTACAACAGATAAAAATGCATTTGTACTGAAGTTTTAAAATTAATTTATTATTAAACAGTAAATGAAAGTGTAGGTGATTAGTTTTCTATGAAAACATGGAACTGATCTATTGTCCTATTTTCTGCAGTTCCTTATTGTTAACACTGTGCCAAGTATATCAGGAGTTTATTGGCCTTGTATAGTTATAAATACTGTAAACTGAACCCAAGGGCAATTAACAGATAATAATTATTGCTATTATGATTAATACTTACTAATCTGTTAATTTATTTTGGCTTCAAGAGAGTTATAATTAAGGTTTACCTCTTTATACACCTGCAGCCAACTATATTGAAGTCAGCTGATTTCAATGGGGCATAAGCACAATCATGGGTAGTAGGTTATTTCTGGACTATCTTTTACATTTATTCAGTTTCTAGTTATTGTTCCAAAGTTTAGGGTTTTTTTTATCAAGAGATATTATTTCCCATTCATTTTTCTTCATTTTTCAAGACTGAGAAATCAATTTGCGAAAACATTGTGTCTACAAGACTATTTGAGTTTATTTGAATTCTAATTCTGGGTGACATACAAGACTAGATGAGTAGAATCCAACATTTACAACTGAATTTTCCTTTCCGGTCCATCACACCCCATTGTGCTTCAGAGGTGGGTTCCTCCCGGTTCGCACCGGTTCTATAGAACCGGTAGCAAACCGCTGGTGATGTCATGGATCCGGTTCTGTCGGTGCCGGTCCGTGGACACCGCCATATATATATAAATATATATATAAATTATTTATTTATTTATTTTCTTCTGCGCATGCGCAGAACGCGAACCGGCAGCGAGGTAAGTTAGTATATATGAATATTTTTTTTAGGAAAAAAAGATTTTTTTTGGAATTTTTTACTATTTTTTTTTCTTCTGTGCATGCGCAGAAGCCGAGTCCCCGGCACTGCGCATGCGCCGCCATCTTGTTTTTGACTTTTGGGGGGGGAGACTTTTTTGCGAATTTTCGGCACTGCGCATGTGCGTGCGCTCTTGAAGCGCGTGCCCACGCCGCGCAATGCGTGTGCAGCCACGCGGCACGGGAGGAAGTGAACCGGCAGCGAGGTAAGTTAGAACCCACCCCTGTTGTGCTTCCATCCCAATCTACTGCAGGACATCCCCATACCTGCGAAGCAGATTTTGAAAGCACAAATGTGAGAAAGAAAACTTCTTTGTCCATTCTGCTAATATGACATTGCTATATCTGGATTGTAAAGATGCAAACAGATGATCACAAAAGAAAGAGTTATTTATTGGTTCTGTATTTCATGTATACTGTAGATATGGTAGATCTATGCTAAGGGAAGTCCTTTCTCTAGCAGGACAGGTTAATATTACACTGCATTTTGGAACTGGATTAGTATGAACTCTTAGTAATTTAGCATGTTTTTTCCTAAATTGTACCGTAATAATGATTATATTACATTCAATTGCATTTAAAACTGAATAATTTCTTTGGCATTATGATAAAGTGACAAAAGAGGGCACTGTTTGCATTCATAAAATAACACTTCATTCATAAATTCAATAGTCAATAATTTGCACTGAAAACTGCTAGAAGTCCAATACTTTTTTAGGAAAACAAGGAATTATATGAGTCACCTTGCATATTTAGAAAGTTATTAAAGTCAACATCCTTGTTCTTATCAAAGAACAAATCATTGTTCTTGATTACCAAATTTCTCCATTCAAAAATTCAGTTTTCTCCATTTTAAACCATCAATCTAGGAAATGTTATCTTCCCCAAGTTGATTCCCTTTTAAGTTTATAGAATTTGATATTGCATAATTTCTAGTCAGCTGACCCGGAGGTGTCCTTTACATCTTGAGGTGGGAAAAAGATTGATATAAAGAAATCTAGTTGAAAAACCAATGTTCTGGAAGACAATTTTTGACACGCAAATAACTAGATTTTTCTGGGGTTTTTCCCATTACATCCCACCCCAACCCAAAGTCTAGCAAGAGCTGTTGAAAAGAAGGAAGAAGCAACCTGATGCATCCAATCATCAAGGTGGGACAATGACATCAGGAGAGTGACATTATGTCAAAATGGGAAGAGACGGTACCTTTACAAATAAAAATAATACTGATTTCTTTGGGGAGTTTTTACTTTAAGTATATACCTAGATTTAGACTTTTTTATATCTTGTTCCTATAAACATTGTTTAATATATACATTTGAAATGTAATTAAAATTCACTTATAGATTATTATTATTTTTTAAAAAAATAATTGTAATATTAATTTATTTTCATGATTTCCTCTTTTCCTTTCCTCATCTTATGTTTAAATTGCATTCCCTTTCTTCTCTTTTCTATTATTTAAAAAAACATACACTAAAAACAACCGCAACAACCCTTCATCAGCTTCTGGGTCTCAACAGCAGCAGTGCCTTTGAATAAATTCCACTTTTTTGCAACTAGAACAAAATTCAATTTGGCCTCTCTCTTCCAGTGTTTTTGCAAGAGAAATGCTCTGGAATTAATCGGGTAGATGGGGAAAAGATTAGAAAGCCAACTAAGCGCTGACACTTGGTATAGGCAGCTTTGGCAAGAGTGTGTATAGAAATTTCCACTTAAGAAAATTCTCATGATAGCTTTTTTTTTTAAAGGAAGGTGTATGATGGCCCATGAGAAAAAGAAACCCACATCCATATTTAAGCAGAACATGGGCCAACCACACTGGGACAGATCTTGTGCAAGCCTTCACGTTCTCCACAACTCTTTGTCAGACAAAAGCAAGAAAATTTAAAGTGTAGAGCACAACAACAATTTGAGTCATAGAGTCTGCTGTTTAAAGTCATGTTCCCACTTCTGAAAACACAAAGGATATATATCCCCCGTCTGTCTCCTATCAGGGGCAAAGCACATAAGCATCTAGTCTGACAAAGAGCAAAATTAAAGAAGATTTAAAAAACAATTCAGAGGAAAGGCAGAGAGTAAAGTTATGTGGTGTGCTAAATT
Organism: Thermophis baileyi; assembly: GCA_003457575.1. Lineage (NCBI taxonomy): Eukaryota > Metazoa > Chordata > Lepidosauria > Squamata > Dipsadidae > Thermophis > Thermophis baileyi. Next base: position 1,850,004 of record QLTV01002425.1, read on the forward strand.
TTTTAAAAAATCAATTCATTGCAATATTACTGTAGGAGATGACCAGGCTGAGCCTGAAGTCAGGGTCAAACGCATCATCAGTTTGGAGTCTCTATGCCTCCATAAGAGCTCTAAGTCCCTTGAAGTCCGTTAACTCTTACCTGGCACCAATTTGCCTCGACCATTGGTAGATTAGATTCTTGTGTATAAGTAGCATGAAATAAACTTGTAGTACTTTTGAACTCTATTTTGGTTCCTGATTTCTTGCATCTGACACTATTTAGGGACTTGAGGGATTTGAACTCTCAGCATGTTAAAAAAAAAAAAAGACCCCCTGGTATGAAGGTATTTTTCTACCCATGAACCAACAAGGTTATCATTACAAATGAAAGCAAATAGACGTGTCCCAGGATAATGTTGCAGGATCCAATCTAGGTTGGTCACTGGGACCGGAGGTTTAGTATTCCGAGTTTTTGGACTTGTGCTGGAGCCCATCCTCAGAGAACTTCTCTCTACCAGAATATGTGCTTTGGGCTATTCTATATGTAGTATTTATTGGTGCCTGGTTGCATGTAGCTTTTTAGTTGTTGATTGGGGTGTTGATGGCTGGCTATTAATTATGACTTAATAGCCACCCATCAATATCCCAATCAACAACTAAAAAACTACACACAACCAGGCACCACATAAATACTATGCATAAAATAGCCCAAAGCACACATTCTGGAGAGAAAGAAATTCCCTGAGGATGGGCTCCAGCACAAATGTCCGAAAGCTCAGACAACTAAACCTCTGGTCCCAGTGACTGATCCAGATTGGATCCTGCAAGGTTATCATTGTTGTTCTGTGTCTTAGAAAATACTGTGCCCTACTGCCCAGGGTAGAATTTGCCACCAGAGAAAGGTCCACCCTGATAAGGAAATCCTTCAGCAAATGTCTTGCACTAGATCAGGGGTGTCAAACTCGCGGCCCACGGGCCGGATGCGTCACGTGCTGGCTCCGCCCCCCACCCAGTTTAGCGAAGTGGGGGAAATCCCGATACGTCGTGTGACAACGCCGTGACGACGCGAGTTTGACACCCCTGCACTAGATGAAAGCAGTGTGGGAATAACTCCACAAGAATATACTTTCTATGAAGGAGGCCATGTGGCTACTGGGAGGCAATCATTACTTCCTTGGCACATCACTGAGTCACCTTTTGCTTCTTCTACTGCAGAAAGTCAATGGGAAATTGACCTCCTGGTATAATACAGCAGCAAATAAACAAGTTCCTTCATTTTAACAACACATCATTTCTTTGTTTTATTTCTGCCCCACCATCTTTCTGAGAGGTACAGATGGCACATATTCTAACCTCACAGCAGCAACTCATGGGCTAGATTTGCAAGAGGGTGACTGGCCAAAAGTCATTCAAGGAGACCTGTGGCTGAACAGGGACTCTAATCTGGGTCTCCCCAATCCAGTGACAGCACCTTCACCAGTAGACAATGCTGGCTTTCTTCAGTTTACCTCTACTTTCACTTCTGTTGCTTCTCTGTTGCAAAAACAATGAATATTTCCATATTTCCGTAAGGAATGGTTTTGATTTTCATTAAATGTTTCTTCTGAGTTCATTCTAACACTCCCATTACTGAATTATAGCTTCTCATTTAAAAATAAGTTATGACTATCATTCCTACCTTACTCAGGTAATTTTCCCCTTATATCCAAAGCTCTCTCTGACACAGTTTTAAGAAGCACTGCTTACCAGGGGTGAAATGCTCCCGGTTCGCTCGTACTTGTCGGTCGCCCTAGAGCCGGTTGCCAAGGTAGCGCGAGGCGCCGCCCACCCATCCGGACGCCGCCATTTGGTTTTTTTTACCCTCTGTGAATGCACAGAACGCTTTGCGCATGCGCAGAGGGTAAAAGAACCCAAATGGCGGCGTCCGGGCGGCACCTCGCGCTACCTTGGCGACTGGCTCTACGGCAACCAACAGGTACGAGCGAACCGGGAGCATTTCACCCCTGCTACTTACTGATCTTATAAAAATGAACTCCAACCTCCCAATGACTTCCCCGAATCTGTCATAATATCGTATTGTTGTTGTAGTTCTAATATTTCTATCTATATGCAGAAATTTTCTGGAAATAATGGTGATGGGATTCATGGACATAAAGAGGCCACACATAAATGCAAAGAAGGACAACCAAAACATAAATAGATATGCCTACCTGTAATTGTACTAAAATCATTGAATTCAGCACGAAAAGTGAACTAACCTAAGCAGTTGAGTGTTATTATCTATGACAAATGTATACATTTATAGCTAAGGCAGGGTGAATTTAAATAATTCAATACAATTGCTACTAATATAGCTCAATAAAATTGCATTTTGAAATCTCAAGACTTATAGATTTGCATTCTTGAAGACTGTTTTTGCTAAGATAAAACATGAATTAGAAGGAGAAACTTATCAAAGTTATCAATTTATCTGGCATATGACTTAATGCTTCTGTTTTTATTTGGTACCTGCAGTTGGGAATTTCTTTGCTCGCTCCTCAAAGAACCATTCACCTGTTTTCACTTTAATAGACCTGCAAAAACCAAAATAAGTGCTTATTTGAATTTTATACATGCCTTTTTCAAGGAGGACTTTTGGAACAATAAATGAACTAGTTATTTTAAAAAAGTCAAATCAATTCCATCATGGTGGTCAAGAGCAGTGGAACATCAACTCTTGCATAATCAGAGTTATGTATTCTGTGATTTTGCACTAGCATACAAAACCCCTTTCTTTTCAAACCCTATGCTAATTCATATTGAGAGCACCTATAACTGCAGTTTATTTTTGAAACTCCATTCAGACACCGTATTTGGCTCCTACTTCTATAATCATTTTATTAATAAATAAAACAAAATTAGTTTTTCCTGAAAATTAGCTCATACATATACCCACTTCAACCCTTTTTTCCTTCCCTCCTCAGGAACTATTTTTCCAATTCTCCTTCTGAAACTGCAGACTTATCCTTTCTCAAGCCATTCTGCCATTTTCAGCAGCTGGCTGTTCGGAAACTCCTATAAATCTGATTCCCAAGATAGGGGTTCCCATTGTCAAATATATACAGGTGGCCCTCAACTTACGACCACAATTGAGCCCAAAATTTATGTTGTTAAATGAGAAATTTGTTAAGTGAGTTTTGCCCCGTTTTCTCGCCACATTTGTTAAGTGAATCACTGCAGTTCTTAAATTAGTAACACGGTTAAGTGAATCTTGCTTGTCAGAAGGTCGCAAAAGGGGAGCACATGACCCTGGGACACTACAACCATCATAAATGTGAGTCAGTTGTCAAACGTCCAAATATAAATCACATGACCATGGGGATGCCGCAATGGTCCTAAGTGTGAAAAATGGTCATAAGTCACTTTTTTTCAGTGCCATTGTAACTTCAAACAGTCACTAAATGAACTTAGTTTGATCGGTTTTCATATCAGAAAGCTACTAAAGAATAATCAGCAATTCAACTATTAAACTAAGGTAGGTTCTTACTCAGAAGCATAGCAGACAGTGCATTTCCACAGAAAGGCGTTTACAGTAATGCGACATTGAGAGCATATATGATGGCTGCATCCTTTGCACACTGCTCCTCTATCAATCAGGATTCCAAACGACTTCTGACAACGGGCACATGACCGTTTCTGAGATCCATAGTTGGCATTTTTTGTTCCTTTACGCCAAAGTTGCTGCAGTTGGATTTTCAGTTTGCTGTAGTTGGCCAGAAAAAAATAAGAACATTCACACATTTGCCAGGTGGGACATGTACCAGCGCTACAAATTTTAATTATTATTAAGCTTTAGCTGTGAATTGTGATACTTTGAGTTCCATGGAAAGGAACCCTTCTACTAAACCTCCAATGTCAAATGTCAAATAGCCTGGGAAATTACCCCAGAATATTTAATGGCCCATTCTTGAATAAGGTTTTAGAGAAGATGATACTGGTAGCATCCTAATTCCAAGCAATTTTGGATGATTCTGAGGAGTTGGATATATTTTAATTTGATTCTTACATGCTCAGGGCACAAGAAGAACCAGGAAGGGTGTCAACCTACAGATTCTCATGAAAAATAGAATCTTGAGCTGCATGGCTTGAATGATCTGAATGACTTGACATTAGGCAGATTCCAATTTGTCCTGACTAGTAATCTGGCAATCAGACCCTGTACCTAAATTATTTCTATATTTCTCAATGGTTTTCACATATGGGGCACTGCAAAATTTTATTCTATCTTACGACCCCTCTTACATCCCTAAATAAAGTGGATAGGGGAAAGGATCTGGAGATTTGGATTCCAAAGGATCTCAAAAAGCGCATTCCTTATGTAGAACCCTAAACCTCCCAGAATGGTTAGGGCCAAATTTGGACTCCTGCTCTAGCAGATTTGCCAGTTTAAGGGCAAAACTTTAGAGTGTCTAACTCTTCAAAATACTCAAGACCTCTATTTGTTGTTGTTCAGTTGTCTTCATGACCCCATGTATCGTAGCATGCTAGGCTTCCTGTCTTCCACTGTTTCCCAAAGTTTGCTCAAATTCATGTCAATTGCATCAATGACACTATCTAACAATGTGACCCATTAAAACTACTAAACCCTCCTTCTAAACTTGGCCCTGACCACCCTCCCATTTTTGCAACGTGATCCTAATGTAAAGGCTAGGTAGCATTCTTGAGCAAGTCAAGAATGCACACCTCTGAGCTAGCCTCATCAATGCAGAGACAAGTTCTATCTTGCATTTCTATTGATCACAGATAAACTATGAAACATTCTCTAAAAATGTTTTTAGAGACTGTTTTGAGGAGGGAGAATCAATTGAAACTTTAATTGGTGGGAAAGCCGATAAATCTGAATGAACCCATTTACTCTGTTCTAAATGGGATCTCAGTTCCTCTGAAAGATCAATTAGGAGTTTTCCATAATTTGGGGCTGATATTTGTAGTAAACCAAACCAACCATAGTGAAGAACTTTCTGCAAGCATATAAAATTGCACAAGCATTAAGATCTATCTTACTACTAGTATGAATTATTGAACATCATTATTGGTATCCCATTATTTGTGCAACTTTGCCCTCAAGAATATGCTTGTCCAGTACAGTATCAATCCATCATTAGTTAAGGAAGCTTATGAATTTAATGAATTAAGTGACTGGTGACGGAAAGTGACTGGTTTTGAACATGGAATTCTGTTTTCATGTTTAAAGATTGATGGCTAATTATTACAGTTGCTTTACTGAATGTATGCTTTCTTAACATTTAAATTTCTGATATTGTAAACTGTTTTGGAATATTATGTTGAAAATCAGCATGGAAGCATATTTATATATTTTTTCCCAAAATTCTTAATTGCCAAGCTGACTCAACTGGCAATGAATGATGGCACTTCCACACAGTTTCACTCCCCAAGCCCACAAAAATACTTTGAACTTGGTCTGCGAATATCTCTGCTTCTGCCTATTTGAAATGCTGAGAAGGCACACAAACCACTGTCCCACTTCAAACTGCTGCAGAGCCTGTAACCCAACAATCCACATAAAAGGGGAAGAAAAAGAACCAGTTATCTGAAGATTGGCAGATCGACTGCTTCTGACTTTAGAGAAGAGGAAATTGACAAAACCAGAAACCAGTTTTACTCTGATGGTTTTATCTACTTAGAAGTTATTAAGTCATCAGCTAGCATTTTCACTACAGTAACTGAAATATATGAGTTGGAAACAAGTGGATACAGTCCTCAACTCAGGATAGTAATGGAACCTGCCAATGGTAGTCATGAGTTATGACGGGCATAAAATAAGTTGGGCACTTGACTGACCTGTTTTGCAGCAGTTGCTAAGCAAATCACCATGTTCGTTAAATTAATCCATGAAACCACTTAGGTTTCTTCCTACAAATGATTTCATTTAAAATTTCAACACTAGAGGGTGTTTTTGTGCTATCGTACCACAGAAGCATTCAGGATAACTCAAAAGCTTGGACAGTAAACTTGTACATTTTTGCGTGCCATTTTGTTTGGTCCTCAAAAGATATTGTGTTATAGATTTTGAACAGTAGATTAGCTTACACAGCTCAGAAAACAACAGCAGCCTGCATTCCCAAATAAGAACACACATACCTTACTCTTTGTTCCTCCAGTTTTCTCAATATCTCGTCACGGCAAAGGACATTTAGAACAATGTCTTGCTCCAGTTCCTTAAGTAAGTTAAGGTTAAATTCTTGAGACATCTTCTCTTCTGACGTTCATAAGACAGAGAATCCAGTGTCATCCAGCTGGCAAAGGAGTTATGAAAACTTACATCCTTCCTTCATTAATGAAGCATTTGCAATGCATTGTTCTTTTTAAAAACGGTAAAAAATAGGTGTGTGTATTTCAGACAAGCCTTTGTTTTCACAAACTCATTATCTGTTTAATACATCTGCTCTTCTTATTAACAGTTGACTGCTTCGTCCCATGAAGAAATGAAACTTCAGGCTCCCAATCTACTGGAAGTAATATTAAATTGATAAAAGAAATAAATTACCGTATTTTTCAGAGTATAAGACGCACCGGAGTATAAGACGCACCTTAATTTTGGGGGAGGAAAACAAGGGGGGGGGGGGNCAGCAATTTGCCTCCCAGCAAACAGCAAACAGTACAGATGATATACACTGTTTGCTGTGTATTTCTGTGCATGTGTGCCTGACCCATAGAAATAGCAAAGAATTGGAGAAATGTACATTATGGCAGTATATTAATGCCAGAAAGTTTTCTTAAATGTAGTCACACTAACTCCTCCCAATTATTT
>QLTV01002425.1:1866440-1883498 GCA_003457575.1 Thermophis baileyi
ATAATAATAATAATAATAATAATAATAATAATAATAATAATAATAATAATAATAATACACGGCTATGGATTAAACATGTAACAGTGATACCCATTGTCATCGGGGAACTTGGTACCATGTCCTAGAATTTCACAAAACACATGAATAAATTGCAGCTTCCTGCAATAACACCAGCGGAACTGCAAAAGACTGCGCTACTCGGAACATCATATATTTTAAGAAGATACTTGGTTGATACCTAGGACGCTGGCAGCAACTCGTATCAACCATTAGCACCAGTCAGTGGTATTTGTGACACTTTTTTAAATGTTCAGTTGACTGAGTTTCATGTTTAATGAATAAAAGAGATAATAATGATGATGATGATGATGATGATGATGATGCAACACAAGGGTGAATAGACAGTACTGTGAGGATTAGATATTCAGCAGTGATGGCACGAGGAAAAACTATTCCTATGTCTAGTTGTTTGGGCATGTAATGCCCTATATCAGTGTCCCGAGGGGAAGAGTTCAAGCAGTTTATGTCCAGGATGCGAGGGGTCAGCAGTTATTTTCTCATTCCTCCTTCTGACCCATGCAATATACAGGACTTCTATGGAAGGCAGGCTGGTTGCAATTGTTTTTTCTGCAGTCCTAACTATCCGCTGGAGTCTGTACCTATCCTGTTTAGTTGCTATACTAAACCAGACAGTTACAGAAGTACAAATGACTGACTCAATTCCTCTGTAAAACTGTATCAATAGCTCCTGGGGCAGGCTGAACTTCATAAGTTGACACAAGAAGAATATTCTTTGTTGTCCTTTTTAAATGATGATTCTCATGTAAGGTGTCCATTTCAAATCCTGGGAGATTATAGAATACAAAAACTTGAAAGATTCTACTGCTGATACTGTGCTGTCGAATATAGTAAGAGGTGGTAGAATACTGTAGAAGGGCTCCTCCTAAAATCCACTGTCATCACAATCTACTCACTATTCTTTCCCATGACATGTGCCTACTTAAACTTTTTGCATTTAGCTCTGCCTAGACTACTGCTCTTCCACTCTAGACCTTTCCATGTATTCACAGGGATGGAGATCAAATATATTGCAGTAGAGGGGAGATGGTGGTCTTCTTCCTTGCATCTTGAAGACTGTAGCAGCTGCCGGAGATTCAGCTCTCTTGACCCTGGGTGACTGTGACTTCCAGAGGCTTCTTCCTTGCCATTTCTTCACCTTGCCAGCAGGCATTTCATCCTTTTCCACACTGCACTTCTAGGCCACAAGGTTCCAGATGCTATTATGGCCTCTTCCAGCAGCCCTTTGCCAGGTGTTACCATCGTGAAGGCTCTCGTTACTGATTATCTGGGGGAACGATTGTCCAATTCTCAGTTTCCTTAACCTCTCATCTACCGTACATACATGTACCAGTTGCTTTTCTCTCAATGTGATTTTCAATTCTCAGCAAGACTCTTTTCTTCTTCTCCCCCCCCCTTCATTTAGCACTGCTGAGAGATTTTGTCAGGCTGAGGAAAACCCTTCACATGCATACCACACCCATACACCCACAATGTTCAGTTCTATTGCTGACTCCTCTTTCTGAGCTTATCTTTTCTTAAAGATTTATTTTGGTCTGTCTGTTTGCCTTCTTTCAACTGAGCTCTGACCTTTCACTACTCTGCCTTGGTTTTGCTGAAAGAATTGTTTTTAAAAACTTTGCCTCTGTTACTTGATAAAGTGAAAGCACAGTTTAACCTGTTTAATGGTCTTAATTGTTATTTCTAGCAAATAAATCACCTTCACAGTAGGGACTTTTTAATATCTGTTGTGCTCTTCAGTTTGCTGAGCTCTGAGTAATTTTATAACAGTGGCAGATACAAAGCTGTCTAGAAATGGAGCAAGGAGCAAAGAATACACCAGCCATCAGTGTCTCTAAATGGAAAGCAAACTGATAAGATGGCAGGACTGAAGAGGAGGAGCATCTAATCTGATGCTTCTAAAAACTAGATTAAATCCAACAATCACAAAACTAAAAGTACAGAACAGAATAACAGAGTTGGGAGGGACCTTGGAGGTCTTCTTGTCCAACCCCCTGTCCAAGCAGGAGATCCTATGTCTTTCAGATAAGTAGTTGTCCAATCTCTCCTTAAAAACCTGCAGTGATGGAGTACCCACAACTTCTGAAGGAAAGTAGTTACACTGATTAATCGTTCTGTCAGGATCTCCTTAGTAGAGCAGCTCTTCCCAACCTAGTGCTCCACAGTTGTGGACTCTGTGTGTGTGTGTGCATGCGCGCGTGCGCCTTTAAGTCATTGTTGACTCCTGACAACTACCTGGACAAGTCCCTAAAGTTTTCTTGTCAAGATTTTGCAGAGGTGGCTTGCCCTTGCCTTCTCCCTAGGGCTGAAAGAGAGTGACTGGTTCAAGGTCACCCAGCTGCTTCATGCCAAAGGACTTACTAGAACTCAGGGTCTCCCAATTTCTAGCCTTTTGCTTTAGCAACTACATCAATCTGGCTCTTCTCAGTTGTGGACTACAGTGTTTTTAACATCTGTAACAATGCCCCTCATTATCATTGACTATGGGAGTTATAAGTCAATATATGCCTGGAGGGCACAAAGCTGGCATAACTGGCTCGATCTGGAACAGATACAACTTTCAAGCAGCTATACACTGATAATTCCATAAATGGGGCTGATTGTTTTTGACATCACTAAAGGAACAATATTATTATGGATACCCAATACATGGCAGTTTTCTATTTGGACATCATCGAAAAATAAATATAGAAGATCCTTGACCTAGAATCAACTCCTAGTGACCATGTGGATAGAGGCAAACAGTATTGTTTTCTTGCTTTCTTCCTAGATGTGTATGCACGTGAGACAGACTTTTACCTCCTCATCTCTTCCACAGCCCTGGGATCTCCTGTTGGTTTGTTTTCCCCCCACTTAAGTATCAACCTGGTCTGCTTCTATTTACCTTTCTCAAGATCATTTCAGACGGCAGATGCTGCCATCTGCTGTGAGCGTTAGCCTTAAGGAGTGCGCCAAAATGCAGCAGTGAAAATTATGCTCCACGTCTCTTAAACCCGGTCACTATTTTTGTCCACGAATGCGTTGGATTTGCTTCGCCCCTTCTCGCGACTGTGGCACATCGGTGTTTTTCAAACTTGGCAAATTTAAGACGGGTGGATTTCAGCTCCCAAAGCGTTGAAACCCGCCCATCTTTAAGATGCCAAGTTTGAAAAACACTGCTGCGCAACCGCCGCCCTCCCAGCTTGCAAACGCGAGGACGGAATATCAACTAAGGAAGAAGCATTAATCATCTCCTACTATCCGGCGGTTGCCAGCGTAGCCTGCAACGTCTCACGTGAGAGGACACGTCACAATCAGAAAGGGGAAGCGGTGGAAGCCGAGAGAGTCCCGCGAGCAGAAAGCGTAGCCCAGCAAACCCCGCCCCCCCCCCGCCTCCCCGTCGGACATGCCTGTCTGCGTCGGGTGATTGGCTGAACGCGTCGACCGCAGTGCGCAACCGCAGAAGGAAGAAGAAAGAGGAGGAGGGAGTTCGTCGCGTAGCGGCAACGAACGCGCGGGGTTGGAGCCGAGCTGAGTCAGAAGGAGGACGATGGATGAGCTCCAGTCTGCCGAGGAGGTAAACGCGTCTCCGGAGCAAAAGGACCGTCGTCCCGGGACGTAGCTTCGTCGCAGGCCTGGCTGTAGCGGACCTTTGGAGAAAGAGAGGTTCCGGGTAGCCTCACCGGTCGAGACACGCCCCTTCCCCATTGTTGCTCCTCTTCCCCACGCACCCACTCCTGGGCTTTTCTCGCCTTCCAAAAGGCGGCGGAGAATGTCGTTCGTTCACGCCCTAGCGGCCTTCCATGGCCGCGCTGCTTTTTCCCGGATTAACGCGGGGGCGATGGGTTCGTTAGATATGTTGAAATGGTATATAGGGTTTCCTGCCTAAGCAGGGGGTTGGACTTGAAGACCTCCAAGGTCCCTTCCAACTCTAGTCTCTCTCTATATGTATATATCATTCTGCGCGGCTACCACCAAATGTGAGCGCTGCTTTTGGCTCACGTTAAGAAATCAGAGGTTTTTTTAACAAAAAAAATAAAAGCAGTCCTCCCTCCCAATGAGTTAGGCCATATCTCTGTTGGGCATGTAGGGAACCCGTTAGGTTGCAGCCATGGTGCCTGCAGAAAATTATTGTTACCTGGATAAGAACATAGCCCTTTTTCTGTGATTAATGTCTGCACTTATTATTATGCATTATTTTTAAATTTTATTTATACTACTTATATCTCAAAGTGATTCTAGCCAGCACAGAACAATCCATAAAAACATGACTAAAAACTGTATTTTCCCCCACCCTCATGGCAGATCAAACATCCTCTCAGCTCAACCCTCATCCTAGCTCAACGATTGGGGGGAAGAACCCAGGGCCTCTGGAGGACCATTGTAATGTTGATTATTATATTGCCATGTCTGTCATTTATATACTTAAGGAAACATGAAGCATCTTGCTCCTTGCTTCTTTGTGAGAGGCTAGGAAAGTTATACAGCCCGTTAAGTCAAAATAAGCTGTAAGTGCTCAGATTTATGATCTTATGTCAATCGAATGAGTGAAGTATTTATTGCAGTGACACTGTTTTCAGTTTTGCATAATGTAACTTAAATATTTCTGCTTTTTTTAAAAAAAAAGACTGCATTTGTTGTGGACGAAGTAAGCAACATTATAAAAGAGGTAAGTCCTTATACATTAATATGATCTTGCATCGTTATTACATATCCTGTATTCCTCAGCCGAGTTGTTTTTAGGAAGGTGGTTCTGCCAGTTAACACTTTATTAATAGTTTATATTTTCATTGTACCAAACAACTGTTTGCATGACACTGTGTCTCCCTTCAAAAGAAGAATTTATCACTTCTACAGCTTGAGGAATAAATATTGCATCACATTTTAAGTATAAGCCCGCTTATTAATGGGAGTAAAACCTTGCATAATCATAGGAATATTTCTTAGTAAACATGACAAAAAATAGTGGGTTTGCTTTATTGGTAGTTTGGCTCATAGATTCTGAAGAAGCTGCAACTTCCAGATAATCTCTAAAGGCTGGTCAGCATGTTGCAGCATTCCAGCCAAATCATAATCAGGATATGGGTTGTTATTACCAGGGCATCTTACTCTGGGTAGGGCTGAAACCCACACACTACTTGGAATTGGACAGACCCTGATTATAGTTTCCACTGCTTGTAAAGCAGGAATTATAAGCCTGGAGGAACCCACCACTGCCAGTGACAGACAACCTCCTTTAGAAGAAACATGATCGTGGCCAAAGTTCATTCAGTGAATACAATTGTTCAACCAGCTCTGAATCCATCTAATGGTAGCAAAGTCCAGCTTATATTTTGCCACATTCTATAGAATCCCATAAATTTCAGTACAATTTTTGCTATTTCATTTGAGACATTTCAAATAAATTGTAACTTAGCTCCATAATAGTCCTAACTGTAAAACCACTTTCAAGTAATGCTGTAGGGTTCCTAAATAAAAACATTAGGAACTAAACCAAAGTAAGTAAGCTGCTTTCATAACAGTATTTAGTGTATGTGGAAAATGTTTGTGCAAATGGAGATGGACTCCTGTTTTAACTGCATCAAGCTCCCCTTTTACGGAGGACCTTTATCTTCAGGAGTGGGTTTTCAGAGTTTAAAAGGAGCTGCATACAATGAGATAGAAACTCTGGAAATCCCTTGAGTATTCCTTCTAATGACATTTTAGGTGGCCTTTAAAGCTCTCTATTTCCTTCTCCTTTCTTTGGAGGAGAGGGCCAGGCAGCAATAGCCCAGAATAAGTAGAGAAGGGGAACTCTGAACATCAGAGGTATGTTCCATTTCTGAACACCAGCTTTTCTGACTTATTTTTGATGTTTGCATAATGTTGGTTAACACAGAAAAATAACTTCATGGACACATGCCTAGGTGTTTCTGAATCCCAGCCAATATGTATCTTTTGATGTCCTAAGAGACCTGCATTCATAAAAAATAGTACTATTGCTTGAAATGGTTAAGCATATCCAACTCAGGGCTTTGTCTCATGTAATTAGACCTGGCCTCTAACGATTTGTAACCTATTAAATAGATAAATAGCGGTGGGAATGAATTGATTTCCATGCTTGTGGCTCACTCAGGCAGAAGAGACTATTTTGCTCTATTAAATCCCAACTTCAGCAACAAATTGTTAGCAACTTGTAACTATATAATCTTTTTTCATGTGTGTCTCCTGTATGAGACATCATGATTCAGATTTCTCAGTTAATGACAAATCTTTTTCTTGTATGTGGAGCTTTGATTCCATGTCATAAATTGTAATCCATACTTAGGCAAAAAGTTTGACAAACTCTTTAGCCATGACTCCCAATTCCACAGCTGGTTTTTCAGTGTCTTCAAGTTGTTGCTGTCCACGTACACCCTTTGCCTCCATATCCATTTTAGTTCAATATTTTGTAATAAAATTCTTACTGTCCTTTTGGATAGTTTAGTCTAAATCCTTATTGATGGAATGTAAAAATTATACCTTCCAGTTTATGCCATTGGAATGGAACCATTCTCTGCTTCAAAGCTGTTGTTAATATAGAATCTATGTAGTTCATTATTTTAGCGCAGATTATAGTCTGGTTAATAGTTGTCAAGGTACCAGTGTCTTATTTGCTAATCTCTTGTTATAGCAACTGCCCTAACAATTCAGAGGAAGCTTAGAACATGCCCTGTTATGCTAAGCATTACAATACAGAAAGCACAAGACATCCTTTTTAAAATTACCGTAAATTATAGTTAATAATTTGCTAAATCTATAAAAATAATCTCTGAGACAAACTCATTTCTGTGAATTCCAAGGCTTATCAAATATAAATGTTCCTCAGTAATAGTTTGTTAATTTTAAAAATCCTTCAGGAGGAAAAATACCCCTAATAACTAAGGCTTGCTAATATGCAGTGAATGACTGTCAAAGACTACACACGCTAAATATATAAACATAATCTCTATGTAAGCATGCCCTGATAACACCCATTTTATTTTAAGAGGGGATTAATTGTGGCTGGTCTGCATTAAGACTAGAATAGAAAGGTTTAATTTCATTCAAAGAGAGTAAGAATAATCCCATTTGGGTTGGTGCAGTAGGTTATGCTGTTTTTCCTCTCCCACTGCTAAGAATCTTATTGGCTGCAAAACAAAGAAATTACCATAACACTAGTTAAAATGAAAGATGGCAAGAATGACAGACTGGATGGATGGAAGGAAGGGCTGTCCCTGTTCAACAACAGATTGGGGGCCATCGGGATCTTGGGAGAATCTCATTACAGGGGGCAGGCACTGCTATAGACAGGGCATGCTTCCATCCTTATAGATGACGTTGTTCAAATTGACCAGGCAAATATTTGGGAGACAGCAATCATTCAAATAATCAGGCCCTATGCCATATAGGCACTGTAATAACCAGACAAATGAAATTGTTATTAGTGGAAGCCAGCTTAGGGGAGGCAAGATGGTGGAATGGGATATAACTCATTGCATACTAAAACAAGAATCTCTTGCATAAGCTTCCTAATTGATGGGATGTAAGCATCAATATGTTGAATTGCAAGATAGTTTCAAAATGGCGGTTCCTTGCTTGCATAGTTGCATGTGTATCTTCTGACAAAACTGGGCTGTATTGTGTTACGTTTAGCCATATTTGATATATGCACTCAAATGAACCAAATTCCTTTTTTATAGTTGGCAAGTGACATAGATAGGAGTAATGCTTCTAACTGGTTTAGTGAATGTAGGGAAATTCCACATAAGTTTCAGATGATGGAAGGGTTAAAGGAAAGTTCGTTTGACTTGTCCCTCCAAATAGCAGGCAAAGAGCAACTGAATCTTAGGGAATTCTGGGGACCAAACTCTGAGGGACCAATTGAGAGGTGAGTTTCTCCTCTCAGGTCAGCTTTTAAAAAGAAGAGAAAAGAAGAAGCCACCATTTTGGTTTTGTACAGCATTGCTTTTGCCCAAATAAGCATGATGGCTATGTAATGCCAGCTAATCCACTATTTTTGCCTGCTTCTTTCAATTACATTGCAGTTATCTTCTTTGTTCTTGAAGTTTTAATGGCAGTACTGTTAAGGTATGGGAATTTAGTGATCTACATTTAATCTTTTTCTACCTGTAGGCCATAGAAGGAACAATAGGTGGCAATGCATATCTGCATAGCAAGGTGAACCAATGGACTACAACTGTTGTGGAGCAGATTTTAAGTCAGTTGACAAAGCTGGGGAAACCATTCAAATATGTTGGTAAGTTAATTATCATGTATTTTTCAGAAATTTTAATTTTTTCAGAAAAATAAAGCTTGAAATTTTAAAGGGGAGATTCTAATAGTAATTGGTCTGAACACTTGTGGTCATACCTCATGTACTCTATATCCGTTGCAAAATCAGATATAATTGTGTTGCATGGACAAATGCTTTTTTTCTAACAGTATTTTTTGTCTATAATTTCTAGTGACCTGTGTGATTATGCAAAAAAATGGTGCTGGACTTCACACTGCAAACTCTTGCTTCTGGGACAATGCCGCTGATGGTATAAAACTCTTTGCTGAACTTTTTTACAGGAAAAAAAATGTATAATTCTGGAAGCTCTTTCTTTTGGGTAAAATAATTTTTATTGCATTTACAAACTCATGGTTCTAATGCATTCACCTGATCATGACTCATGGCTGCGATGACTTATTCTCCCTTACTGTTCAAAATAGGCAGTACATGAAACTGTAAATGGGTGTGCTTCCAGACAGTTTAAATAACAGTAGAGTTTGTGTATAAGTATACTCAAGCTTATGAAGAGCTTTACCACAGACTTAAATGCCTGGATTACAGTATAGATGTACTAATCTATATCTTGTGTTTATGTGACTAACTGGTTACTGGTGGGTTGTTGTTGTTGTTGTTTTTTTGTAGGAGCCTGCACTGTAAGATGGGAGAACAAGACTATGTACTGTATTGTCAGTGCCTTTGGACTTGCAATATAATTGCCTTGAAATTCTTCAGATCTTGTCATTGCTTTAAGTCCACTCAAACTGAATTCGGTGAATAACTAAGAATTCCCCATTCTTTCTGAGGAAAAACAGGAGAAGACGTTTCAGTACTGCTATATAAGCATGATCCCTTGTTCACATCCAAACTCTGTCTTAACACTTTAAGGACTTTTTCTCAAGGTGCTAAAACCTGAAACTTGCTGCACTTCTATAGCTTTACTCCACCTGCGTGGGTAAGACTGATTTTCACTCTAGATTTGTTTGTTTATTAAATTATTGAAGCTCTGAATACGTGTTTCTTCATTCCTAAAACTTAAAAAAATTAGAAATGAGGATAATGTCATGATCGCAGCAGTGGCTGACCTTTGCTGGTTTTGAAAGTAAGCAGATTGAGGCCAGGATAATATTTGGAATCCCCAATGGAAAGTCCCATCTTTAAAAAAAAAAAAATGCTACCGGTATGTTCATGTGATTACCAGGAACTGAGTTTGATTTGAAGGTATCTTTGCCCTAACTTTTAATAGTCCGGTATTTAACATGCTGAAGTTCTGAAAGAGTATCATTATTCCTTAATCTCATTAGCTTCCTGGGTATTTTGTTTTGGCTGGCATTCCCCTGTAAAGCATGGGCAAAATCAAAGAAAGGCTAATTGACATTAATACAGAAGTTCAGTATAAAATTTTATTATGAATAAATTGAATTGCATGATTTTTATTTTGCACTATTTCTAGTATTTGCTTTAAAAAAAAACCCTTAACATTACATTGAATGTTACTTTTATGCTGTGGGAAAATTCTGTTTCATATTCCAAACCTCACCATAATTACAAACAGCAGATTCCCTGAAGCCCGGAGATTACACATTACAATAAACCATGCATATCCCTTGTTCAAGCAAAATTAAATTTACAAATGTAGTCATTAACATAGCCATTTTGAAAAAAGCACTAGCCACATTTTGATATAAAATTTTCTATATTTGCCTTGTTACACAGCTGTTTAAAAATATTGAAATCTGTTGAATAGTGCTGAAAGGGTTTTTCCATATATATATTGGCACAAGTGGAGCATAAGACAACAAACACAACAAAAAAGCCATAGAGCTAATGTGCAATGATTGCACAATCACAGGTTCCCCCCCCCCTCAGGTTTTGTATCAAATGTGACCCTAAAGCTTAATAGCATGTACTTCTGAATAAACATGCACAAAATTGGAATTAAAAATCACCATTAAAAGAATTGATTTTTTTCAACATACCACCTAACCTTTCTAATTCCCAAGCATGTTACGCTTAATGGTAACTTATGTTGCTCTTGGTGGTACTGAAAAAGCCTCAATTTGATCCTTTTCAAATATTTCTATGAAAACATGTGGTTAACCTCATTAACAAAAGCTAAACTTGACTGGCTTCGTGGCAGTGTAATATGACATTATCTCCCTGTCCTACACAATCTGCTTCTTTCCTGGTTTAATCAGGTTATTCTATCCATTCATTGATTTCCTAAAAGAGCAGCTGCTTTCACTAAAGGAAACACGGCATTGTCAGAGTACATTTTAAAACAAAATATTCAGGCTTGGGAGGGGGTAAAATTCCTAACTGCTAACATCAGAATTATTGAAGTCCACCTAAAAATTGAGTACATTAAGGGATAGTCTCATGTACCCATAATACTGATCAGCCATTTTATAATGAGAACCACCTTACCCCATCCCACCCCAAGAACATGAGAGCTGTAAGTGAGAGGAGTATTAAAAACCCTTTTTTACTAATAGCTCCCTAGCTTCATACTGGGGAAATATATTGGTATCCAAGTGAATCTTCTTAATTGAAAGAGCTCTCTCAGTATTCTCTTAAATAAAAGTATGAAATAGATCCTGTCTCATTACACCATTGTATACTGTACATGCAAAAGTATTCTGTGATTAATAATGTGCCTGAAAAATAGTCTCAATTTCCAGTAAGGAGCAAGATACAAAAAGAGCAGCAGCACTCATCTTTATTGGATTTTCCCAGTTAGATGTCATTTTGTAAGTATTTGGAAGTTTCCTTCTGAGTTTTCCAAAACTGAAAAATATCACATTACATATGAAAAAGGCAATAATACACTTGTTCCTTGCAAAAGTGATCACCATTGGACTTGCCTCTTTTCAAACATATGAACAAAAGGAGAGGGGAAGATATGCCTAATTCATCCCATGCAATAGCAATAGCACTTAGATGATACAAGTCTATTGTGAAGGTCCTTGCTGATACACAAGTCATTATTTGATTCTACAATTAGCAATAGCACTTAGACTTATATACCGCTTCACAGTGCTTTATAGCCCGCTCTAAGCAGTTTACAGAGTCAGCGTATTGCCCCCAACAATCTGGGTCCTCATTTTATCAACAGCAAGGCTGAGTCAACTTTGAGCCAGTGAGATTCGAACTGCCAAACTTCTGGGCAGCCGGCAGTCAGCAGAAGTAGCCTGCAGTACTGCATTCTAACCACTGCGCCACCACGGCTCTTAAATACTAAATTATTTAAAGAAACTAATCCAGGCAAATTCATCAGAAAACTTTTAACTCATAAGTTTAGAGTTTACAAAATTATATAAGATAAATGGTGTACAGGTAGTCCTTGACTTATGACCCCAATTGGGACCAGACATTCTGTAACTAAAGAGGTGGTCATTAAGTGAGTTGTGCCCAATTTTGCCACCTTTGTTTTTGCTGCAGTAGTTAAGGGAATCACTGGATGTTAAGTGAACCATGCAGTTGTTAAGTGAATCCAGCTTCCCCCATTGGCTTTGCTTGTTGCAAATTGGCTGGGAAGATTGCAAATTGTGATCACTGCAACAGTTGCAAGTGCACGGACTAATCGTAACTTTGTAGTGCTGTCGTAATTTTGAATAGTCATTAAATGAATAGTATTAAGTCGAAAACTACCTGTAACACAATTCTAATCATTGAGTGGGAGAGATTTAAGAAAGTGCTTGATTTTCTTGCTGACAATGCCTCCTTAAAGTAATAAATCCAGGATAAATTCTAGTTATATACTAAAAATATCAAAAGGTCAGACAAACATTTTGCAAATAGGAAAAAGGATCAAAACGTTTTGGAAATAGCATTATGTTTGCTAGATATTTTCAGTTGGTTGAACTGGTGCAGGCAACTTCAGTGATATTCAGCTTATAGCTAACATTAGCAGGTCAAAAACCAAAGCCACCTGAAATTCCCAAGATCATAGCAATAGCACTTAGACTTATATACCGCTTCTCAGTGCTTTATAGCCCTCTCTAAGCGGTTTACAGAATCAGCATATTGCCTCCAACAATCTGGGTCCTCATTTTACCCACCTCGGAAGGATGGAAGACTGAGTCAACCTTGAGCCTGGTGAGATTTGATCTGCCAAACTGCTGGCAGCTAGTGATCAGCAGAAGTAGCCTGTAGTACTGCACTCTAACCACTGCGCCACCACGGCTCCAAGTCATGAACTTTAGGGGCATTGAATTGAATACACAATTCTACAGAAACAAATGTATTCAGGATAAAATAACTTGTGAACCATAATAAATAAAACTTGGACACTTTGTGTTGAATCTAATGCCATTTGTCAGCAAGACATCGCTGGAAGAGTCTATTTGTAGTTTTCCCTGTCACCAACTGCAAATGTGCTCAGAGAGATTAGGGAAACCACAGTTTTTTCTTTTATCCTTTTGCACAAATTGAATGCAAAGCTTAGAAAAGCAACTCGAAATAACAAAAAACAATATATACTTTAAAAAATCAACAACTTTTCATGAGTCAGCAATACAAAAAATGAGAGGAAGGTATTCAGTCTTATCATTTTATACACTATAAGCTTGGCACACTTAAAATATTACCATAAAGAAAAACTAGACTTTTCACATAAACCAAAGACATATTTACAGAAAGTAGTACACAGTACAGAACTGAGCTGATCACATAATTATACATATGGAATATTTGACCTACAACCCACACTTCATCCTTTTTAGGTATCTGTGTTTGAGTAACAGAAAAATGAGTTTATCGTTGTATTAATAGCTTTGGATTATTTCAGTTTTTATTACATACTTGGGTATGTCTGGGATCCAGTCCCTGCATGCCTATTAAACATCTCTTTACTATAATTTCTTGCATGCATTGAAGAACCATCAGATTTGCATGTGATGGAGCGGAGAATACTAAATCCCCGCAGCACAAAGGGAAGTGCTTTCTAATTGACGCCTTGGAATTAAATAATTAGGCTGCTCCTGAAGCTTGAACTTAGAACAAGACCTAAAGCAAGAAATGACTATTTATGAAAACTCAAGGGTGAACACTGGGAATGCATTTAATTTTACCTGTAATTTAAACAGGGCTTTAATTCTTATATATCATTCAAGTTTTATTTCACAGGTTATAAGAGCTTCATGTCTTTAAGAAGGTTACTGGAGTGATTGAGAAGGAGGAAGATGTACTATGAAAGCACGGAAAATAGAGATCCATAATGTTAATCCAATGAAATTAATTCACAGATCCATCTAGATTTAAGAGTAAAAGATATTTTTAGTGCACTGTTAACTGGTATCCTCATTCCGGTTATCACACTGAAGTTCAGTAGTTTATTTTTCTAGCAAGGATAAGAAATTTGCAGAAAAGGTTATTTTATTTATGTTTGAAGATAGAAATACCATTCAAGATAGCTGCAATTAAAATCAAGAAATCACATGATACCCAGACACTTGCTGTTTGCTGCAGAACTCTTCATTCCTATTCTATATGTACAATAGGAACAATTAATTCCACAGTATAGCCCACACATAAAGCAGCCATGAAGCAAAGGCCAGTCTAAGAGAATGTCACATGACCATATTTTACTCATAATTCTAACAGAGTTTTGTTATCTAAATGCTTCTGTGCAAATCTGAAAGTTCTAACGCTGCCAATGGAGTGTTCATCCAATAAAAATGAATCAACCATCATTTTGGATCCTACCAGGTTATAAAATGAGCAAGTTCTCATTTCAGTAGTCATCATACTTAACATTTACTGTGTATTTCTAAACTACAGTACTTAATGTACTTAATAATGTTCAATTTATTAAAATATTCAGAACGTTTTTCTGATGGAAAAGTATGTGATATATGTTCCCTTAAAAAAAAAAACCCTAGCATCAGCAATAGCAATAGCACTTATATACCACTTCATAGTGCTTTACAGCCCTCTCTAAGCGGTTTACAGAGTCAGCATATTGCCCCCAACAATCTGGGTCCTCATTTTTACCGACCTCGGAAGGATGGAAGGCTAAATCAACCTTGAGCTTGGTGAGATTCAATCTGCCAAACTGCTGGCAGCTGGTGATCAGCAGAAGTAGCCTGTAGTACTGCACTCTAACCACTGCGCCACCGCGGCTCAGGCTTTGCTTTTAATTCAAAATTGCCATGCATTTAAATGTTAGCATTATTTTAAGATGAATCGGCTTTCAAATAATTCCTTCTCAATTTGTCCTGTCTTCTAAACCAACACAACTACACTGGTATCTCAGAAAGAATGAGCTGCTGTGGTAATAAATTGTCCACAGTAGAAAACAACAGGAAGAAATTTCAGTTTTATGAATTCAAGACACCAGTTACCATATGTATTGAATTATTGGGAGTTCCGGAGTATGTCATTACTGCATGCCTGTGGTAATATTCTGCTCATTTCTTGAGAGCCAAGAAGACCAGCCCAATTTCCACCCAACTTTGGAATCTAGAGAAGTTGGGAGATGGTGTATTGTCTGACGCTACAATATGCAACTTCAAGATAAATTACTTTGGCATTTTTAAAATGCAGAGTATTGCTGCCATTTAAATAGTAATGAAGCGCAGTCATAAATAGTAATGAAGCATAGTAATCAAAACAGTAAACCACAGCCTAATCAAGGAACAATCAAGAAGAAAACAACACTCCCACCAACACTGACAGGGCAAGCCACCATATATAAACTGAACAAATCCAATTCCCTTTTAGCACTGAAAATGTTATCTAATTGGGTAATGAAATGTTTGCAAGGAAACAACCAAGCTCAGAGAGCACCAAAGACTCCACAGTTCAAACCTGAGCTGCAAATATTCTCTTATATTAGTAATGAAGCAATTAGGAAATCCACTATTCAGTTGTTAATCCATAATAAACTAAGACTCCCCCAAAACATATTGATTTAATAATCTAATTTCACAGCATTCTGTCCGTGAATGCATCCTGTTGCTACTGAGTTTTACGAGAGGGGGTGGGTAAACCACAAGTTTCTTTAAATGTTACTAAACATTCATTTCTCACTCCCATCCATTTTAGTTTTGTAAACAGAAAATGACTGGAATAAAGGACATACTTCCACCAAAAGCAAGGTTCACTTGACTATAGGAAAGATAACATTACTCTTGTTCCATATTCTTGGCTGCTCCTGTGCAAATTTAATCACTGTCTGATTCCTCTTTGAACTTGGCTCTGATAGTCTGACCGTTCTGAAGTGGCATTTCTTCATAGTCACTCCTGTCCAAACATATTTAAGAAATGATACTTTACACATAAGCAGCAGAAATATTATGATTCCATACAATTTAAATTCTGGAATATACAGTATGTCACAGAAGTGAGTACACTCCCTCACATTTTGTAAATATTTAAGTATATCTTTTCATGTGACAACACTGAAGAAATGACACTTGGCTACAATGTAAAGTAGTGAGTATACAGCTTGTTTAACAGTGTAAATATGCTGACCCCTCAAAATAACGCAACACACAGCCATTAATGTCTAAACTGCTGGCAACAAAAGTGAGTACACCCCTAAGTGATAATGCCCAAATGGGGCCCAAGTAGCCGTTTTCCCTCCCTGGTGTCATGTGACTCGTTAGTGGTACAAGGTCTCAGGTGTGAAGGGGGAGCAGGTGTGTTAAATTTGGTGTTGTCGCTCTCTCTCTCTCATACTGGTCACTGGAAGTTCAACATGGTACCTCATGGCAATGAACTCTCTGAGGATCTGAAAAAACGAATTGTTGCTCTACATAAAGATGGCCTAGGCTATAAGAAGATTGCCAAGATCCTGAAACTGAGCTGTAGCATGGTGGCCAAGACCATACACCGGTTTAACAGGACAAGTTCCACTCAGAACAGGCCTCGCCATGGTCGACCAAAGAAGTTGAGTGCCCGTGCTCAGTGTCATATCCAGAGGTTGGCTTTGGGAAATAGATGTATGAGTGCTTCCAGCATTGCTGCAGAGGTTGAAGGGGTGGGGGGTCAGCTTGTCAGTGCTCAGACAATATGCCGCACGCTGCATCAAATTGGTCTGCAGGGCTGTCGTCCCAGAAGGAAGCCTCTTCTAAAGATGATGCACAAGAAAGCCCACAAATGGTTTGCTGCAGACAAGCAGACTAAGGACATGGATTTCTGGAACCATGTCCTGTGGTCCGATGACACCAAGATAAACCTATTTGGTTCAGATGGTGTCAAGTGCGTGTGGCGGCAACCAGGAGTAAAAAGACAAGTGTGTCTTGCCTACAGTCGAGCATGGTGGTGGGAATGTCATGGTCGGGGGCTGCATGAGTGCTGCCGGCACTGGGGAGCTACCGTTCATTGAGGGCACCATGCATGCCAACATGTACTGTGACATACTGAAGCAGAGCATGATCCCCCTCCCTTCGGAGACTGGGCCGCAGGGCACTATTCCCACATGATAACGACCCCAAACGCCAGTCAAGCATGAATGTCATGGTCTGGGGCTGCATGAGTGCTGCCGGCACTGGGGAGCTACAGTTCATTGAGGGCACCATGAATGCCAGCATGTACTGTGACATACTGAAGCAGAGCATGATTCCCTCCCTCCCTCCCTTCTGGGCCATAGGGCAGTATTCCAACATGATAACAACCCCAAACACACCTCCAAAACAACCACTGCCTTGCTAAAGAAGCTGAGGGTAAAGGTGATGGACTGGCCAAGCATGTCTCCAGACCTAAACCCTATTGAGCATCTGTAG
>QLTV01002425.1:1887113-1900832 GCA_003457575.1 Thermophis baileyi
AGGTGATGGACTGGCCAAGCATGTCTCCCGACCTAAACCCTATTGAGCATCTGTGGGGCATCCTGAAACGGAAGGTGGAAGTGCGCAAGGTCTCTAATATCTACCAGCTCCGTGACATCATCATGGAGGAGTGGAAGAGGACTCCAGTGGCAACCTGTGAAGGTCTGGTGAACTCTATGCCCAAGAAGGTTAAGGCAGTGCTGGGAAATAATGGTGGCCACACAAAATATTGACACTTTGGGCCTCATTTGGACATTATCACCAGCGGGTCGCCGGACAGCCGGTAGCCATGGAAGCGGGAGACTTCGCCAACCCGCCTGGATGCCGCCATTTGAGTTCTTTTACCCTTTGCGCATGCGCAAAGCGTCATGGAGGAGTGGAAGAGGACTCCAGTGGCAACCTGTGAAGCTCTGGTGAACTCTATGCCCAAGAGGGTTAATGCAGTGCTGGAAAATAATGGTGGCCACAAAAAATATTGACACTTTGGGCCTCATTTGGACATTATCACTTAGGGGTGTACTCACTTTTGTTGCCAGCAGTTTAGATATTAATGGCTGTGTGTTGCTTTATTTTGAGGGGACAGCACATTTACACTGTTATACAAGCTGTTTACTCACTACTTTACATTGTAGCCAAGTGTCATTTCTTCAGTGTTGTCACATGAAAAGATATACTTAAATATTTACAAAATGTGAGGGGGTGTACTCACTTCTGTGACATACTGTATAAGCTTTATTATTTTCAATCTGAGCTCTTTCCAGGTAAGTATGCAAACTATATTCCTTTATTTGCTTTCAGCCTGTTTGGAACACACACACACCTTTTGGGGGGGGGGGGATGCTTTTAAAATTTATTGTTTTAGAAGCAGGGTATAATCAGTGTAATTTAATTTTAATTGTATTTGTTTAAAGCAACATTTATTTCAAATTTTGCAGCAGTCAAAATTCATTAAAAAACAGAGATTCCAGGAGAGTCATAAAAATCCTGAAAAAAATGAGCCCCAGACAATTCAAATAGGGCTGATACACTCCACAGTACTTATACTGCACTTGCCTGAAAACGGATGGCTTGTAAAACTAATTTCACAGACATCAAACTCAGGACAAGAAAAAAAAATCAGGTGCCAATCAGGGGTGGGTTCTACTTACCTTCCCTACCGGTTCGCATCGCGTCGGAAATGCGCGTTTTGCCCCCATCATGTCGTACAAATGATCCTCTGCGCATGCGCAGAAGCCTCTGCACATGCGCAGAGGGTTCTTTGCAAGCCGCTTTCAAGGAGCGGTGACTGGAGAACCGGTTCGGGGGCGTGGCCAGCCAGCCATCACTGCTGGTTCTGCGAATGGGGGGAAATTTCCGGTACTGGAGAACTGGTCCGAACCGGCAGCAACCCACCACTGGTGCCAATCATCATGACCCAAAAAGAATCAAGGGTAAGATTGGGGAAAGCCTGACTAGGATCAATCATAACATTCCCAAAGTTCTACACTTCGGGAAATGCTAATAATTTTCTTTCAAGCCAATCTAACAGACTATGTACACTATTTTTTATTTTACAATATTTACAAGCTACATTTACAGATCTAAACAAGAAAATCACTATTCTCCCTTACACAGATCTTTCTATTAATTCAACTGACTTAGTAGCTGCCTGGTGAACTTCTTAGATTTGCCATCTTTTTATAAAAGTTTTATTCTTTTTTGGGGGGGAAACTCACACTCACAACAGTAGTTTCACAATTTATGCCTCAATGACTACCTTTGCCACATATTCATTCCAGAAGTACTTCCTTATCATTTATTTTTATTACAAAAACAACTTCTGGGACAAGTTTTTTTTTTTAATGTAGAAAATGGAAAGGTTTGGCAAAAAAAAAATGAAACTATGTTTTATAGAACACTACAGAAACAAAGTGGGATTGGTGACATTATTGCAAGTCTTACTTACCCATAGATAACATCGTCATCTGAATCGTTCAACATGGAAAAGGCAGGGTTGTCTTTCAACTGAGATTCTGAAAGATGTTTTGAAGAATATGGTCAATAAATGCATCTCTCTTCCCCAAAGATCAGTCATGTTATTAAACGCCTTTTAATTCAGGTCTTTTCTTGTCACTCTTCGGTGCCACTTTAATTAACCTTAAATCCTCCTCTCTTTGCTGCTGTGTTTTATTTATTGTTATAGATCAGAATTGGGCAACCGTTAGGTGTCAAAGGCAGCTTGCCTTTGTTGATTGCTGTAGAGAGGGGAGGGTCACACTACACATGTGGTTGGGACTGAGATTTTAGGGGTAGTTTCAGATTTTGCTCTGTTACCCAAGAATAATGGAATACCCAAGAATTTTAAAGGCTCATTTTCCTTTCACATTCCCCATCTCAAAATGCCTGGAAACTATGCCAAGCTCAGATTACCTAACAAATTTAGTTCTGAACATTATAATAAAAAAATAATAATATTTGATATAACATCTGAATGCCCACAAAGAATATTATTTTACAATGCAGTGCACAATTTGGTACTAAACTTCATAGTTTATTCATAGATCAGTCAAACTGTATTTCAAACAAAACTAAAATAGAATTTTGCTAAAAGAAGCAACAGAAATTAACTTACCATACAGGGCATTTTTTGATGGTGAATACACAAAGGCTAATGTGTATAGGTAGAAGTTTAATAATCCATAGAAGGATAAGAATTCTGCAGGTGATAACTGTCAAGGATATCATTACATATGAAACAATTCAACATGTTATCAAGATTTAAAGAGAACCATTCAAAAAGCTGAATGAGCTCCACTTTTTATTCCTCACCCAACAGTGATTTATACATTAAAACACCGAGTAAAAAGCCAGCCTCATTAAAACATTTGCACACATTTGTTTCCTAAGATCCTTTACAGCAGGGGTCCCCAACCTGTGGATCAGCACCAGTCTGCAGCATGCCAGAAACTGGTCCACACAAACAAGTGAAGCCCCATACATGGGATGCAGGCAGCACACGAAATCACGCCCCCTCCAGTCTGCGGGAAAACCTCTCTCCACGGAACCTATCCCTGGTACCCAAAAGCTTGGGGGCAGCTGCTTTACAGAAGTTTGCCAACATCCTAAAAGATAAAGGTTCCCCTCGCACATATGTGCTAGTCGTTCCCGACTCTAGGGGGCGGTGCTCATCTCCGTTTCAAAGCCGAAGAGCCAGCACTGTCCGAAGACATTTCCGTGGTCATGTGGCCGGCATGACTAAATGCCAAAGGCACACGGAATGCTGTTACCTTCCCACCAAAGGTGGTCCCTATTTTTCTACTTGCATTTTTACATGCTTTCGAACTTCTAGGTTGGCAGAAGCTGGGACAAGTAACGGGAGCTCACTCCGTTACGCGGCGCTAGGGATTCGAACCGCCGAACTGCCGACCTTTCTGATCGACAAGCTCAGCGTCTTAGCCACTGAGCCACCGCGTCCCTGTTTGCCAACATCCTACCAGCATTTAAATCTACATTTGTTTGGGATGCCCGCAGGGCCTTTCCTGTAGTTGTAACGAACCTTTGGAAGTCCTGACCTTGGAAATTCTCCTAGCCTTCAATATGAAGATCTTCATCACCATGATGAAAAGGAGACAAGCAAGAAAACAATCCTGAGTTGCCAGATTTAATCTTTGTGCATATCAGCCTTTTTCTCTGACATATGCTCATTTTTTATTTTTATTTTCTATTGAATTTTAAACATTTTTTAAAATTAAGCTTTGAGTCAATGAGATATTCTGATGGTGAAATACTAGTGTATTCAACATACAGTATAAATCAAATAAGAACTAAATGGTCAGGAAGACTTAATAATAATCATACTATTTGAGTGACCCAAATGTTGCATGGTACAAGAGTCTAAATTTATATACATGAAATATCTATGGAGATTATCAGTCATCCAGGTCATGGTTGACTGATAATCTGATAATGAAACCATTCCCCACCATTCAGCCAGAACTGAAGAAGCTTCTTGGATGAGAAGTGAAATATTTTCAAAGAAAAAAAAACAATAAGAGAGTCCAGTTGCGTTTTGAACAGCATCTTTGGGATACATAAATGGAAACTGAGAATATTAACTGTAGGCTTTGGGGTAATGAGGGGTTTTTGTCACTGTTGATTTTTAGAGACTACATAATGGACCGTAAAGCCTATCTTACTTATTCGTATATTAGTCTTTTCAATTATGACTGCCCTACCAATTGATCGAAACTTTGAGCAGGATGTCACAGTGAAAGGATATAATTATGATAATGGGTTGAAAGCTCAGCCACAAAATTGTCCTGAAGAACCTGTGCTCCAAAACGCAAATAAAATATAGCGATGCTGCAAGAAGAAAGGAAAAGAAATCAAAGTTCATTCTACATTTTAAAATCCTTTTTAATTCCAAGAGCAATTAAATAAAAATCAGTATTTAAAATTAACATTAGGAAACTATTTCCCAAGTAAATCACAGAAAGCTGCAAATGGGCCAATTATAAACATATGTCTCCAAGATTAATACAAGTGCCCAAGTAAAGTGGGAATAAGTTATATAAGACATAAACATAGTTGAGGGGAACTATGGAGAGGAAAAAGGTTGTTTAATCTTGTAGCATTTCTTACAAAACACCCCCTAAAATATTAATGGTTGACTGCAGTGGTGTAAAATTTACACAGCAAGAATGTCTAGACAGATTGTTTTAATTCTGTTCATTGAGTTTGCTCATTTTACCGTCAGTACCACCATTTAAAAAGAAAATATTACCAAAGCGCTCTATCTAATACAATGGTACTTTGGTACTCATTGTTAATTGATTACAGGAGACGCGATGAGTACCAAAAATGATGAGTACCAAATTTTTCCCATAAGGAATAATGTAGTGAGTCACAAGGCAACCGATAGCTTGTGTGTTGAGTACCAAGCAAACGATAAATACCAGGACAAAATGTTTGCTTCAAAATGCATTGAGTACCAAATTCAATGAGTTTCAAAGCAATTGAGTACCAAGGTACCACTGTATCTGCTTACAAGGGAGGTTGATCCAATGATCCAGTGCATTTAATATCTTGCACAACATCTTTCATATTTCACATAGAATATTAGGAATGTGCAAAAAGTACTAGTCTAGTAAATGTCAGAAATTGTGTTTTTCTTCCAGACTAAGTTGACCCAGCCATTCCAGAGCGGGGGGGGGGAGGTAAGGAGGATTGGGTCATTTAACAGACATATATCTTCCAAAACAGGAAGTAATTTGTGTTTCAAACATAGTCCATCCCCCAAAAGGAGCATTTTGCACTTTTAGATATAACTGAATAATACCTTCAAGTGAATAATATCTCACCTAATGATAAGCACTACCAATGTCAGCGCAGTTAAGAATTTCAACCTGAGATCTGAGAAAAGAAGAGCAAAGAGTTATTTGAAAAATAACACAAGTATCTTTCTAGAAGAACAACACATCATCAGAAATCACAGGTGAAGAATAGAGCTTACCAACGTAGGGCATATTCCGAAGCTCTGAGCACGCCCGGATTATTAGAAATAAAAGGTACAAAATATATACTGTTGCCACCACAAGGAAGAAGATTTTCATCCCCTGTTACAAAAACACATTTAAAAACCATTTGAACATTATTTTGATAGCATTTCACTTCCTTTCTCCCATATCCATGCATTATACCAGGAGTTGACAACTGTATCAGGCATTGAACACTATCCTTATTTTTACACGATAGAAAATTCAGGAAATCACCAAAGTTTGCAAGATTACAATAATCCCACCCCCCAAGAACTTCAGTGAAGTCTTAACCATTTTAAATTTTATTTTCAGTTATTGGGAATGACACTACATTGAGAACCTCCAAATTGTACACAGAGACCATCAACCTTACAAGTCTTAGAAGAAGGGAATGTAATACTGTTTGTTTTTTTTAAACCCAATACCAAGGCCATGTTAGCTAGCACTCATGGAAATGGTAGTCCAACCTATTTGGAAGCTATCAAATTAGGAACTTTGGGTAGGAAGCACAGCAGATTAGGAACTTTGGGTGGGAAGCAAGGCTTTGATATGGAAAAGCCTTAAAATGGAGAAAAGAAGCAAAAAAATAGCAGCTTCTTTTGTAAAATTGAGCATCTGCACAATCCTTAAAAATTCATAGATAGCAGAACTTCTTTTCATGGGTGTTACTTATAGATATTTTTTTAAAACCTAACTGGCAATAAATAAAGAGAAAAAGAGAAGAGGAAAGCAAAAGATATATTTGAAATATCAGAAACTTACTGAGATAAATAAAAAGTAAAAATCTTAAGAATAAATCTTAACTTTAGGATCCAAATAAATGAAATGCTTAGATGGCTCAATTTTGCTATCTTCAAAGTAGTTTGCACTGCCAGAGAAGTAAACCAATTTTTAAAAAAATCTTTTTTGCAGTAGTAGCTTTGAAAACAAACCAAGTTTAAGCTCTGGTACAATTCTCCCTAATATATACAAGTAATTTTTGATGTGGATTAGGCAAATTTTTTGACGCAGTTCAATAGACAGGTAAAAACAGCTCTATTTTCAAAACCTGATAGTTCCTTCATCATTTCCTATGCAAATCCAAAACTGCTTTATACTAACATACCTGAAAGTTACTTGTGTCAATCTCATATTGGTATGTTGGATCATGTAGTTCATTGACCCTAAAAAAACAAAACATGCTATGATCATGAATCTAAACATTTATCTGTAACAATCTAAATAAAGGATTGAGTTTGATATAGTTGGCTTTTTATTTTTCCAGAACTTTTAAAATATTTTCTCTTTCTGGCCTTTTTAAAATTAACATTTTAGCTCCCTTTTTCATTTTATTAATATATTAGTATCCATTCCAATATTATTACTATTTCTATTCTGAATTTTGTAAATTGTTTTGAATTAGAAAAGCGATAATTAGTGTCTAACAAACAAAAAGAAGTAAATTACTTACGTCTGCCATATGCCTAGTGTAACAGAAGCCAGCCACAGGAGACCAACAATAAGGAATTTGGGAAAATAAAAGGTCATGCATTTCCTTTCTCCCTAAAAAAAAATGGAAAAGAGAAAGAAAGGGCGACAACCATATTAGATTTGCTTTACAAATCTAAACTCTACAAAAACTCTGTAAAAATATTTTTTATTTAAAAGAGAGCAAGAGTCCTATTGCTTCTATGTTGATATTAAATGCAAGAAGGATATATATCTCCAAAAAAAAAATTTCTCTATTAATAGCAGAAGACGACATCAGACTGAAGTTTAATTACTCTTTAAGGAACAGCTGTCAAATCTGTGTCAGTTTCTTTGCAGAAATACAACTGCCAATGTTTCCAAAATCTGATAGATCTCACTTATGGCTGCAGATGTTCCTTTGAAGAGGAGAGAAATTCTGTGAACTATTGCATACTTTTTTGGAGAGAAGTGAAGCAACGAACCATTCCAATGCTTATTTCGTTTTAATGTGTTGTTTTTTTTCAATTCAGGATTGTAAAACATGTTATTTCCTTCAAAAGGACCTCCAAAGTGGTGATCAGTGTAACAAGTCAGCCCCTTGACTATGGCACTTCATATTCTTATAGAAACTTTGTTCAATCAAAATGTTACCATTTATGACACACTGTTTTCAGTGTGAGCTTTGAAGAAGGAGCCACCAAATAATCAACTGCAGAATTAACTTGACCAGAAGGGCAGAACCAAAACAACAGATTTACTCAGCCAAGATTTTCCTTCACTAAAAGAAGGCACATCATTTATTACCCTATGAATAATGGAAATTCTTTGGGCTGCTGGCCACATAGAACTAAATTCAAAATTATGTAAGTGGATTTCTTCTAGAACAAAAGAAGCTTTCATCTTCCTCCTCCTCTTCTTCCATTGCCTATCCCATAATTTTTCATGGCACTTATTCTGAAGGCTGCCCCAGTACTCCAGAGGCAATACACATGGTGCTAGGGATAGAATTCTGTTCAGCAGTAATGTTCATTCCATTGGCACAATACCAGCATTCAACACCTGTTAAGTTGCTAAGTGAAGCAAGCAAGTTTCACCAAAAAGATTTAATGACAGGATGGGATTTGGGATTAGGAGGACCCTTGTTCAGCTATGAAGCTCAGTAGATATTTCTAAACCAATGTCATCTTTTAGCCTAGTTATTTTGTAGTGTTTGTAGAAGAGATAAAAATTATACTTTCTATGTGTTAACAAAACTGGCATTATCACAGAGCATAAACTACAATGAAATATTATTTACTCCTATCATAACAACTGTGTTAGATGAAAGACCCAACTTTTCCAGCAATTTTCACTTATGTTGTTCAAGAATAAGTATGATCGCTTTTAAAGGCAACCAAGTTGATTGCTTATTACTACAATCTACAGCAGCAAATTTTATTGCTCAATTTCACTCCATGTAATTCAGTAATTCCTTTATCTCTTTCCTGAGTTTCCCAACATTTGACAGGAAGAAGAACTATCCTATCCACTTTATCCATTCCACTTCCCTAATCCCATCCTTCTTTTTTTGTATTAATTGTAAAAAGCTCCAATTACTTTCATTTCTCTAGCCATTGCATCATTTTGAAATGGCAGTGTCCAGAACTTTATTCACAGTCCAAAGTCAGTCCTCACCTGTACTCTGAGCCCATGGTAGACACAAAGCCAGAACAGCAGCAATGCACACAAGAACAAAGACTGAAAGAGGTCATCTAGCATTCCAGGAAACCAGCTGTTGATTAGGAATGAGAGAGGGAAAAATGGGTCTGTAAGAGAATGGGAGAGGGAGAGAGTCAGAAGACATCACCGCTACCACTCACAAGAATATTCTGTCTTTTCTACAGCAGACAAGACCTAGATGTTGTTAAGCTACATTAACTCAAGCCAGCCTTGCCAATACTGGTATATTGGCTGTACAGGTAATACACCATATAATACAGGTGTGCTGGAAAATGTAGATCAACACATCTGAATCCTGTGCAATCACAATAGTTTAAGAAAACAATGTAAAGCAGTGGTGAAATCCAATTTTTTTTACTACCGGTTCTGTGGGCGTGGCTTGGTGGGCGTGGTGTGGCTTGGCGGGCATGGCTTGGCGGGCGTGGCAGGGGAAGGATACTGCAAAATCTCCATTCCCACCCCACTCCAGGGGAAGGATATTGAAAAATCCCCATTCCCTCCCCACTACTGGGGGAAGGATATTGCAAAATCTCCATTCCCACCCCACTCTGGGGCCAGCCAGAGGTGGTATTTGCCGGTTCTCCAAACTACTCAAAATTTCCGCTACCGGTTCTCCAAACTACTCAAAATTTCCGCTACCGGTTCTCCAGAACCTGTCAGAACCTGCTGGATTTCACCCCTGATGTAAAGCATGTGCCAGGTATTTTCTATATGGTATTTCTAACATACTTTATTACAGATTTAAAATGTATTCTAATAGGCAATTTACTGAGAAAACATTTGCTAAACTTTGGGCTGGATTTGTAAAGAAATTGACTTTCTCTTCCATCCCAGCTTATTATGGCAGAATTCAACTGAAGATGGCCAGGAATTGGAATTGTGCAAGAATTTTCAAAAACTGGACAAAGGCACTGCGTAACAACTGAACCCAGACACACACACACATATATACACACATACCCTTCTAGTCACACTAATTGCTCTAGTGGGCACCAAGCAGGGAAACAAATAATGGAAAAAAAGTCTATCAAGGAGGACGAATTTTGTGTAGTGGTTAAGACAGGTTAATACATCAGGCTAGAAATCGGGTGAGTTGTAGTCCTGCCTTAGGTACAAAGCCAGCCGAGTGACCTTGGGCCACTTACTTTTTCTCAGGCCTAGAAAGGAGGCAATGGCAAACCATTTTCAAAAAACCTTGCCAAGAAAACTGCAGGGCCTAGTCCACACAATCACCAGGAGTCAACAGTAACTCAAAGGCACAGACACAAATAAAAGACTAACAAAGGAATGTAAGGTCATCTCTGTTTCCACAGTTACAGTATGTGTAAGGCTACTGCCTGATGCATCATTGCTATTGGTTCCTTTTTCAGAAATGATCATGCACCAGAGGCCATGCTTGTGATTGAACAAGGACTGGAAACTTCCCAATGGCTACCTTGAATTCTAGAACTTTTCTTAAGCAAGACATCAATCTCCACTCAAATTGGTATGTTACTTGTTACTTCTGCTCATTTGCAGAAAAAACACTGTGCAGTGTACAACAATACTGAAAATGAAAAATAACAAGACAGCCACACTGATAACAACTACAACTCTGATAAGCCAATTTTTCTTAATTGTTTTGCTAAGAAGCCATGTTTTCAAAACTTTTTCAAAACTGTAATGGGAAGGCACCCCAGAAAAGGGGGGGAGCATCACCAACATGAGCACAGGCTCTCTGAATATATTTTAGAAGAAATGGGTTTTGCCAAGCCCTCCATCTTTCAACACTTCTTTTTAATTAGAATAAGCTGCTGGCCTATTTCACTAATCAGCTTTTTTTCTACTGAGTGATAGCAGAAGTTAACTTGATTCCACATATTAAAGCTTTTCAGCTACTTCAAACACTCTTAATTATTTTAGTATTAAATAGTGGGAACAACCAAGCGAAAGATTTTTTTTAAATCAAATCTGAAAATGCCATCAGATTATGCTGATCTGCCAAGCCTAATGTTACCAAGTGATTTTCGTTGGAATTTTAATTTTCATCAATCTCTCACATGTGAAAGTAGGATAACCCCCAAATCCCATCATATCATGATATAATTTGAATAAATACCATTATAAAGTAATAGCAGGGGGAGGAGGATTGACATCCACTTCTGCTCTATCCCCCAATCTCGCATGGAGAACTTGCGCAGGGAGTGAGCAAAGAGACACTGCAAAGGAAGGAAAAAGAAACGTGTAACAATTATGCGGTATCTGTTCAGCATAAGAGAAGGGGTGGAAACATGGAAGCTTCAAAACTTGGAATACTGCATCCAGTTTTGGTCACCACGATGTAAAAAAGATGTTGAGACTCTAGAAAGAGTGCAGAGAAGAGCAACAAAGATGATTAGGGGACTGGAGGCTAAAACATATAAAGAAAGGTTGCAGGAATTGGGTATGTCTAGTTTAATGAAAAGAAGGACTAGGGGTGACATGATAGCAATGTTCCAATATCTCAGAGGTTGCCACAAAGAAGGAGTCAAACTATTCTCCAAAGCACCTGAGGGCAGGACAAGAAGCAATGGATGGAAACTAATCAAGGAGAGAAGCAACCTAGAACTAAGAAGAAATTTCCTGACAGTTAGAACAATTAACCAGTGGAACAGCTTGCCTCCAGAAGTTGTGAATTCTCCAACACTGGAAGTTTTTAAGAAACATTTGGACAACCATTTGTCTGAAATGGTATAGGGTTTCCTGCCTGGGCAGGGGGTTAGACTAGAAGACCTCCAAGGTCCCTTCCAACTCTGTTATTCTATTCTATTTTAACATGTGTGATTTGAGAGTATGTGCAACATGAGTGATTTATACACCCAAAACAGAATTCCTGATTGTAGAGCAATGACTAACCATAAAATCCCATCTTAACTCAGGCTACATCTTGCCTAAAGATAATGGGAGAGACCAATAATCGAGAGATTCAGCCAACATGGCCAATAAGGAGGGATGTTTGTAATATTCAGCGATGTTTGAAAGTCACATACATAACCATAAAACAGCCACTAAGTTGAAACTCAGCTTAAGTGTATGTGCTGTATCATGTATGAAGAAGACACACACACGATATAACAGATT
Source organism: Thermophis baileyi (assembly GCA_003457575.1). Taxonomy (NCBI): domain Eukaryota; kingdom Metazoa; phylum Chordata; class Lepidosauria; order Squamata; family Dipsadidae; genus Thermophis; species Thermophis baileyi. The sequence continues at coordinate 1,898,897 of QLTV01002425.1, forward strand.
TCTTCTATTATTTTCTTTTCTTCTCTTATTGCATGTACTGTATATTGTCTCATCTTCAACTCTGATCATTTTTCTTGCCTCCCTCACTTGATAAAGAAATATTTTCCCACAAGTTTGTTTAACAAAAATCTTCCAGCATCAAGCAATTCTAATTCTAATCTTCTGGATCAAGGAGAATGAACAGAAAAGCAAAGCAAGAGAATTAAACCAACAGCAGGTGTAACTAAACAGATACTGATTTGTCTAAAACTGGCAAACATACCAAAATATATTATTAAAACTAAACAGAAAGCTGATACTCACTGTGACTATGAAAGTAAAAACCACAAAGACAAATCGGAACCATATTTCCACTTGGGAGAAGGCTGGGTTATACGTTTTCCACTGAAAAAAAAAATGTCAGATTGTCAACCAAAAGTGTTGTGAATAAAAATAACATCAATGATACTTTGCACATTCAATATTCTTTTCCCACTGAGGGCCCTTCAAATGCACATAGATGTGTATCTTTACTATGGCAATTGATCAGAATACAACAAATTAATAATAGATGAAATAACATAAAAGTGAATAGTTTATTGATGTGATCAAAGTATACCTAATAACAAAGTTTGGCCACATTCATAGAAGTAGAATCATTCTGGTCTGGTAACAGCTGCGCATAGAATAAAGTGGAGTTGCCTGGTTATTTTATGAACTGGGAAGTGATAAAAATGAGTCCTTGCATCCTTATAAAAAGTACAATATTGCATGGTTTATGGCAGGGGTCTCCAAACTTGGCAACTTTAAGACTTAAACTCACCACAGGGGCACCACCTGACCTCATGTGGAATTTGTTTCTATCTTACCTCAAGAACTGCCATAGGGAGTACATTAAAGCATGCTACGGTTAGTGCCCTCTGGAATGTAGGCACGGTTAAGTGGTGTAGTTGTCTTACTGAACTGAAAAAACAAGCCTGACAGCTCAGGAAAATGTTATTGGGTTGGGCAGATTGATCCAGTTGGGCTTCCAGATCTCAGGCATGTTCCTGAGTCATCATTAAAAATGCTTCTCTAGAAAGACCATAATATTGTTGGTTAATTCTCCCTTCAGTCAGAGATAATCCACTAGGCTGAGCCAATAAGGTAGAGCTTTCTTCACATAGAAAGTTGTCAATCCACACATTACAATGCAAACATTATTTGGAGGACATCTGAATCATGTGGACAGGATCAATTTCCCTTCACTTGTCTACCGTTCTTTAGATACAGTGGATTACAAATCCCTGGCAAATTAATTGCTTGCTCCTGAACAACAGCCAAAATCTGAAGTCCCATCAACATTTGGGGACCCACCACCATTTATTAATTCCTCTAATCCTATTTCAAACTCAGCTTCAGAAATACAGCTCACAAAATTAAAACATGAATAGATAATAATATTGAATGGGCTCCAACAGGAATTAGGTTCTTAGAGGCTCTTTTCCCCCATTTCTGCCAAATTCTGAAATGTGCCTGGAAAAAATAAAGTTCCCCCCCCCCTTCCTGAATGTACTATTATTGGATTTCTTTCCTTCCTGTGATCTGCTTGCTCTTCTTTAGAGTCCATTCATTGCCAGGCAAATATATCATTATTTAGGCAAGGCTAATCTATCTGATTACCCAATTTTCTTTACTGCTCAAGGTGTTTTAATTATCTGTTTTATTGCAAGAAACAGAATTTATCGTATTTTGGAAGAGAAAAGGATGAGGAAATAATTTTCTCAATCCCTCCTTGCAGTCTCCAACTCTACTCCCCGTGCTCTCCTATAGTGTTTCCGATTTACTTTTTTAGTAATTACACTTAGCACAAGACTTTTTTTCAGATCAGCACTTTACAATTTGTCTTTTATGTCGTCATATGCCTGTAAGTCAGCGGTTCTCAACCTGTGGGTCGCGACCCCTTTGGGGGTCGAAC
>QLTV01002425.1:1901099-1923911 GCA_003457575.1 Thermophis baileyi
CTGTAAGTCATATCAGGTTCAGAATCAAGTCAACTGTAATCATGTTTAGTATGTCATTTACTTGTTAAAAAACACTGTCATTCAGTGTTAAAAAAAGGGTTTTCTACCACTCCTTAAGAGGGTACGCGGTGGCTCAATGGCTAAGACACTGAGCTTGTCGATCAGAAGATCAGCAGTTCAGTGGTTCAAATCCCTAGCACTGCGTAACGGAGTGAGCTCCCGTTACTTGTCCCAGCTTCTGCCAACCTAGCAGTTCGAAAGCACGTAAAAAATGCAAGTAGAAAAATAGGGACCACTTTGGTGGGAAGGTAACAGCGCTCCGTGCACCTTCAGCGTTTAGTCAGGCTGGCCACATGACCACGGAGATGTCTTCAGACAGCGCTGGCTCTTCGGCTTAGAAACAGAGATGAGCACCGCCCCTAGAGCCGGAAACGACTAGCACGCATGTGCGGGGAAACCTTTACCTTTACCTTTACCACTCCTTAAAAATAATGTCAAACAGATATTTGCAATTCTCTGCTTGCTAGCTTATTCAAAAAGATTTTATAATTACTGTCTACTGCTTCAGGGTTTTCTGTAGATAAACAACACAAAGAGACTTCCACATAAAACTGAATCTATATTTCCTGATTACTTTTACTATTTATACTATATATATTTATACTTACTGTGAAGTTATAACTCTTGAGGTGGTAGAAGTCAGGAAACTTATCAAATGTAACAACGATATTGTAACGAGTGAAATTCAAATAACCAAGATGAACCACAATAATTTCATCACAATCCTGTGAATTGGGACATGAAAATTGGTTAGTATATCAATAATAGCCTTAACTTCATTTTGATTTGGGAATGTGTGAATAGTTCTAAAACACATATGGTTTAGGTACAGCCTCTTATTTTTTTAAATGTTATTGACTAAATGTCATCCATATTTAATAGTATTGTCTTTCTTTACTAATAATATTTTTTAGAATTTCTATCAAACATATTACCATCACTCCTCCTAGAAAGGCAACTTGTTGAACCTGTGATTACCCATATAAATCAATTATTAATTTGTGGGTTTCTCTAACAGGTATATGGTTTCACATCTACCTTTTTAGCGTTTTTAAGGGGGGGGGGATAAGAAATTTTAGTGTGCTTACCTTAGCACAGTTAAATATCCTTGTCCGGTTGTGAGTTTCTCTGTTATAGTACCGTACACTTCCATTCTTTAGTACACCACGTATTGTAACTGACATAATAAAGCTAATTTTCAAGCTATCCAATTTGTGATCTGAAACATTAAATCAAATACTTGTGATTGAACCTTATTTTGAACCATGGACTGCCCAACCACCCCTGTTCAGTTGCATGGGGAGATGCTCTAAAGCAGGGGTGTCAAACTTGATCGTGTTCGCAGGCCAGATTGTGACAAATTGTGATGTTTTTTGCCTTTGCGGAGCTGGGGTGGGCGTGGCCTGAGCGGGCCGTATGCAGCCCGCAGGCCGCCAGTTTGACAGGCCTGCTCTAAAAGAGCCTAGGAGAGGCCATGACAAAAACTATTTTTTTGTTTTGTTTTAATCAAATATAGGTAATAAGACTACTTCCAAGTATATAAATACTTTCTCCCTTCTACATTAAAAGATTCAATTCATTAACAACTTCAAGAATTGCTCCGAAAACCATTTCCTAGGGCAGCGGCCCCCAACCTCTTAGGCACCAGGGACCAGTTCCGTGAAGAAAGATTTTTCGTGGACGGGGGTGGGGGGGTGCATGGCCAGCAGTCATATGCTGCCTGCATCCTGCAGATGGTGCTTCACTTGTTTGTGTGGACCAGTTTCTGGTATGCCATGGACCAGTGCCGGTCCACGGACCAGGGATTGGGGACCCATGCCCTAGGGTTTTGAAGCCGAATGTCACCCAGGGTCTCAGATTGTGTTCCCCTCCTATAAGAAGGATTGTGTAACATAGAGGGAAAAAATAAACCAGGAAGGATGGAAATACATCAAGAAACATCAAGTACAGAATCAATCAAGTCAGCAAGAGGCTATTGAAAATGGTTCATTTTGAAATATGCTTCCAAATTGGCACCACATATTTTTAGGCATTACCAACCCTCTTCTATGACTTATGATAGCTTTCTTCAAATAGATGTCCTCCAGACGTGTTGGATGACACCTGTAATATTCAACCAGCACCAGGAGAGCAAATGGCTGGGTTAGGCTGATATTTGCTCGATATTTCTGGAGGCAAGATTCAGCTAGTTCACATATTTTAGACCAACAAAAGTGCTCATTAATTCTAGTTCTTTTATTACCGGATCTTTTATATTTCATACATCTGCAAATTTGTCTTACATACGTGAAATATGTCACATAACCTGTTATCTGGAGAAATTTACCTCGCTTATTTTTTTAAAGAAGGAAAAATCTTACTAGCTAAGGCAGATTAGAAACCTAATCTGTTGTGACAAAACAAAAGTGATGCATGAAAAAAGAACTTATGGTGACAAGGCTGCAATATATCAGCATCTTGTCACCTCTTCATCTCCTGAGGATATTACTCATTTTGTAATCTATATACCTATTCTCCTAATCTCTTTATGGAGAGGTAGTTTGAAAATATTTTTAAATGTTGCTTCTTTCCATGAGTCAGTCTAAGAACAGGTGTCTTCCTTTAGCAACATACCCAGTTTTCTTTACAGAAGCTTAATACATGGGCTACTTAACACTAAATTAATCTTCAGGTAACTATTATTATTCATTTATTTGCCCTCATTCCATCCTTTTTAAAAGTATGCAATGACATGAGCATTTATTAGACTTTTTTTTTTTTTAAAAAGGTTGTTTGATTGTATGCTGTCCAAAGTCACATTTGTGAGGTGGATGACTATATAAATTTGATAATAACTAAAATATATATAATGATATGCACTCTAGCATGCGCATGGTACACACAGCAAATGCTGGCAGTTACATGCAACTGACGTAGCTAAAGGAAATGACATTTTGCAATATGGTCTGTCTTCAGCAGAAATTTCCTTCATGGAAAAATGTATTTTCCTAGTTAACCCAAACTACAGAAGCAACATAATCCATCTTTTCCTTGCAACCTGATTTCAGTAACAAGATTTTTCTGACATATGTTCCCCAGCTACAATAAATCTTGGTACATAAATTGCCTAGTTATATCTTGATATTAGTAATGGGTAATATGTTGTAATTAGTAACCGGTAATATGTAATATCCTAGAGTCGGGAACAACTAGCATGTATGTGCGAGGGGAACCTTTACCTTTACCTTTTTAATATATTGCAATCCATTCCTTGCTTACTAACTCCCCATTTCTATTGGCTTCTTGATATGTACAGTGGGAGAGACAGGGTTATTAAGCACCTAGGACACTGTGATACAAAACCAGTGTATCAGATATGACTCTATTTTCTCCATGCTACACCAAAATGGGACACAAACACTGTACATCAGGCATGCACGATCCGTGGCTCATGGCCACATGCGGCCCTGGACAGCGAGTAATGCAGCCTTCCAAAATCATAAACTTTTAAATTATGTGATTTATATATATATTAACTGTATTATATATTTTATGTGTGGCCCAAGCCAATTCCTCTTCATTCAATGCAGCCCCGGCAAGCCAAAAAGTTGGATACCCATGCTATATAACATTAACAGGTATATATGTAATTAAAATAATGCAGCAAAACAGCAATCTACAACTAAACTAAAAAATATCCTTACCAGAAGGTTGCTCCAAGTGCACAGTACAGGTAAGCCATAGTTGCTGATTATAGGTAGATACTGGTGGTGAACTTAAAGGAAATGACTTTGTCTACAACAAAACGGAAGCCAAAGGTGCAATCATGTGAAATCTTCTCACTAAAAATCATTCTAGTGGAAGCATAAGCTAGTCCACTTTTTAGCAGTATCTGTTAAGTGTTAATAGTACAAATGTTACCCGATTCAAGTTCATTGAAAATGTTTTCAGAAATACAGGGGCATGTATTAAAAATGCACCTCCAACAATTAAAAGCATTATCCAAATGTAATTTGTTAAAAGAAAAATGTGTCATTCACACAATTCATGGAGTACAGTGGTTGGGTGGTTAGGACGCTGGGTTGGAGGTTAGCAAGCCCGCGTTCAAGATCAGAGTGGTGCTGTGGGCAGGGTTGAGCTCCCATCCTTCGCTCCAGCTCCTGCCAGGGACATGAAAGGAGCCCCCTACTGGATGTCCCCCAGGCAATGGTGATGTCACCGGCTAATCCTTTCAACCGAGAAGCCGTGCAGCGCTTCTCACACAAGTGCTAAGAGTTTCATTGTTTTGTCCTTAGCCATAAAACATATTCTGGTCCCTAAGAAATCTTAAAAATCTGCATTTCATTAACACAGAGGGGTTCATGGTTTACAGGTAGTCCTTGGCTTACGACCATGAGACCAGAATTTCCATGGCTAAACAAGGCGGTTGAGTCACACCTAATTTTACAACTTTTTTTTGCCATGGTTGTGAAGCGAATCACTGCAGTTGAGTGAGCCATGCAGTCATTAAATGAATCCGGCTTCCCTCATTGACTTTGCTTGTCAGAAGCCAGCTGGGAAGGTCTCCAATGGCAATCGCATGCGGGACACCGCAACTGTCATAAATATATGCCAGTTGCCAAGCAACCGAATTTTGATCACATGGTCATGGGAATGCTGTGATCATCGTAAGTGCAAGGAATGGTTGTCACTTTTTTCAGTGCTGTTATAACTTTGAGTGGTCGCTAAATGAATGGTTGTAAGTGGAGGACTATCTGTATTTGGTATGGAAGTAGGAACAAGGTAACTGGTATTACCTTGAATTACAGCCTGGGTGTCAGTAGGAAGAGACTTGACTTTTGCTACTGAACCACTGAATGGTTGTGCAAGCCGTAGTTAATATTAGTCTGAATATAAGAAATTGTTGGAATGATAGCTTTTTATCTACTGTTATTTGTATACTGGTTAAAATTGCCTATAAAGTCAGAATACATCAGATCCAAAACCAAGGACAACAAGACTTACCTTTGAGCCATTATTTATCGGAGGTATTTCTGATATGCATTCAACGACTCTGGGACCTGAATGAGACATAAAAGCACAGAACGTAATCTATGAACGTAATCTATGAATGGCTGTGGAACTCTGGGAGTTGAAGTCCACACCACTTAAAGCTGATGATGCTCAGAAACATTGCTGTAAAACTATCAAATGTTTGGGTTTTTTAAAAAAAAAAAAAACTTCAAATGTTTTTTTTGAAACACATCATCCAGATAAGACTATGGAAGATATTGTGTAAAATTGCAGGACAATTGAATCTACTTCCTGTGAAAGCAAGACAGATTTTCCAGCTCCTGAAAAACCTGTCTGTCTCACCAATGGAGAGAATTTTGCATCACCCTTTAAAAGCAAACAGTGTGTATCAGTCACTCAGGCTCAAGTCAGCAAATCCCTCTGCCCTGGCTAATTGTGTAAGAGGAAAGCATCTGTAACAGCATCTACTTCCCCAGGATAACAAAGGTCAGGTTCACCCTTCCAACGTGACACCAAAGATCACATATGTGGCCCTGGAGATCAACTGTACTGAAGGGGTTTCGTCAGCAAACTGCAGAGGAACCCTGCATGCTTTACGTGTATTTAGAAATCGGGTGTGAGCAGCCTATATTTAAATATAGTCCTTGACCTATGACCACAATTGAGCCCAAAATTTCTGTTGATAAGCGAGAGATTTGTTAAGTGAGCTTTAGCCCAAAGATGCTTTTTTTCAAGAGGCAACTGGACTTTCTGGTTTTTCTTTGAAGACGTTTCGCTTCTCATCCAAGAAGCTTCTTCAGGACTTTGCTTTCAGAAGACAGCTGAGAGGATCGCAAGTGGCATGACCCAGAGGCTGCAACCAGGGGTGAAATGCTCCCGGTTCGGCCGTGCCTGCGGGTCGCCGGACAGCTGATAGCGACGGAAGCGGGAGACTTCACCCACCCGCCAGGATGCCGCCATTTGGGTTCTTTTACCCTCTGCGCATGCGCAGAACGCTTTGCGCATGCACAGAGGGTAAAAGAACCCAAATGGCGGCGTCCAGGCGGGTGGGCGAAGTCTCCCGCTTCCGTCGCTACCGGCGACCCGCAGGCACGCCCGAACCGGGAGCATTTCACCCCTGGCTGCAACGGTTGTAAATACATGCTAGTTGCCAAGTGCCTGATTTTGATCACGTGACCTGGGGATACCGCAACTGTTGTAAGAATGAGGATAGGTCATAAGTCACTTTTTTCAGTGCTGTAGTAACTTTAAACGGTCACTAAATGAATGATCGTATGGAGTGCAAATTCAAGATGGGGAAAAACATTTGAGGGTCATGGGTGACTTCGTTTCTTGAAGGTCACCAACTATCACTACTCTTAAAACATTAGTACCTTTCAGTGCAGGTAGTCCTTGACTTACAACTATTCATTTAGCGACCGTTCAATGTTACAATGGCACTGAAAAAAGTCACTGATGACTGTTTTTCACTTACAACCGTTGCAGTATCCCCATGGTCACATGATCAGAATTTGGACACTTGACAATTGGCTCATATTTATGATGGTTGCAGCGTCCCAGGGTCATGTGATCCCCTTTTGTGACCCTTTGACAAGCAAAATTGATGGGAAAGCCAGATTCGCTTAACAACCGTGTCACTAACCGAAGAACTGCAGTGATTCACTTAACAACTGTGGCAAGAAAAGTTGTAAAATGGGGGAAAACTTACTTCACAAGTGTCTTGCTTAGCAATGGAAATTTTGGACTCATTCGTGGTCGTAAGTCAAGGACTATCTGTAATGCCTAAAATTTATTTCTCCTTTCTGTATCAGGATACAAACAAGAAATATCTTCAGTGGTTTCACTGTTATAGTAACATAATGACAAATGCAGCCAAGGAACAGAATAAGGAGCAAGAAAAAAAAATCTGGAAGAAAAGGTGAAAATCTTACCTGCAATGCCTATTAAGACTGTCAAGCCAAAACAAATGAAGAATACTACAAAGACCAAAACAAAATGGCGCTTGGACAGAGTATACAATCGCATTGGAGCCAGTCTGCAAACAAGGAGAGAAAAATTAAGTTACAGGTAAACATTCAGCAGCAGCTTTATGTTATCGGAAGTGGGAGTGCTTTTTTCTTCCAGATAACCAATTCCAAAATTAAACAATAGAATTTCTGTCTAATGTACGTGGCCATTAATTCATGTTTTTGAAGGTTTTTTGGGACATCACTTTGGAAGGGTTTGTATTAAACAGTAGCATATTCTTATCAAATGTATAAGTTAGCCTTTGGAAATGTATGCGTACTTTATTCCTGATTTACATAAAGCAGGCTATGTCTTAATGGTAAGTGCTACATTTGATCCAATTTGTGACCTTATCGTGGTCCCTGTGCATAATCAGAAAATGATACTCAGATGTTCTTGAAGGAATCAGAAAGAAACCCAAAACAGTAGAAACACACAAACACTTCTATTTCTGTATTTCCTTTATAATGTGCTGATGTTTATATGAAGAGAAATTTAGAAGAAATTTTGAATGTTCCTAGATCTCTTCGCTTATTATGCCTTCAGATCAGTAGTGGGTTCTAAATCCTGTCGCTACTGGTTCACGTGCGCATGCGCAGAAGCATCCCAGATGGATGGGCAGAGCCTCCCGCCACTGCCGCTACTGGTTCGCCGAACCGGGCCGAACCGGGAGCAACCCACCGCTGCTTCAGATGCTTCAGTAAAAAGCAAAAAGACTCGGCTTTCATTATAATGGCTACTTCTTGCATGATAATGTAATGTAGCCAACATTTAGAACACATTTATATCTAACCTTGCCTAACCCAGCATTAACATGGCTTTGGGACCAAGAAGTAAAAATGTTTCATTCTGCATACAAATACAATACAAAAAAGGAAATCAACATTCAGTATGTCTCAATCCACACTTTTTAAAAGCATCCACAATTTTAATAAAGACATAAACACAGCTGCTCACAGAGTAAGTCCCTTCCTCCTACTCAGCAACAGACAGAGAGGAAGAGATCTTTCCTGGGGCCTTGTTTCTAAAATTAAAGTTGACACACCTCATAACTCCCAGTGAAATTACATCTCTTCACTTGGCAGCTCTTATCCCAATTACAAATCAACAAATTACAGACAGTTTTACATAAGACAAGCTATTGCTTTCTGATTATCTTATCATATAAGTTATGTCTTATCAGTGACAGATTAAGTTATTGGCTCCATTCAAATCCTATATGGAAGTCGAAAACAAGCCTGCTTTCCATCAGCTAAATCAACCTTTTTTCAACCCGGTGCTCTCCAAAGGCGTACTGTATAGATTAGCATTTTTTAAAACCTCAGCCGCTTTAAGATGAGTGAACTTCAACTCCCAGAACTCCCCAACCAGCATGAGGGATTCTGGGAGTTGAAGTCCACACATCTTAAAGTTGCTGAGGTTGAGAAACACTGCTCCAATCTGGACAGTATCACAAGGAGGGAAGATTGGACCGGAGCTACCAAACTGCTCTTTCCGATCCTTGGTCTGAGCCTAATTTCCTCCTCCATCTCGGAACCGGCCACGAACTCCGGCCGGTATGTTCCAACGTAACCGGAGCACATCAGGCTGGGAAAGGTCTTTTACAAAGTCTGGCCTGAATTACGCACAGTAGGATGTGAGCAAAGTTGCTAAGCGAGAGCCACGCAGCGTTGCGGACGCATCTGCAAAACGCCCCACTTTCCTTCCCTCCACTACATCGCCCTCCGCCCTCGGAGCTTCCCTGGGAAGCCCCCGTTGCGTTCTCAAGCGCAGCCCCTCCCCAACTTACAGCTCCATGTCCAGGCTGCACATGCGCACCAAGGCTCCTTCACCTTGCCAGCATCTCGCCTCCAGCCGAGGAGCCGCTCCACTGCCACCTGGCCCGGTGGCAGCACCGCCCGCCAGCTGCTCATACCACTTCCGCGTGCGTCACCCGGCGCCCCAGCCCTCCTCCCGGCTGAGGGGACAAGGCGAGGAGAGCCCCGCCCAGCCGCTGTTTGAGAGGAAGGGGGAGGAGCAGCTGCGCGCTGTCAGGAAAGATTTCCATCGCTGCCCCAGTCGGCAATATGAAAACCTCTAAGGAGGGACGAGGGCGGAAAGAATGGCTGAACCTCCAAACAAGCTCAGGAATCCTCGTTTCCGAGGCTCCTCCTGCTTCTTTGCCTTTAAAAAGATAAAAATCTCCCTCAAGTTGGTGCGAAATTCTGGCGGCTGATGTTCCTTCAGTTATTCTGAAGGAAGTTATTCTAAGGCTATGTCTTCCGTGAAAATCACGCACAATCCAAAACAAATGATCCAGAATAACAGCATAACAGAGTTGGGAGGGACCTTGGAGGTCTTCTAGTCCAACCCCCCTGCTCAAGCAAGAGACCCTACACCATTCTGGACAAATGGTTGTCCAGTCATTTCTTTAAAAAAAAAACCTCCAGTTTTTTAAGCGCGCACAACTTCTGGAGGCAAGCCATTCGTTCCACTGGTTAATTGTTCTGACTGTCGTGAAATTTCTCCTTAGTTCTAGGTTGCTTCTCTCCACATTATCGCTGGGCTCAAAGATAATTGATTAACTAATTTAATTGATTAAGTAGGTGACGGCTCTTAACCAGATAGATTTTGGCCATGACACTCTGTACCCAACCCAGTACTTCGAATGGCACACCCATTGCTCCTGAGTCCATCCAACTTGGTGCAGGTCATCCTTTTTTTGCCCCTTCCATCTTTCCCACCATTACCGTCTACTTCTCAAGAGAGGTGCATTTTTTTTTAAATGCCCAAAGAATGATAAACCGAGTGTGGCCATTTGTGTCTCTCTTTGTTGATTTGTCCTCTGACCCACTTGCCCGCTGTCTTGACTATTTGTGGTATTCTCGGGGGTTTTCCAACACCGAAGCTCCAAAGCATTGATGCTTTTTCAAATTCCAACTTGTGCTTCACAGGGGAAACAATTCCCTGCATGTTTCTGATCTTTGTAGCTATAGATACATCCCAGGATTCACTGATGTTGTCTCTAAGGTGTTACTGTTTGATTGCTTCTGTGATTGTTTTGTTCTTGTTTCTTTATGTTAGTCTGTGACTGCAATAAAGTTCATACTCATCTGAATAACTTTTCCAAGGCCTTCTTGGCTATTCTATCTAAATTCTAATCGGCAGTATATTTCCTGAAGGCTGGTTCCTTTATTCTTAATACCTAATCATAAAAATCAGACGTTGAGGACCATATCAGCATCTTCATTGTCAATTCTAGGGCTGGTTTCTTTTAATTTTGTCATTGTCTGACCTTATTTAATCTTATTCAGTTTTTTGACTGTGCACCTTGATTTTTATCACAAGAGGTTCATTTGCATTTTTTCAGCTATCAGAGCAGTATCACCACCATAGTGCTTGTTATTTAAGTTTCCTCTTCTAAGTTTAAAATTGTGCTTCTTCCAGTTTTGATTATATGTCATCAAGTCATTGTTGACTCCTTAAAACAATATTTTTTTTTCATATCTTCCACCATGCATTCATCGCCTTGCTTGTCCTCTTCTTCTCTTTCCTTCCACCTTTCCAACATTACAGCCTTCCTTCTCCAAAGAAGTAGACCTCAATACTTATTCAACATTTTTTTTTCTTTTTACAACCCTGTAGTCCCTTACCTTAATTCAGTGTAGAGTAGAGGTGACTGGATGGAGCTGAACATTCTCTGGCCAGATGCCCTTCATGATGCATTTATTAAGCATATAATGTAGAATAAATTAGGGGATGCATATACCCTTGTCTTTTGCCACCTGGAGCCATGTTCTATTGCCATGTTCTGTATATATAGTGTGGTTTCTGTCCTTTCTGAGGTTTTGAAATTAAATATTTTGGGATTCTTATTTTCCTAAAGACTTTCCACAACTTCATATGGTCAACACAATCAAAGGCCTTTCTATAATCAAGAAAATCAACATTAATAGCAATACCAATAGCGTTTAAGCTTATATAGTGGTCCATAGTGCTTTACAGCACTCTCTGGATGGTTTACCATGTAAGAACTATTAGCATATTGTCCCCAACAATCAGTCCTCATTTTACTGACCTGAAGGATGGAAGGCTGAATCGACCTTGAGCCCTGTCAGGATCGAACTCCAGACTGTGGGCAGAATTTGCCTGCAGTACTGCACTTTAACCACTGTGCCATCAGGACTCTTTAACATTAACTTTAACATTAGCTTCTTTTTGGTATTCTTTCTTTCTTTCCTTATTTATTTTATTTTATTATAACATTTATTGGCTGCCCATCTTACCATAGGGTAACTCTGGGCGGCTTACAGTAATAAAAATATGTCTATATATGTACAATTAAAACATAAATAATTAAAATCAGCATTAAAACCTAAGGACATATGGGGAGGTGGAGGCGGAGTGGGGGGAGGTGGGATCTGTTGTTATCTAGCATGCACGAGCTATAATATCTGTTTCCTCAACGTTTTCAAAAACTAACTTGAACCTCTGGCATTGCTCTCTCTGTGTAGGACTCTAATCTGTATTAGATAATTCTAAGCATTATTTTGCTGGCATGTAAAATTAAAGATATTTTGTTGTAACTTGTACACTTTGTTAAGTCTCGTTTCTTTGTTTGTGATCTATAGACTGTCCTCGTTCAATCTCTTGTCACTGTTAGTTTATATGGATATGGCTTAGAATGTTGCATTTACTACAGAGCCTTGCAATCCTGATTGTGTTGTATCTCCTCTCCTTCTTATACTTCAATGAATCTTGATGATATTCAGAAGTTTGAACTGCTTCTGAATAGTATCAAGTCTTAAAATATGGTTCAGGCGCTTTTGCCTAGGACATGGTTCTTGCATATTTCCCTCAATGTCATCTTCCTTACTCCCTGCAATAGCTGCCTAAAATCATTGATTTTGAATAAGCCAAAAGAAAGTAAGTAGATTCTTTAGGGACTAGATGCCTTATCAGACTTCTATTCTCAAAAGGTAAGATGGCCAGTATTGCATACTGTTGTATACTTAGTTGAGGGGAGGCTGAGGTGCCAATTCCTTTTTTCATCTCAAGCACCACAAGAAGCAAAATACCTTGGATGCATCTACATCCTTATAAAACATTACTATACTTTGGCCAACATTAATACTCAGCCAATACAGAAGTTCACTGTATTAACATTCTCAAGACTGAGCATTGTGTGTGTGTGGGGGGGGGTGGGGGTTCTTTCTTAAAAATATTACAGTGTGATCCTTTTTAGAGAAAAAGGATCAGGGTTTCACTGATTTGGAGAAATCAGGACTAAGAGATTAATCCATGGCACAGTTAAAACTATATAAATAAATATATTTATAAATAAATGTAAAATTAAATTTTAGTATAAGGTAATATAAGCTAAATTTTATTTTAAGATCTTATGATTAGGCATAAAAATAACTATTGATTCACTTGTAGTTCCCACCAATTGTTAATGCATTTGGTGATTAGAGATTTTGACCAATGGGAGTAGAACTTTGTCTCCAAATCAAATATTCCTTCCCTGGATGTCAGTGAGAGAGCAAAGAGGAAGAGAGAACTTTTATCTCCATCATGACACCTTGGAAACTTTTGGATAAGGCTGGCTTCTGCAAGAGATACATTCTTAACTAAGACTATGATCCTATATATATTAATTGAAACGGCTTACTGGGATACATTGTATGGTAGGTAGGTGGCATGGGCAATTCTAGTTTTCCTGTATCATTTTCTGCCACAAAATTTCTATGCACCTATTGGGACGTTAAACCCCAGCTTCGAGAATACACATTCCTTCAGATTAGGCAAGCACAGACAGAACTCTAATCTGGGGTTATCATCCAAACATTTAGATAAGGAACATATTTTTCAATCACCATCAGGGTTCAAGAAATCTAAGGAAGCCTTCCCTTTTTAGGGAATATTTTAAATCTTCAGTGAAAATAAATTAGCTGGGAGAAATCGGAGCTCTTTCCTGACAGCCATTTTGTAATGAAAGGGAATTGTTTTCATGATACTATAAGCCAAAGCGGCTTTTCTAAGATTGACATGAGGACCCTGTTGCAGGCGCCATCTCCCACTCCCCCCACCCTGACCAAGATGGGAAGGCTGCCCAGAATGAGAAAAGCTCCCTGAGCATATGATCTTGCCTAAATCGCCTATTGATGCTTGAGAAGCTCGCTGATGTCACGCTAGTCAGTCCCCCTGGACCTTGAATGGAAGAGCCTTTTCCCACAGGCCCAACTGCTCATGCACGCAATCCTCTTAGGGAACATTAAAAAAAACCTCCTGCTCTCAGCCTGGCCTTTACTAAAATGGTGTACCCCAGATGGGTGGGATGAGGGGAGTGAGTGGCCCACCCCATCTGGCGCCCCAATATGAGGGAAGCTTCTTTTGCCTCCCTTCCAGGATGATTCGGGGATGCAGTTGCCCAGCACCGTTCCCTCGCCCTCTCCTCTTACCTGTAGTAACGGTCATCCTTGTAAGGGGTGAGATCCTCTTTGATCTCCTTATAGGTCTCTTTGATCCTTTGGTAAATGTGCTTGAGCTCGCCGCAGAGCGGGTTTTCAAAAGCGGGATAATCGGCCTCCATTCCGCACCCTGATATTAGAAAGCTCTCCTGCTCCAGCCCCTTGACGTCGGTCCCTTCCTTCGCTCAGCCATGAAGCCCCCTTATTCCTGTGCCCCCCAAAGCTCTCCGGGCTGCTGATAGGGCCATCGAAGGCCACAGAGACGATCCGGGAAACTAGCGCTGGAATAAATCCGCCTCCCTCTGTGCTTCTCCCTCTGCCTCGGTCGCTCTTTCTCCCCGAGCAGAGCGCCGCCCCTGGCGCGGAAAGGAGTTTCGTGGAAAGCCGACGCTCGGTCTGCACTATCTCCGGGAGCTGGGGGAAGAGAGACTTTTGAAAGGCAGACGAGTGGAAACAAGGCTGACAAAGGCCGCGATAACTGAACCGAGAAAATTATGCTAACCTTTCGCTCTTTCTTTCAAGCCTTGAAAGCCTTAGGATTCCCGAACTTGGCAGAATTATGGGGGAGGGAAATCAGCACCAAGGATAGCGCCGAGGAATCCTGTCTCAACGCGGACGCAACGGACCTTCCTGGGCGTTAAGAGTCAAGGGGAGGACGCCCCTTGTTTGCCCCCCCCCCCGCCATCCCTTGAAACACAGATTCCTTTTCAGTCGGTTGTTGATGGTTTCGTGTTTGTTCTTCAGTCCTTGCTTGTTTTACCCAAAGAAATGTAGTTTGTGCTGTTACTGGGTTAGTGCCTTCCTGCAGTTTTCCAGAATTTAGCTGAAAAAGACTGCAACTCGGTTGCTGACTCGAATTGACAGGTTAATTAGCTATGTAACTTTAAACTGGGCTCTTGGTAATTACCTGAGCTAAGAATCTCCCTCTCCACCCCTATCCAACAATAATTTATAACCTTTCCGAGGGGAGTGCTGTAATCTTGTTAGTAATCACCCACCTCCTGCTCATTGTCTTCCATCCTTCTATTTCCTTTAACTCGCCGAACATAATTGGTTTTGGGTTTTTTTGAGATCTTCTCATATCTCATATCCAAAATATAGAAGCTTTTTCGGCTGATCATTGCTTCAAGGAAGTGTGTGAGTGCACTTTTAAGTCAGTCTGTTTAACTGCCTGGACAAGTCTCTGAAGTTTTCTTAGCAAGATTTCTGAACTGGTTTGCCTTCACTTTAAATCATCTTGCTTTTCCATTGTCCACCTTGAACTAGCTCATCTTATGTGTTTCTCCCCCCCCCCACCTTTAAAAAAAATACTTCCAGATCATATGACATGTCTCTACACCTGTATGGCTCTATTCTTCTTTATAAGATCATAAGGAAACTTTTAATCCATAAGGAATTAGTGTCATGGCTCAATTGTTTTCACATTCATTTGCATTACTTCCACTAATATTTTACAATCTGTAGACCATAGAGTATGTATGCATTTTACAAGAAGTTATTTGCTCTTCAGCTGCTCTTCCCCTGCAACTCCAAACAGTTCAAAGGGTGTTTTATGTATAAATGCCATATTTTGACAAATGGCCAGTTGTCTCTGAACCTTACTGTCTATTGGAGAGAGTTCCTGAATATGGTTCTGTTGCCCTAGAAACCCATTTGTAAAGGAATACAATATAATTTTTCAGTATTGTTATCTCCTAACGTCATTTCTTTTTAATAGATCACCTCTGATTACTCTTTAGTATCACTACCTTGGCTATATATTTTCCTGTAATTTATAATTTAAATAATTTATTTTCTTAAAATCATTTTGGGTTCTCATATTTTGATGTCATATTCATTGACATTTTAAAATGTCTTTTCTTGACATTTGTTGCTTGAAATGGGAAGTGAGTGTTCTATAATTATATCTTGTGGGATCTTTCCATAACTCCCTGATTTCCTTTTGCATGTGTACTTAATGTGCTATGTGGATCTTATTTTTTGAGTGTTAATGCATTACAGGTCAGGTCTTGCTGGCACATCTATTCTTTATTGATCTGAATTTCACCCATATATTTGACAGCTGTGATTCACAGTTTGTTCCACAATCTGCATCTTGCAGTGTTACATATGAATGGACCGCACTTTTTCATCTTCCATTTCCTATCACAGGTAGTCCTTGACTTATGACTGCCATAGAGCCCAAAATTTCCACTGCTAAGCAAGACAGATGTTAAGTGAATTTTGTCCCATTTTATGACCTTTCTTGCCGCAGTTGTTAAGTGAATCGCCACAATTGTTAAGTTAGTAACATGGTTGTTAAGTAAATCTGGCTTTCTCATTGACTTTGCTTATCAGAAGGTTGCAAAAGTGGAACACGGCAACCATCATAAACACATGCCAGTTGCCAAGTGTCCAAATTTTGATCACGTGACCATGGGGATGCTGCAACAGTCATAAGTGTGAAAAAAAGATCATGTCATTTTTTTCTGTGTTGTCGTAATTTCAAATGGTCACTAAATGAATGGTTTGTGTAAGTCGAGGACTACCTGTACACAGTTCATTTTATCCCACTGTTGTGAATCTGGTGATGTACAGAGGTACAGCTCGCTTGTTTTAAGGTCATTGAATGCTGCACAAATAACAGATTTTCATGCATATTGCCAGGCCTCTTAATTTCTAATGCAAAATGTCCAATCATTTTTATTATATGTGTTCCTAACTGTGTTGATTATATTCCTATTAAATTTTGCACTGTAGCTTGTTTTAGAAATCTTTTGATCATGCATTAATTAAAGGTGAAGTTACCATCTGTACTTTACAAGTAGTCCTCAACTTATGACCACAATTGAGCCCAAAATTTATGTTGCTGAGAAATTTGTTAAGTGAGCTTTGTCCCATTTTACGACTTTTCTTGCCACACTTGTGAAGTGAATCACTGCAGTTCTTAAATTAGTAACATGGTTGTTAAGTGAATCTGGTTTCCCCCCCCCCCATTGACTTTGCTTGTCAGAAGGTTGCAGGTGGTGATCACATAACCCCAGGACACTGCAACTGTCATAAATGTGAGTCAGTTGCAAGCATCCAAATGTAAATCACGTGACTATGGAGATGTTGCAAGGGTCATAAGTCACTTTTTTCAATGCTATTGTAACTTCGGTTACTAAATGAATTGTTGTAGGTACAGGTACCTGTATCTATCTTGTCTTTTTAATAATATTGCATAGTATTTATTTTTGTATTGCTTTAGTTTTAATTTTTTTTCACAGATGTTCTTAACTGCTATCTTTTCAATGCGAGCTGCCAAGAGTCTTTGTTTGATTGCATTGGCATAGAAATGTTGGAGTTTAGTTATAACAAAACTAAGTTCTGTTATAAGAAATCTGTTACAAAAATTATTTTTTCCTTAGAATGGTTTCTAGAAGCTTTACTTCTGACAAGTCCTGAAAGAAAATGCTTATTATTACTTACCAAGTTCTTTGAAATTGTAGTATTCTTAGATATGCTTGAATTATACAATAGTTTGCTTTTTTTAACAATTCCCATTACAAGTATACATGTTTTGAAGAAATTACAATATTATTTGAACACGTTGAAACTTGGAAACAAGGAATCTCTTTGTCCAATTGCATCACAAACAATTTCACTTCTCATATTTATTATTTGGGTTTTTGCTGTATTCTTAGATTTAATTCAGGATTGGATTCTCTTCTGCGTCTTATTTTTGGTGAGAAAATCAAATAAAGTCTGCATTTGTGTTAAGGCTTTTTATATCACAATAGAAACATATAACAAGGTGATCCACTTCACCTGCTATTAAGTTTTTTAGGAGTAGGTGTCAAGTTTCAATTCCTTGACATTAAACCTGATTTTAAAAGAAGGAATCTAGAACTAATATTGGCTTAGGAGCTAAGAATATGCAGGGTTACAACTCTCTGTAAGAGAAGGAAACTGGCTGTTATCCAAAATTTGATTATGACAAATTATCATTCTAAATTTTCTAGGTTGAAATTTTGCAGGAGTGTCATGTCTGACCAGTGGGGAGGTTAGAATGGGCCATGGAAGTCCATTTAAGTCATTAGGAGTAACTAGCTAGTGTAAATATTCAAACTTTTCAGTCCAACTTAAAGCATTGGAAGATGAAGATAAGCTGCTCAATAAGAGGCAAAACCACATCAGAGATTCTCTAGCTTGCAAAAAATTTAATAAGCAACACCTGGACAATTCTTACAGTTTCAAATCATCAAGGATATTAGGGCCACCAACCCAATCTCAATCATGTAGACAGTCAAAAGTTGGAACAAATCACATTATTGAAGGGAAACCACTTAATGCTTTCTAGGTACCTTCTCCACAATCTATTACACAGAGCACATAACAGGAGAGGCAAATCAGGGCACGGTTCATAATTACAATGAAAATCAGATCTGAATGGAAGTATTTTTTTCCAAAAAACGAAGCAATTATTTGAAAGGGCCATTTAAAAATATCATAGGTGCAGCAATCAGAGAAATGTATCGATTTCTCTGCAGAACTGAGAGTGTCATGCAAGTTGCGCGTGTTTAGGAAACTTACATTATCTAAGCATAGTTTTGTAAAAACATGGAGAAAAGTGAACCCCAAGATGAAGCAAAACAAAGAAAAAACCCACCAAACCCCGCTCCTCAAATAACAACACAAAAAGAAATGAAGCAGATAAATTCAAAAACATTTATCAAAATTAAAGTACCCGAATTATGCATTTTTATTAACAAATGCATTTTTCAATAAAGACCACAGTGCCTCAACCAAACTATATCCCCATGCAATTCTGTAATACAAAAGTTGTATCTACAGCGAACAGCAAGTTTTAAAAATTCTTCACCACAAAGAAGAAGGGAAGAACAAATCTGGGGAGAGGGTGGAGAGAGAGAGGATAATTTGAAGATCCTCCTAACTCTTCAATATATTTCAGTCAGGGATCAGTTGCATATAATGTATTCGTTTAGAAAACCCAAACTGTATCTGTATTTAGACCTGAATCAGATTATATTCCCTCTGTACTCCTGTATTATTTGGAAATAGTATGCAATAAAGGCCCACAACTGCAACATGGAAAGCTGTCATTAAGATTACCTGGTTTAATGGTTCAGTTTTTCCAATTGTATTTTGAAACATTTGACTTGAAAAATTCTTGTTATACCATTGAATTTCTAGCTAGCTCTATCGCTATAACAAGCAGGGACCATGAGCTGAATGATTTCACTGGCTGCTTCTTAGTTTGAGTGCCCGCTGGATAGACATTTTGTTACAAGCAGGAAAGACAATTGTAGTAGTACATTGGTCCTAAAGAGCTGGAAGGAACAGAAGAGGTAACAACCATTTCTCTTGTCTATCATATTCATTTCTCTCATAGGAGTCACCTAATACAAAAACTGATTCTGATGTTATTTTTTCCCCTTTCTTTAAATTTATAGATGCACATGAGAGCTGGGTTGTTTTTTTTAATGTGTGTGCAACCAAACACTGTGAACAGGACAGACAAAATACTCTGCTGCTTCACTTGTCTATGATTACCTGCCATGCCATTAAAAAATTATTGGCCAACAAAGGTCTGTATTTACATAAATAGTGGGGGGAAAAACTTGATAGAGAAAATGAGCAATGGCCAACCATGCAGGCATGTTACATTATACCTAAATCTCCCTAGGTAATTGGCAAAGGTGACCACTAATTGCATGCTTGATAATTATCTCACTGCTGGAATGATTCAATCAAGTTTAAAGGCATTTTCCCCAAACTCCCAAAGAATATCTTGTATATGCAGGTCTTGATTATCAAAGAAGGAACAAGCAAGGGCAACACAGGTCTTAATGTATATTTTACCGGTGCAGGATATTACAAATACTTTCTCTGAAGGGGACAGGATTTATTTATTTTATACTTCATTTATGTGTATCCATCCTTTCTTATTCAAAATCCACGCATAGGATTCTTATCTAGGCAAGATTTAATTCAGCAATGCTTAGACTTATTAATGTTTGTGTCAAGTGCCTTCAAAATGTACCACTGATCCAGCTTGCTAGTCAAACCGATGAGAGGGTTCTATTGTAACATTACCACAACTCATTACTTTAAATAAAATGATTCACAATCACTAGATTTTGAGTAAAGTCTTGAATGCATAGAACAACCAAAGTTGCTCAAAGAAGCCTAGGAGTTAAGCTTAGTGATGAAGGATTTCCTCTACCATAGTATCTCCTTACCAGTACTCCATTTTAAGTTTATTTGGTCTTTCCAATTTCACAGACACAACAAAAACAATCATACCAACATACTTCTAATTTTTGTACATTTTCAAAGACTTCCCTTCCAATAAAATGTTTATGATAAAACTCATTCTATATTCTCATGGAAATGTATAAATACTATATAAAATACATGAAAAAGATATTTTTCTAGCTTTTTAACTCCGCCTTTATTATTTGTATAAATAACCCAAGATGGCAAACATATCTAATATTCCTTCCTCCTTCTATTTTCCCCATAACAACTCTGTGAGGAGAGTTGGGCTGAGAGAGAGTGACTGGCCCAAAGTCACCCAGCCGGCTTTCATGCCTAATACAAGACTAGAACTCACAGTCTCCTAATTTCTAATCTGGTGCCTTATCCACTAGACAAAATAAAGTGGAGGAAATTATCACAGATTTTATTGTAATGTTAGGTAGAGTAAGAAAGAAATTATAAGGCTTGTATGAGTCCAATAAAAAAATTGAATGCCTTGTATAAACCTGTGTTCCCTTTCAGCTATTTTATATGTAGTATCAAACCATTGCTGTTAATAATTTACTTTGCAGTTGTTGTTTTCTTTCTTAAACATCAACTCATAGAACAACACTTAGTATTCCTGCATTTGCTTTTCTTTATTCATTTGGGATGGGAGTTGGGGGTTTCCAGAGATTAGATTGGATCATAGTTAACATGTTCAGAACTCATTATATAGTTAAAACAAAGTAGTCTGGTGAGCCCTTTTCTCATTCATTAAATCCTAATGGTCTTATTTATCTATGGCATCACTTCAAGTAGCACTGTAAGTCTGACTAACTAGATTTTGTCCTTCCTACAAGCCCTAAGGGTGATGCTACATAGTTCAAAATTACTGTGGGACATTAACAAGTGGCTACTATAAGTTATGTAGTATCCAAGATCAGATTTAGAACACCTATCAAGTACTGTGAATGAATGTCAAATGCAATTTGTTGGTCATATCTTAGATATGTCTAAAGACTGGCATCCAAAAATTGCACATTGGATACCTCCTAGAGGAAAGAGGAAATGAAGCCAGCCTCAGAAAACCTAGCACCAAACATTTAAGGAAGATCTTAAGATTATTAACGTCTCTTGGGATGAAGTTAAAGATGTTGCAAACGATCAAAATTGCTAGCAATCATTTACTGCCCAATATGCTCTGCACAGGACCTGATGATGATGATGATGACTCAAAATGTCAAATGCTGACACAAGCTCTGAACATGCCAATTCTTGTTTCGGGGTTTTGTATCTCTATCTGTCTGTCTGTCTGTCTGTCTGTCTGTCTGTCTGTCTGTCTAATCTATCTTATCTATCTAGACACAAGAACAGTTTTTCCCCCGAACGCCATCACTCTGCTAAACAAATAATTCCCTCACCACTGTCAAACTATTCACCAAGGCTGCATTACTATTACTATTAGTCTTCTCATCGTTCCTATCACCCATCTCCTCCCACTTATGACTGCAGGACTGTAACTTGTTGCTTGTATCCTTACGATTTATATTAATATTGTGTCCTGATTGCTTATTTGTACCCTATGACAATCATTAAGTGTTGTACCTCATGATTCTTGACAAATGTATCCTTTCTTTTATGTACACTGAGAGCATATGCACCAAAGACAAATTCCTTATGTGTCCAATCACACTTGGCCAATAAAGAATTCTATTCTATTCTATCCATCCATCCAATTTCTAAACCATCCATCTCTCTCAGGGAAGGGCTCTGGGCAGTGTATTTGTTGTATTTTGTATGAAGCTATATGTTTCCATGATGAAAAGTATATGATACTACCAAATCCCACAAGTAAAGATACTCAAGAGCCTTCAGAAATGGAGCAGTATATAAAATAATATATACATTATCAAGCTTTATATAAATAAAAATAATCATTTCCAATTAAAGGTTTCTTATAGGCCTAAACATAATCCTCAATTTCACACTGTAAACCAAATATACTGTAATTATATTTGTTTATTAGGCATTTCTTCAAACCAAGGAGTGTTGGAGGCAATATCCAAATGCAGCAATACTGAAGATGATTTCTTAGAGGGGAATGGCCATTGTCAGTAAATCCAAAAGAGAGGGGGTTCAAAATAGTCTCAGAATGGTGAGCTTTACTGCAAATGTCAGTTGTTAAATCTTTCTCAGCAATTTCTTCAGGGGCAAAATCAGTATTTCTCTACCTTGGCAACTTTAAGATATGTGAACTTCAATTCCCAGAAATCCCCAGCCAGCATGTTTATTGGAGAATTCTTGAATTCCACACATCATAAAACTGCTTAGGTTGGGAGACACTGCCTTAGATTGAGAATATTTAGACATGGAAAGATCTTCTAGGAAAAAAGCAATTTATGCTATTGGAGAATGGAAAATTGCAGCAGTTTGCTAAGGGGAGATGGTTGAGCAAAAGAAATCGATTTTTATTTTTTGGGGTGGCACTCCCAAAATGTGCAAATAGCCAAGGAAGAGGAGTCTGATTGTTTAGGACAATTAAAACAAAACAGTATGTAACTCTTGTTTTAGGAATAATGCATCACATGTACGTGGATCAAAAATCTCTGGGAATCTCTTTCAATGTCACTGCATCTCTCCCCTGTCAAAGCTTCTTTCCAGCTTATTTTTAATCTGTTCAAGTCATCAAAAGTTACCCATCTCTCCTCTGGAATTAGAACTGAGTAAGGATCCAACAAATGAGAGTGGAGCAGGACACCAAGAAGATGAACTCTGCAGCTTTCCAACTCCTATTGGATCATGTCTTTCATTCTTAACTGCTAGTCCTGCTTATTGATTGATAAGGTTGGATTCCAATCAGGGGTGGGTTCCAACTTACCTCGCTGCTGGTTCGCTCCCTCCCGCGCTGTGCAGTAACAAAAAATCCGAAAAAAATAAAATAAAAAAAAAAGCCAAAAAAAAGATGGCGACTGCATGCACAGGGCCGGAAGTCAGCTTCTGCGCATGCTCAGAAGGAAAAAATAAAAATAAAAAAAATTCAAAAAAACAGATGGCGGACCCCACGGCCCGGCCCTGAGCG
>QLTV01002425.1:1923991-1949824 GCA_003457575.1 Thermophis baileyi
TTAAAAAAAAAAATTCGGGAAAAAAAAAGCCAAAAAAATCCAAAAAAAAAGATGGCGGCCCCACACAGACTGGCACCGACCGATCCGGTTCGGTGATGTCATTGTGACGTCACCAGCGGGCCGCTACCAGTTCGGGAGAACCGGTCCGAACCGGGAGGAACCCACCCCTGATTCCAATAGTGTTGGACACACCACAGGTTTCTGACTTACAGTCTGTCTAACCTCTATATTGTTTGGACCAACTTATTCTCCCCCCAGATAGGAAGGGGGGAAATCCAGCGTTCAGGAAACAAAATTGTTCTTGCACCAAAACGAATTGCCAAGATGATATTTTCCTATTAATAAAAATGTGTCCTTTGCAATTGGTGTTATTCAGAGTTATGAATTTAGAAAGATGGACTTTCTACATTAGATATCATAAAAAGGTGTCTGGTGGATATACCAAGAACTGCATTCTAAAATATTTTTTATATGACTCAGAAGCCTTATTAAAAAATCTCTTGTCCAAGAACAACCATCATCTGATTTACAGACATCTAACAAAAATGTAATTGTTAGAAGAGACACATAAACCCTCTTGATTGGTCAGAACCAGGGTTGCTGTTTCATTCATTTCCTTCTTTTATCAGATTTACTTCTGAGCTTTGAACAACTTGAGACATAACATTGAGCAGGTGAAACCTTTATTCTTCAATAAAGTTATCTCTTTGGATGCTTTGTTCAAAGAATGCAGCTACTCTTGGGTCATGAAGAGCTGCTCCCCAGAATTAGAGGATCCCTTTCACCAGGGACCTGTACCAGAAAGAGGAAATGGGTCAAGAAGAAGGGACAGTCTGAGCCTAGATACCTTTGGTTCCAAGCCAAAAAAGCCAATTACCTTTGGACAGGAAATTCAAAACAAGACAGGGGGGAGGGCAAAGCTGTTGGTACATGGCCTGTAACTTGCAGGAAAAGACAAGGTTAGGGATGCTTTGAATCCACTGTATGGGGACTAGATAACTTTTTTGTTCTGCTTCTTTGTCTGATGAGTGGTTCCAATAAAGGAATATGCTTATTCCCCCCCTCCCAAAAAAAAAAACAAAAAACCCTTTCCCCCAAGGACTCTGCAAATACTATGATTGTCTAGGGCTGAAAAGTACAACACGGGAAGCTACCAATTTATACTTTTATGTTCTGTGATCATCCCATGTGGTTGCATTAAATAGACAATGCAACATCCTGAGAAATGCCCCTTTAGTATAGAACTATTATTTTTGCAACTTTATGCCTTTTCATTCTAAAATGGAAATAATAGTGGATGAAGCTGCAGAAGCTAGGGATAATGCAAGAAGTGAACAGCAATTTCAGCTCCTCCAAATTTCCCACTCCCTACTTATTCCTTTGTTAATAGAATTTGTTTCTACTAAATAATAAAAGAAGTTTACTTATGTACTTATGCTACAAGTGTGCAATTTAAAAATATAAATCTAGTTGTGGGAAATATGGGACATAACATTTGGATTACTTATTATCAAACTGGTTTCTGTATGCTTTTCCTTCTAGATAAAACTTCTGTATAAGTTACCAACAAGAAAAATGTTGTTGTTTTCCTGAAATCTGCAGCATTTCATGGAAGCTGTTTTGGTTTGCACACTCAAAGCCAAGAAAATAGGAATCTAATGAGTTCATAAAACAGACACACGTACACCCCCCTCTTAAAACCATCTCTTTTGGAATATCTGTCATAGGTTTTGACACATTATAGACAAATTTATCAAGGAGAAATAATATCTCTCGCTATCCAAAGTTAAATAAAAATACTATTACATTCTCCCTCTGCTTTGACTTTCAAATAATTTATTGGGGCACTGTCACTCCAATTTATTGCCAAATGGTCATATTCAAATTGAAAAACAGAGAAAAGGGAAGTTTTCTCCACCTCTGGTTTTATTTTTCAACCAGCACAGATTCAGCTGGATAGGAACCTTCTGATTTACAATTTAGCATCCATCCTTAGTGGAATTCATATGGCAAGAATAGCAAAAGAAGAGGAAGTTTACTCCAGTGTAATACACTAGCTTTGATCTTATCCTGTTAGATATCAAGTTTTGCCCATAATAGTTCAACAGTAATCACAATATTGTTTGGATTGTTAACTATCTCAGCTTGATTTCCTCCAGTGAAACCTTAAGACGATCAATCCCTTTCTGCTTATGTGCATCCATTCTTAAATCTTAGCCAAATGTAGCTAAATCTAGCTACCCTTAGCTAATCTTAGCTAAATGTACCTACCCCAGTCCAAATGCTGGATCCTGGTCTGATTTTGGTTTGCTCAAGACACCAATCTGACCTGTTGCCTACAATTCACAAAAAGTGCTCCAGTTTTTGCCAATAGTCTTCTGGATTAGTACTACAATGTTGTGGAACTCCAATTGCTCAAAAGTTACATTTTTATTTATTTAGTTTGTAAACATTGTTAAGTGAGGACCAGAAGATGTAGCTCTTACTTAAATGCCACACCAAGTCATATGTATCCTACATTCATACAAAAATCAATACAAATATTTCAAAACAACATGTATCTGCATGCCTCATTCCCTGGCCTCCCCCCTCCCGCCCTAGTTTTTACTGTCTGGTACAGACTCATAATCCAGATCACAGATCACAATGAAAAGGAAGGGGGGGGGGGAGAGAAACCACTAGCTTCTTCAACACAGCATCTTTTGCAAACCACCCCCAAAGTAATAGCTTTTCTTTTGAAGAATATTTTAGAAATTAGATATGGATTTCCAACAAATCCCCATCATGCCTACAGAGCTCAGCTATCTGGGAAGAAACACATGTCTTCAAGTATATTATAGCCTTCTTGTTCTTTTTTTTTTCTGTTATAATTGATGTAAATAATACCAACAAGTCCAAAGTGAGGGGCCATGATTTCTCTGTTTTAGAAAGAACAGAACAGCGGGAAAGAAAGAAAGAAAGAAAGAAAGAAAGAAAGAAAGAAAGAAAGGAAGGAAGGAAGGAAGGAAGGAAGGAAGGGAGAAAGGAAGAAAGAAAGGAAGGAAGGAGGGAAGGAAGGAAGGAAGGAAGGAAGGAAGGAAGGAAGGAAGGAAGGAAGGAAGGAAGGAAGGAAGGACAATCTTTAAAATCCCTCTATCATCTTACATTAGCTATTTTTTGCAGCAAACACAGAAGAACCATCACAAGTCAAAAGCCACATTTTCCCAGCATAATACCGAATAGATCTCATCCTTCCCTTGCTCCGAAAAATCAGCAAAATATTGATTCAAATAAATTTAACCCCAAACCAAAAGGGTCCCCATCCCGTTCCCCCAAGTGTTTAAAGTTGATGCCCTCCTTCGGGCACTTGTAGACTTTTCCAGTTGCATTTCCACCTTTCCTCTCAGATTCCTTTGCATAACTCTACTAGACCTCCACCCTGACATTTCCTGGGCTGGCCCTTATGAGAAAGCTCCATTGGGTGGGGTGGATTTTTTTTTTTGGATTTTTTTTTTGTAATCCTCTCTAGGCTGTTTTTCTCTTTTCATTTCAGACGTTGAGTCACATTAGCCAAAGCTACTGCAAAGGCCTGCACCGCTGAAAATGGATATTGAAAGTCCAAGATATAGGCATTGCCATCAATCCGTCCAAACTGCATGACCTGAAAGATTGGGGGAGGGGAGGAGGAGGAGAAGAATAAAATTAGCGGCAGAAGAGAAAGAGTAAATAATAAGTCAGATGAATAGAAAGTGAGCCATTAAAGGAAGGAGAAGCTCACAATCCTTTGCCTTCTACCAAGAATTATATTTATGTTTATTTATTAGATTGTTGTTCTGCCTTACCTGGTTTATAAGTAACTTGAGGCAGCAAACATACCTAATGCTCCTTCCTTCTCCTCTTATTTCCCCCCCCCCCAACAATAACCCTATGAGGTGGATTGGGCTGAGAAAAAGTGATTGGCTCAAATCATCCAGCTGGCTTGGAATGAAGTTCTACTAGCATTGCTAAGGCTTTCAAAGAGAATGGCAGCCATATGAGCACTAGGTTCTTCAATGGATTCAAACAACTATTCTGGACTGAACCATGACTTACTGATTATGTCAAAACTGAACTTGCACACACTGCTAAATCATAAAACAGTGTTCAACCATCTCCAGATTGTGGATTTCAGTTCCCAGAATTCCCCGGCTAATGTGACCTTGTGCTAAGAATTCTGGGAGTTGAATTCTACATATCTGGAAGTGGAACAACGCCAGGATTCCCACACCACATTAGCCCAAAGTCAACCAAATCATATTAGTCATTTTATTTATACTCATTTGTTTTCGTTTTAAATCTTGAAGCAATTTACAATAAAGTGTTCTATTTCAGTCGAGTGTGGAACTCATTTTAAAAACCAAAGAGTATGATTTCTCTCTTTTTAGAAAACAAAACATTGGCTTAATTTTGAAAACCACTTTGTGGCCATGTTTAGGTACGTTCTATTACTAAAGTACGTAATACAGCAGCTCTTATAAGTGAGGAAAAACAACAGTCAGAATTTCATATCATACACTTTCTTCTTAACACTTCTGTTCACACTGTTGTTGTTTTGTAGCAGAAATGTTTATATGCCAGACTGGTGTCAAGTCTTAATTATGTAAATTATGCAATTTGCATCAGTCACATCTTGTCTCCTGTTGAGTTATAGGAAAGCTGTAAACAATTGGCTTTTTAAAGAGACTCCTGGAAGGAGATAAAGTGTAAATTGGGAGTCACCATTATGGATTGTGATTGGTTGCTTAATATTGCTCAGTAATCATAGTTTCCTTTGTAATTGACTTGCTCCTATGTGTGTGTGTGAGGATGTTTTGTTATTTTAATCTACTTATTGGGGAAAAAAGGTTGTTCTTTGGAGGGGAGCAACAAATAAAGACTCAGTATTATCAATAAATGTGATATGAATGAAGCAAATTACATGATTCGTGTCATTTGTGTTTATGATATCAAAATTCAAGAGATGTCCTCCCAATTCCTCCCAATGCTTATTATTTCAGTGTGGTATTACTCACAGACAATAAGAGTTTCTAGTAATTTGGCTTGGTAATTTTTATTATTGCAAATATCCAGGAAAAAAAATAAGCAGTTATCTTACCTTCCACTTTCTTCTGGAACAAAAGAGATTTATTTTTACGTAGTTTCAAGCCTTTCAGGATACCCAAAAGTTGCAGGTATCTCAAAGAGAACTGTAAAAGTGGGAAATTTGTGGTCTCCAATGATTGCTGAACTACAACTCTTAGTAGCCCTAATTAGCAAGGCTAATCACGAGGAATATCAGAAGTTGAGGTACAGTTACATCTTAAAGGGCTAGAGGTTCCTTAGCCATGATCCACACTTATCCCCATCAGTAATTAAACTCATGTCTAACTTCTGGTACAAATCTCACTCTAGTATCAGCAGTACATCTACCGTGTGTGTGTGTGTGTGTGTGTGTGTGTCATTCTTTGCAAGGAAATAGGTGAACTGTTCAAGAGCAATCATATGAAGCTTCACCTGACATACATGTTAAACAAAAAAGGTTTTCCATTTTCTCTTGGTTAGCTTACCTGTCTTCCTTCCAGCTCAATCTGGAAATTCTTTGCGGACTCTTGAGTCACCCTTCCTCCAAAGTCCAGCTGATAGACCTGGGTTGCCTCATTCCACAAAGGCTGTTTATTTGCCATCACGTACACAAAGCCCTGGTTTCCCAGCCGCCCATCTTCCTTCTCGTTTGCTTTCCGACATTTAAATTCATCCAGTTCGCTGGCTGTCCTCAAGTTCCTTTTAGTTTTCCAACCCTTTTTACTCCCTTGGCTCTGATTCATCAGTTCATCCCCGCTAATAAACAATTCGGGCTCACTTTCTGAGCTGTCCTGAAATTCGTTCATCTTGTTCAGTTTTTTTGACTTCAGCTGATCTTTCTGACTCTTGAGTTTCTTCTTCTCCCTGCCCAGTCTTGGGCTGGCTATTAGGGAATTGAAGTCAGTCAATGTGGTCCTGGCCTCCTTTTTTACTTTTCCCTCTGTGATAGCCTGCATATTTCCTTCATCCGCCCGGCTATCCAGGCGTTTGCGATTCTTCTTCCCAAACTTGTCTGTCCTCTGAGAAATGGGACTTTCAGTCAAGGAGAGCACTTCTTGGAAGTTATCTGCTGTCTCTGCCATCACATCAGAGCCCACATGACCCGGAGGCTCTACTGGTGGTGGAGACATAACAGATTTGTCCACCACAAGAAGCGCCTTGGGTGGCAGAACGTTCTGGGTACTCTGGACAGAAGGTGGGCATGTGCTATAGGAATTCCATGGATGCAAGGCCATTGGTGGCAGCTGTAAACTTGAACAAGTACTATTTCCAGGATACATGGGAGGCAAAGGGCAGTAGGAGAGGTTTGAGGGATAGGCTGGCTGAAGAACAACAGATGGCTCCTGTTGTACAATTTGGGATGGGGCCAGAGCTTCTTTGGGAGAACAGGGGACCTGCATTCCTTGAAGAGGAGGAAGTGGAGGAGGAGGGATACTATAATTTCCCAAATATGGTGCTCCAACACCATAACTCATCTGGAAAGTGGCAGTGGGACTGGTTGGAGATTTGGGGGAAACAAAGGTTGCTCGGGATATATCCAAATGTTGAGCTTGGCCAATGACTAGAGGGTTGGATTTACCAGGGTTGGGCAAAGTACTATGAGCTGTCCTTTCTTGAGGAACCCATATCTCCTCGCTCACCATAGGTTCCCACTGATAGGGAGGTGGCCTTTTTACAGCAATGTTAGGTTCTGCCATGGCTACAGGGACGTGGCGTGCTGATTTCTCCACAGGGCAGTGTTGAGAAAGAGCCTCATCCTCCATGAAGGCAGAGTTTACGTAATCGGTCCGCTCCCGAGAATTGTCAAGTGGGTTCAGTAAATTGTAAGAGGATTGGGAGGCCAAAGGCGATGTACTAGCTGAGTGTGAAATGACTGAATTGTGCTGAGAGCTGCTCCCTGTGGTTACATCAGGCCTCATAGTGCTGAGGCCTGATGTGCCGCTGCTTGCGTTGATATTACTGATGTTCCCATTTCCATTGTTCGTGTTGCTGGTGCCATTGTTCGTGTTGCTGCTGCACTGGCTGCATGTGTACAGGGCAGTTGGCACTCGCTGCTGGTACTGGGCTCCCACAACATTGCTCTTCATTTTCAGTGGGAACTGCAAAGTGGCCCTCTGGCTGTCCACCAACTGAGCCATTTTCAGGGCTGCCTCCCTACTATTTCTCCGCAGTGTAGCATGGATGATGCTATTGTCCAACCTCTGCGTGATGCCCCGGCCTTGAGCTAGCTGGGCGGCAATCTCTGGATAAGGGGGTGGGTCCCCTGTTGGAATGGAGTAACGCGGAACTGTGAGCCTGTTCAAGGTGGCACTAGTGCATGGCTGCTGAATCTTCTTCTCTGATGAAGTAATCCGTAAAGTGGCAGAACTGCCTGGCCCAGGCAGAGTGTATGTGTTCTGGGCACACACCATCCGGGTTCGAGGGCGGCACACCTCCTCAACATTCCCACTGCTGTCAAAGGTGGTGATTCTCTCATAGCCAAGAGGGGTCTGGTAATGGGATGCTGAATATAGAGAGAAATCACCTTTTTTCAAACAGAGATCTACCGGAGGTTGTGGAGGTACTGGAGGAGGAGGTGGTGGTGGTGGAGCTGTGGTAGGAGCCGCAGGTATGGTTCCGGGGTATGGAGGAGGAGGGTTTATTTTGTTCAGTTGAATTTCTTGGGCAGTGCTGAAGACAGCTGTGTCTCCTTCAGCCATCTGGGGGATGGGACGCAGAGCCTTAGCTTTTTGGAGGTGTTCGTGGTCTCTGTCCCCATCTCTGTGATCCACAATTGCCATCTGGATGGCATTCTGGGGTGGCAAGGGTAACTGAGGAGGGACCTGGAGGATACGTCCCATTTCTACTCCTCCAAAGATCACTTGGCCTGGGCTAGAGTATCTGCTTGGGATTGGATAATGGACTGCATTATCAGCCACGTGGTCTGCTGTTGCCACAGCTGTTGTCTGATTTGCGAGGACATCCAGTTGCACATTCTGATTAGCTAGCAAAGACTGCACCAACCCTATGCTCTGAGTTGGTGACATTGCTTGTGCTGAACTGTGAATAGGAGCAATTGGGATGTTTACGGTGCAAGGTGGATTGTTCTCAGGAACTCCTGATGCTCCAGTCACTGTCATATAAACACATAGTATTACATTATGGCATTGAAGTGTTTATTTTCAATAGATATATTAGACTTAGTATCAGATTTAAAGTATAGTTTACAACAGGGGTGTCAAACTCGTGGCCCATGGGCCAGTGCGTCATGCGCTGGCCACGCCCACCCCAGTTTAGCAAAGGGGGAAAGTTGCTATACATCACGTGACGACAACGTGACGCCCCTGGTTTACAGGATATCCTATCCTTGTCATCTCTATAATTTATTTTGTTAATCTACCACTTAGCAAATACTTTGACTTACTCCACCTTTGAATTTACATTGTTATTCAAACGAATGCATCTGTGTGATATCGTCTTGTCACGAGCAGCAAATCAAATAACCATCCAATATGCTTTGCATTCTTCCTGCAAAGCATTTTTACCCCCAATCACAACAAATATCCTGGTCTAAAGGGAATCTTGATTGGCTGAAATTCTGCTAAACCTTGGTGCTAACTAACTGGTTAAAAAAAGGATAATGTGAATTTGCCCCAAGGAGAAGGTTAGAATTGAATATAAATAAATCCTTATTAACGATCACCTACTGTTCTTTTATAGTGTGAATAAAGGATGAAGAATTTGACTAGAAATGAGTAGTTCCCAGGCTCCAATGAACCATTATGCCAATAAAACTAGTTCCCAGGCTCCAATGAACCATTATGCCAATAAAAAAATATACCTTCTCCCCAAAGTCATCAAAAGAATGGCTAACTATTTAACAACTCATAAACATAGGAACAAACTTCCTAGTATTCAAACCTTGGACTGCAGACATCCATAAAGGCTTTGATTTCTATGTGCTGCCGTGGAGAAATCTATGTGTGTAAGGCTTCCATTTGTCTAATAAAGAAACTAAATCATGTTTGTGAGCCATCTGCCAAATAAGCCAACTCCTGAATAAATGCTTACGTGACTAAAGAGCCAAGATTTACAGACCAGGCTGGTGTGAAACCAGACAATCTATTTAGGTAAAATTAGGCTCTTTGATGTAAATTTAACAAAGTGAGAATTTTAATTTATATTATTAGAGCTAAGCAATTATGAAAACACAGTAATTATATAACGTGAAGATTTTAAATGCACCTATCCATCACTTTAATCTCAACAATCTTTAAAGAATAGAGTTGTACTAGAAATGAATAAATGCTACCATTAAAGATACTTGAATATAATTTGAAGAAAAAACTCTGATTTTTTTCTTCCTAGTTTCAGTTGCATGTTGATGAGGTCTTCAATAACCTGAAATGATGGGGTATCCAATTTACACAGCATGTAACTATTTCTTTCTATAAAAGCAAGATCTCATCTGTCCTCCTAAAACCTGGGCATGAAAAAATAAGATGAACACACAAATATCTAAAAGTTCCTGGCAATATTGTTGTTGCTTAATCTCCGGATAATTTGGCAGGAATAGTATTTAATCAAGGCATATTGATTTTATCATTAAGAAATGCTATTATCTTTTCCAGGCCTGAGTAATTGTGATTGCAAATCTTTGTATCGTATTAAAACCTAGCCTCAGAAAATTTGCAAATTCGTAAATGATGTAATCCTAATGGTGATGATTAAATTCCCAGTTCCAAAAATGGCTGTTAAGTTCCCAAAAGTCCTAATTAGCAATGGTTAGATCTCATTGGAATCCAGTTCATGCATAAATAATAACCAAGTCAATTAATTAACATCATACCCACATAATACATAAATTAGTTATTATTTATGCTTTCTTGTTTACATGTATAGACTGCCAAACTTTCTTTGCCCTCTTGGGTTAGTTCTTAATGTTGTTATTCAGAACATTATAAGAACTAGAAGCTCCACCAAACTTATCTAGCATATCTAAAGGAATTTATATTCCTTATAGGATCTTGGCAAGACAAACTAGAAAGAACTGACAAAGTCTTGGACACTGCCAAGAATTCAAGTTCTGTCAAATTCCATAATTGATAGATGCCTTGTTCAACATCATCCAGCTCTTGAGGCTCTTTCATCTCTCCAGCCTTCATCAGATCTCTCAGCTCAATAAGCAATATAAAGCAGGAGGTTGGTAGAGGGAGGAAATATCTGCATTGGTCAGGATTCAGTAAAGGCTTCTTAGGATCTGTTAAGTCCCTCATTGAAGCACTAAAATAGATCATCAATTTTGGAGTCCATGGCCTTGTTACAAACTCCAAAGCAAGGAGTATGCTCACAATGTCTCTTTATGATTGTCCTTATACATGCTTTAAATCAGGTTAATAGAATTGTGTATCCCGAGCTGTTTATTTCCAGCAGAACCACAGTTTGCGTACTCCGTGTAAGGAACTAAATATTCAAGTTAAATCTCACCTGGCAAATCATCTTCATCTTCACTAAAAACATTGGGATTGAAAACAGGTAGGTTGATATAATCAGTGGAAATCTTCCGCACTTCTGGGAGATAAATGGTCATTTGCCTTGGTTGAAGATGCAACAAGCTGGTTTTATAGATAACTGCAGAAAGGAGGACAAAAGAGGGAGGAAGTAAAAACCAAAAATCCAAAGATGAAAACAAAAATTGGAAATTTCAGACCATACAGAGAATTAATGAATTAACAATCACTACACTTCTGATTTGGGTGATGCGGTCCTGTGAATAATTCAACAGGAACTGAAGTGTCACCCAGAAGCCTCTAGAGATTTTGAAGAATCATTTCAGATCATTTACAAGACTAGTGATCTCCCCAAACAACTACAGTGAAAATCTGTTCATAGTAACTTCATCACCTAACGTGTGATTATGGGAATTATCCCTTCCTGCCGAGATATAGCAATTGGCATCAAACCACAGACAAGACAGAACATGACAAATCCCTGAGTAAATCTGGACAACATCATTATCAATTTTTAATGCAACCAGACACTTCTATTCTAAAATGTTTTTGTTGTCTGTTCCATTAGTTACACTTTTACTATTTCTAAAAAAAATGTGTGTTTTTTTCTAAAAAGAAACTGCTGTATGCATATCTGGTTAGGAAGAAACTGAAATGAAGGTGAAGTTCAAGATTAAATTTTACCTGCACCGAGATTGGTTGGTAGGAACGCAGCCAAGCCTACTATTTTAAATTTTGTTCCCCAGATATTTGATGTGACCTGAGCAAGATAATTGTGCTGCAATGAAAAGACATAAGAAAAACAAGCTCATAAAAAATAATTTTAGAGCATTTATCAACATTATTTTAATCAGGATCCAATCTGAGTCAGTCACTTTATTCTTCCAAGCTTTCAGACTCGTACTAGAGCCTATCTTCAGGGAACTTCTCTCTCTCCAAAATATGTGCACTGGGCTGTTCTATGCGTAGTATTTATGTGGTGCTTGGTTGTGTGTGTGGCCTTTCAGTTGTTAATTGTTTTAATTATTTCAATCAGCCCTATAAGACTGATTGGCATTATTATTTCCAGAATGTAAATGGGGCCACTGAGGAACAGTGGCTTGTCTCAAGCCACCCTATGAAACTGAAGGGGAAGTTATATTAGATCAGATATCAGATTAGAACCATTATCTAAATGGAAGTTTCAGCTGCTGTGACCTAGCTCAAAACAAGGAACATTTTTGTGGGATGCAGCGTTCTCCATTGAAGATTGACTAATTTATCATATTGGGCCAGTCTGAGCTGATTGATAGATATAATTTTGACTTCCAGGTCTAGGCCAGAGAAAGTGTGATTGGCCCAAAGTCATCCAACCAGCATCCATGTTTAAGAAAGGATAGAACTTCAGTCTCCCCACTTCTAGTCCAGAATCTTAAGCATTCTTGAAGAACATTTTAATTTATCGGCCACCCAACTCCAATGGACTCTGGGCTGATATAATGCTGGTAAGTAGGCAAATAGATAGATGGCCATGAGGTACCTGAGTGATGTCTTCCAAAGGAAATTCTCTACGAGTTAAGCTAGGTGATCCTATGGAGGGCTTCCTTATTGGCAACCTGGGAGATCTTGATATCTCCTGAGCAGCTCGTGATAACTTTGGAGATTTGCGAGCTTCTATATTAATTCTGCAAATAAAATTTCAAGTTACTTATGCACAAATAGATATGCTCTGTCTCTTTACAACACAATAGTCTGCTGATCTATGGTCTGCTAATATGATCAGCAAGGTACAGGTGGTCCTGGACTCACAACAGTTCACTTAGTGACTGTTCAAATTTACAACGGCACTGAAAAATTTGACTTATGACCATTTTTCATACTTATGACCATTGTGGCATCCCCATGATCACATGATTTACATTCGGATGCTTGACAACTGACTCACATTTATGACGGTTGTAGTGTCCCGGGGTCATGTGATCCCCTTTTGCAACCTTTTGACAAGCAAAGTCAATGGGGAAACCAGATTCACTTAACAACCGTGTTACTAATTTAACAACTGCAATGATTCACTTATCAAATGTGGCAAGAAAAGTCGTAAAATGGAGCAAAACTTAAAACTCACTTAACAAATTTCTCACTTAGCAACAGAAATTTTGGGCTCAATTGTGGTTGTAAGTTGAGGACTACCTGTACAAGGAACAGTTGTTTCCTTTCTCCCAGCAAAAGGATACATGCATAGATCCACATTTTCTACCAGCATGAGAGATTGAAAATAAGTGCATTTTCACTGCTTTCAACAGAAGAAAAACCCTAGTTAGTGATAGATTAGGAAAAATGACAACACTTCCTGGTTCCTCTCAGACTGAAAAAGAGGGCATTGTTGTGGCCCACCAGCGACCCGTGCAGCTGGTTGCGGACTCCGACAGAGAAGAGGCTGTTGTGGGGATGTGCCAGCGGCCTGTGCAGCTGGTACCTGAGTCGGTCAGTGAGGAAGTTGGTGAGGACTCGGTGCCAGAGGCGGACATTCAGCCAGGGCCTTCAGAACCTCCAGAAGCTCCCATCAGTGAAAAGGAAGAAGAGGAGGAGCCTATTCTCAATGCACCGGGCACGCAGAGCTGCCAAAAGGCAGGAATGGTTCCTAGGAGGAGGTCTCCTCGGGAGTAAGGCTTGGGGATAATTGGCCACGCCCCTAGCCTATTTAAGGGATGACTCTTCATAATCACCTCGTGTATCGGATTCAGAAAACGTCTCTTTGGCTCTGGTTTTCCTGTGTTATCTGTTCTGCTAATTGCTTCTGGGCGTCTTGCCAAACCACACTAAGAGTACTGATATCGGAAAGACTATTGCATCAAGAATTGAGTTATTTTACTTTGGACTTTTGTCGGCTGTTAATGAATTTGAATTAACAGCCCTTATTCATAAAAGACTGATTGAAACTGTATTTTTGTTTGAACAAGCGACTAAGAAAGCGTATTAGTAGTCTTTATTTAGTAAAATAAGGTTTGCACGGACTTTGTGTGTGCTGCGTTCTTCATGGTTCGTAGCTGGGGCAGAACAGGCATTCCTTGTGCTGCAGGAAGCAAAAATGCAGCTATTTTATTTTTCTGGCAAGAAAAGTTGTGCA
The DNA here is from genome assembly GCA_003457575.1 of Thermophis baileyi. Classification (NCBI taxonomy): domain Eukaryota; kingdom Metazoa; phylum Chordata; class Lepidosauria; order Squamata; family Dipsadidae; genus Thermophis; species Thermophis baileyi. The sequence continues at coordinate 1,937,666 of QLTV01002425.1, forward strand.
TGTGTTTCTGTACACATATGGATGCATTCATGATGGAGTAAGAATTGTAGGGAGATTACTTATAGACATCCTAAGGGATTAGTCAATCTGCACTATGTGCTACTGACTTTAGCAGGAGTTTTTCATATGAAAAAAGTAGTTACATAGTGCTGTGATGGCAAACCTATGGTATGTGTGCCACAGGTGGCACACAGCGCCCTCTCTGTGGGCACGTGAGCCGTCGCTCCAGTTCAGGTCCGCTGCGCACGCGCCTCCCGCCAGCCAGCTGGTTGTCAGGTCTCTGCTGCGCATGTGCGGGGGGTGGCTGGCGGGGTGCATGCGGGGCACGCACGCACATGCACAGGGGGTGCACACACATTGCATTTTGGGGGTTCGGGCACGTGCTTTGGGCACTTGGTCTGGAAAAGTTTAGCCATCATTGTTATAGTGTAACAGCATTTTTTTTCTTTCCGGGATAACATTCAGGTTCAAATCCAGGACAGTTTTATGCCTACATATCAAACACGAGCATCAGGTTTAATATTCTGTGAAAACTATTCTCAGGTCAACAGGGATTAGGAGAGGTTTAGGGCAGTATTCTGCAACAGGAACCTTATGGCTGAAATACTGAATTTTCAAGAAGGATAATGCCCTAATTTGCCCTTTTCAAAATAACTGATCCGGAACCAGTCAAAGAACCACTCAGTTCAGCCCAATACACATCAACAAAACTATAAAGTTCAGTAAACAGAGAGGAGAAAATTCCTCACAGCAGAAAATTATTCAACTGCGGAATAGAAACTCTCTCAGCAGTGCTGATGAACTGGGCAATCGATTTGCCAAATTAAGAGCAAAGAAAGAAAAAGAAATGTGTCTGGAAAAGAACAAAAAACTTGGCAAGTACCTTGTCACATTTTACATTTCAGCAAACCTCTGAAATTGTTCAACATCAGAGAGAGAAAAATATTTGGTATTCCCTTTATGCAAGGCTTGGCACTGATTTGATAAATGTTTGATAACAAACCTGGGAATCATGGCTACTTTACTCCGGTACTTAATCACAGAAAAGAATTCTAAGGTTCTTATCAAGCTTTATATGAAAAAACCCCCAGCATTTCTTAAATGGCCAGTTTCTTATGCCCCAGGAATATTACTTTTTATTCTAATTTTATGGGACAACATCTTTGCATATGCATAATAATACATATACAGATGGATATGTACGTATATGCATGTGAATAATACATTCATATACATATACATAAAGTTCATATGCAGATGGGAGAAAGAATACCTGGGAAGTTTGGGTGATTTACTAGCACGAGTGATTTTGGGAGATTTTTTCCCAGCCCAGTCATCACTCAGTTCAATATCACTGGAATCAGAGCAGTTGCAGCTATCAATCATGGTGGAAATCAAGCTGTTTCCATAGACTTCATCTATTATATAAAAGGGAAAAAAGGAAGACAGAAGCATTACACAAATCAGATCCCAATTATAGCTCAGTCATCTCTAGCTTATTCTATAAGTAGTAGCTGCTATATAACTGCAATATGGAATACTCTGAATTCAAAAAAATAGTGTTCAGTTATCTGATTTGACAACCATTTCTACAAAATTGAAAATAATAATGCTTTGAGCAGTTTAAATATCCCCTTGCCCCTCCTGTCAGGTCATAGGATATTATAAGAGACTACAATTTAAAAGACAAATTGAATAGCTGATAAGAGAAATAAATAGCATGACTATTCTTAAGTAGGTGAACTAGTTTTATGGATTAGCAGAGGGAAAAAATTCTATATGTCATTCTAATGATTTCCCCCCCCCCCATGAACAAGATATGAAGTTTAAGGCTGATGCTAGACAACAGCAGATTGACAGTAGAACTTCTGTGCATCTTAAAATGAGCTATTTCTAATACAATACATGATATTTGCGTAAGAAATCCATGCACAACATGGCTCTCTCACAACAACTAAAACTGGAATCTAAGAACAGCCAACTCAAAACTCTGTACCTGCTTTTCCATCTGTCTTAGGATCCATGATGACAAACTCAGGCCTGAGTTTACTAATTCGACGACCTTTCAAGATAGGCACCAGACCACCCAAATATTCTAAATACAATGTATAGCAAGGACCTCCAACTTCTGGGTCATCTTCTGTCCGCTTCATTGTACAGTGAAGCCTTTCATTGCCAGATGTTGGGTAACTAACAAAATCTCGCATGTTGTTAGGGTCTGGGATAGGAGGCTGGGTTAAATGTAGAATAATAATAAAAAAATCATACCAGTCATTCTCTCACCACCTTTTCTATCATTCAAGAAGACCTGCTCAATGCCACTCTGAATTTTGCACATACTTCAAACAAAATATGATTAAGCCTCTGAGCTTACTCAGTTGTAATGAAAGCTTTGTTGTATGCAAAAGTGTAATAAGCAACAGTGATGTTAGATAAGTGGACCTTTTTAAAGTAGTTCCTGTAAAAGCACAAAGGTTTTATGATTCAGCTAGGAGATGAGCTACATTAATGGTTATGCAGGTTACTAAACTAAACATTGCTTTGATTTCTTCTTATGAGACTTTGAATCTAGGCCAATGAATTCAGTGGAAATTGCTCTCAAATAAAGGCAGAAGTGGCAATTTAACAGGAGGTCTTAGCCAGTGATACTATAATATCTCCATAACAGGGAGGCCAACTTTCTGGTGTGTGTTTTTTTTTTGGAGGGGGGGAAAGGGTATTTAAGGGGTAGAACTGATGTCTTCATTCAAGCCATAAAATCATTTTGCCACTTGAATAGCATGGGAAAAAAATAAGTCTCATCTAGGCTATTGATTTTTAAAATCTCCTCCAACATGCAAATGAGGTTTAAAAAAAATTAGATTCCTCCTTACCCCAGGAACGCTTTGAGGGTCAAAATATGGGTGCTTGTGAAATACATACAGGTTGTGGGTCACTCACCACTGTTGTCAAATATTGCTGCCTTAATCTACAATGTGATTCTGTACTTCATTTTTTAATGTCAGTCCCTTCTATAGTTTAAGCTAGACCTATCTTCCATTCTATACTATACTTACATGCCATACTATACTATACACACCCTAGCATTGATGATGTTACCTAGACTGGTAATGAAACATCTGCAAGAAAACAACCAAGCTCAGAGAGCACCAAGGACCCCACATACTAATTTTGACAGGTTTATCACCCCACCATTTGTTTACCTTGATTGTTGGTGTAAAGGCAGTGGTTAGGTATGAACAAAGCCGAGGAGGCAGGGTTAATTTACTGATATCTTTGTCGTCCCGCAAAGAGCTGGCAATTGTTTGTTGGCACAGGTGCTGTAAGCTGGACACTCGGTGCTCTACTCGGACAACATACAGGGCAGGGCCAGAAGCCATGAGCAGACGTGAGTCCCTATGACCCCAGCAAATTGAGATTATGGGGCGCTGTGTGAAAAAAAATTTTTTTAGACTTTTCTGTATCAATGAATCATATTTTAAAGATTTTTTCAGTAGGATGTATTTTATTGTCCACATGCCTTTCCACATGACTCAGGCCTGAGAGGTATGTTCAAGTGTTTATATCTTTCTAAGACTCTAAGACTCTAGGACTCTATTACTATCTTCAATTGCTAGGATAGGATATTAGTCCACCACTGGAAGCCTTCTTATCATTTCAATCTTTTCTCCATTTTATTAACAATAGTTAACAATAGTTATTAACAATAGTTAAATAAGTCACAATGATTCTGTGTAATTCGTAATTCAGTGATTCGTATCTGCACTATCATGCTAGCAATTTTTCTATTTGAGAATATATGTTGGGTTTTTTTTACAGGGGTGAAATTCAGCAGGTTCTGACAGGTTCTGGAGAACCGGTAGCAGAAATTTTGAGTAGTTCGGAGAACCGGCAAATACCAGCTCTGGCTGGCCCCAGAGTGGGGTGGGAATGGAGATTTTGCAATATCCTTCCCCCAGGAATGGGGTGGGAATGGAGATTTTGCAGTATCCTTCCCCTGGAGTGGGGTGGGAATGGAGATTTTGCAATATCCTTCCCCCAGGAGTGGGGTGGGAATGGGGATTTTGCAGTATCCTTCCCCTGGAGTGGGGTGGGAATGGAGATTTTGCAATATCCTTCCCCCAGAAGTGGGGAGGGAATGGGGATTTTGCAGTATCCTTCCCCTGCCACGCCCACCAAGCCACGCCCACAGAACCGGTAGGGAAAAATTTTGAATTTCACCCCTGTTTTTTTACCTTCTTCCTCAGGTCATGCTCTTCAGTATAACTCTTACCTGTACAGGGGTCTCCAACGTGTAGATATGTTCTCCATGAATATTGTAGAACTTGACGAGTGCACTTTTCAGAAAAGCAGCAGCGTTAAGTTCAGCCAGTTGGCTTAGTTTTTCCATGCCTGCTACGGCCAGCAAGTCTCCTTGCGTGCACCACTGAGCCACTACATCTAAAACCACAAAAAAAGCAGAAACTTAGCAAATAGATCCTCTGATAAGTGCCTACATTTATCCTAGACTCATCTTCCCCACAGGAATGTTTAAGAGGGCTGCCACTAATTAAGAAATAAGCAAAACAGCATATGAATGAACATTATGAAAGTAACAGTAACAGTCCATCCTCCCTAATTATTCTTCCTGTCTTATCCTACATGTTGAGGCAAGCCTTTCAACCCACCATGGGACAATTTTTGAAGTATTTCACTTGACAGAAAGTCTGGATTTAGACATCCTTCGATTCATAAGCCATGATTGCTAAACCACAGTAGTTGGGTTCATGAATCAGGCTAGGCCACCCCCCACATTGTGACCTTATGTTTGCATGAAGAAAAAGGATCATGGAAAAGATATAAATTTGACTCCATCTTAGTGACAGTTAATTAAAACATTTAATGTTGACTATTCTCCAGTCACATATTTTCCCCTTCTAACACTTAAAATTACCATTGTTAACAACTTTAGGTAGTGTGAGGGAAATAAAGTCAAAGATTTTGAGAGGCTGAATAACTGAACTGAGTCCAGGATATTGAGCCAACAGACTGTGGGGGTACAAACAGCAACAAAACTAGCAACCATTTTATTTGAAAAAGAATCCCTTTGTTAAGTTTTCCTTTTTGACAGGTAGGTGTCACTGTCGCTAGGAGAAAATATGAAGTTACTGAGCTTCATGAGACAGATGCTGTCAAAGCAATCAAAATTAAAGCAAACAAGAAACTTCCCTTTTGTACCTTTTAACCCTGAGCGGATGGTGGTAGGAGATAAGTCATCATAGTTGTTCATTAAGCTAATATCTCCTGATGTGAAGCTGACAGTGAGAAGCTGTTTGGTGTTCTGAACCAGGACTGGATATACCGCTGGACCATCTGCAAGGTAAAATTAGAAAGAAAAATAGATGTTTCCAGTTCCACATGAAAGTCCTGATAGGACTTTAAGTGCAGAGTTTCCCAGAAACAAGCCCATCCTCCTTCCAGGATGGTCTATAATGTTAATGCCACAGTCTTAATACTGATCCCTCAATGACCCATTGAAATCCAAGTTTTCTCTTCCTCAACCTAGTGCCTTCCTGATAAACTAGACTACAAGCTCCATTAACCTCGCCCCATGCTGCATCAGGATATTGCCATTATCACTAGCTTGGAGAAGACTGCCCCACTCCTCAGTTAGAGGCCTTGCTGCAAGCACTCTAAAGCAGGGGTCTCCAACCTTGGTAACTTTAAGAATTGTGGACTTCAATTCCCAGAATTTCTCAGCCAGCAAAGCTGGCTGAGGAATTCTGGGAGTTGAAGTCCACAATTCTTAAAGTTGCCAAGGTTGCAGACCCCTGCTCTAAAGGGACTCCTGTCTTTTGGTCTATCTACTAGTTGAGAAAGTTGCCACATTTTGTAAAAATTAGATTTATCTTATTTATTTATTGGCTTGTTTGATTACTTGATAGAAGACCTGTCTCCCCTTAAAAATACATTTCACAGCATGATCAGAGTCCCCTACACTCTGTAAATGGATCACAATGATCCAGGAAGTTATGAAGACTTCTAGCCGTGTGGTGCAGCTGCATAAATCTGCCTGTAAACTTTTGACACCAGAAAACTTTCCAAAACACAATATTTTGCTCGCATAGCTTGGAAACAAGCCAATAAGTGCCATGAAGTATTTGCCTCTATCCAAGCTGACACATAGAAAAAAAGGAACTGACTTGGGCCAATACAGAGGCATAGTATGGAGTGCCAACTATGCCAAGGAGAGAAAAAAAAGTCTGGAGAGTTTGAACTATCCCCACCCGTATCCAAAGGTTGCCAACAAGAAGCTAGTGGACCAGACCTGGCTCTTGAAGCAACACTATTTATGACTCCCATGTTTCATAATATTTTGATGAACACGTGAAGAAAAAAATCCAGTTGCATTTCAATTATGAGAGAAAGCAGCATATTCACACTATATTCTTTTATTCAAAGTTTCTTTCAGTACTAATTCATCCACGTTCGGGAAATGAAAAAAAAATAGGGGAGGGGACCATTCATTTCTCAAGTACTCCAGATCTGAAACCTCTTAAAATTGAAATATTCATGTTTCATACTTAGGGAGCCCATATTTTAAAACAGAACTTGACCATCCATGATCAGGCAGAACAGGATGAATCCTGAGAACACAGAAACTACTAAAAAACAATGTCATGTTTCTATAAGGCTATTTCTTTGGGGTTCACCTTTGTACTTTATATATTTTACACACACAGACAGACAGACAGAGAGACACAAAACACACACTGTATATTATATATTTGTAGCACCATCTTCAACACTTATTATATAATTACATTAATTCTGGGTGCCACTGCATGAGAAAGTTGTTCTTCAAACATCACTCTAGATCCGTGATGGCGAACCTATGGCACGCGTGGCCAAAGTGGCACGCAGAGCCATGTCACCTGGCACGCACGGTTTCACCTGTTCCTCTTCCGGGTTTCTGGCGCGCATGCACGCGCGACGATGAGCCGGCCTTCATGCGTGCAGCAGTGCCGGAAACTGGAAGAGCTGGTCTTCTGTTTTCCAGCGCGAGCAAGTGCACCAGCCAGCTGATCATCATGCGCGCATGTGCGCCAGTAACCGGAAGACTAGCTGGCCGGCGCACATGTGCGCACCGGAAACCAAAAGTTCTTTTTCCGGCGCGCGCATGTCCCCTGGGCAGCTCCTCTTCCAGATTGCGGCCCCGACGAGTGCACTCAGTGCCGAAAAGGTTCGCCATCACTGCTCTAGATGCATTCTGCTAAGTTGTGGAGAACTGAAAATCAGTATCATATAACTCCCTCCTACTCTTCTAGTTGGTCAAAACCAGATCAATGGAACACACAATGCTTCATAAGAATATGTCATATTAGCATAATCAATAGAAGTCGGCTTGAACCAAGTTCACCCACTGCTGACTGACTTAGCATCATTTACACCAGTGATGGGATTCAAATTTTTTTACTACCGGTTCTGTGGGTGTGGCTTGGTGGGTGTGGTGTGGCTTGGTGGGCGTGGCTTGGTGGGCGTAAAATCTCCATTCCCTCCCCACTCCAGAGGAAGGTTACTGCAAAATCCCCATTTCCTCCCGATCAGCTGGGACTCGGGAGGCAGAGAATAGATGGGGGCGGGGCCAGTCAGAGGTGATATTTACCGGTTCTCCAAACTACTCAAAATTTCCGCTACCGGTTCTCCAGAACTGGTCAGAACCTGCTGAAACCCACCTCTGATTTACACACCTGTCAGCTTTATTCTTCTACAGCAAGGCACATGGCACTGTAAAGCAATCTCAGAATGAACCTCCTGTCCTAATTTATTATAAACCAGAAGTTTTCCAATGAAAGGAAACAGCAAAGTTGGGAGCAGCAGCCTGTTTCCATAGATTCATCTGGCGATGCCATAAATAGTGGAGTTTGCCTGCTCCAAATGAAAACCAGATCCTTCGGGTTTTTCTCTTTTGCTTTCTCTCTTTGGTCTTGGGAGGGAAGTTGTTTTCTCTTACTTGATGGGATATGGGTAGAATAAGGCACCTTGACTTGAGAGAAGTCCTTTCAGTTTGACATTTCATGGAGGTGGAGTGGATCTGTCTTGATTGACCACTTTGTCCTGCTAGCAAGAATTCTGAACTCATAACGGAAGCCCCTGTTACTTACAGAAGTGAAGCATTTGCTCCCCCTCCCCTCAAGAGAAGTGGGACACTATTTTGCCAAGTCACTTCAGTAGACCTCTTCTAAAATGTGCATAGTTCTAAGGGCCACCTTTTAAATTTGGTTTCAATCAACTCCTTTTTCAATTCAGACAACCAGGATGCAATTGTGTTTATTATAGTGGCGAGAGAGATAGGGATCCAGGCTAAAATATAAGACCCTTCAAAATTCTGAGTACTGAAAGGCAATTACTTAAAATAACCTCTCATACTGTAGCTTCTTAGCTTGAAGGGACATAATATAAAGCAATCTGGGCATCTGAGATAATTCACTCAAGAAACTTTGATTTCAGAAAGGTCCCATAGATGTTGGAAGATCCTCTTTGGGACACCTAAATGTACCAGGAAGAGCAAAAAACTGTTTTAACTGAGGAATATGCTATTTTTCTCAGGATAAGGACCATTAGAGTTGAATGTCAAAACGTAAGCACAGCTAAGACCAACCAAGTAGTTGGGGCAGAATCTAACAATTATTTCCATCTATCTAATAATATCATTCTACCACCACATTAAAAAATGACTAAATTTTGCTATTCATTATTTTTTGTTAGGATTCTGAGACCACACCGATGGCTTCAGAGGGCTGCACATACTCCTGCTTTAATTGTTCCACTGGTTGAAAGTAAGTTGGAATAGCCTAAGGAAGGCTGGCAGCTCTAGATTATCTCTTTCTACTTCCCTTTTGATAAACAAGGAAATCTGGTAATTAATAGCAGTCAAGCTACAGATTAGTTTTTGAAATAAGTAAAGTACTTGCCCTTTTGAAATTCGTGCTCATTGTCTTGTGTTTTGGTTCTGAGAATAGAAAATCATGGAAGAACTGATAATGTGAGTTAATCTAGCTGTTCAATGGCTTCAGACAAACAATTCCTTAGTTTTGTGCTTTTGACTGGAAAATGTGTCTAATTAAGCAAAGTATGCACGCAATGTACAATGTGCAAATTCAATCCTCAGCAATGATGTGGAAGAAATGTAAAAATCTAGTTAATATACAAATTATGCCACTGTTTGCAGATGTCTTAAACATTCAATGGCCTTGTTCAAAAAATAAGGAAAAAAGAAGGTTTTTTTTACATCATTAGAGTTATTTAGAAGGGGAATCAGATGCCAAAATATTGCTATATCCAAATATAAGAAGATATCTTAAGAACTAGAACTAAGAATTTCAAAAGAAAAATACAAAGACAAGAATAATTCACCAGGTGTTATTCCTCAATAACCAATATGCAGCAGCATATTGCCTTTGATCTTAGGGGAATCAAAGTAGTATGATTCCAACTAGTAACTATTGATAGTCTGATCTTCCCCAAGTTTGTGTTATTCATCTTTAAATTCATATAAATTGGTGGCAATGGCCAGCAAACTCCATAGTTTATCTATGCATTTTTCATTGAATATTTTTGATTCATATAATATACTCAAAGAGATCTATAGAATTTGGAAATCTTTTCACTTGTTATGAAGATGTGTTGACTCCTGAAAATAACTCAGAGGTCTATAGAGTACTTTTTAAATCAACTTTGCTGATCTCTGACTAGAAGATGACTATGGATTCTAACTGAAGCTACAGTGCCAAAAAGTATGGGTATTGTTGTGGCCCACCAGCTGCCAGCGGAGCTGGCGGCAGACTCAGACGATGAAGAGGTTGGGGAAGAACTTGGACCAGTTCTGGAGCCTGGGGAAGGCTCTGATGGATGCTCAGCGTCAGACACAGAGATAGAGCCAGGGCCGTCCAGCATTTCCCAGCCAGAGAGGCAGCTGCCTTTGGAGTCAGAGATGAGTGAGGAGGCGGAACAGCTGGGGCCTGTTCCAGATGCGCGTATGTGCAGAGCAGATAGGAGAGCTGAACAATGGAGGACAATGAGTCGGCTCGGGAAGCAAAACAAACATGGACGCTGACTGGCCCCTCCCTGGCTGGGGAATAAATAGGAGGAAAGGGGAGTGGTTTGGTTGTCGCAGACAACCATTTGCATTTCTGGAAAGTTTGCTCCTTGTGTGTTTCGTGCGACAAAGACTACCTTGTCAGAACTGAGGTTTGTCTATTTCTCTGTTTGAACTGACTTAATTTTCAGCCTTCCGGCTAGGAGCTCACAGCCTTGCATTTATCATAACAAACTGATAAGGACTATTGTTTCAGTTAACTTCTTGCAGGACTCTTGCCTGGACTTTCTGTTGGTGAATGCAGTTAATTCCCAATACGTAAATAAAGAGGGGTTTTTCTTTGCAGGGAGTCTGTTTCTTGCTTCTGCGAAGGCCGGGTCAGAACAGGTATGTACATGTGCAGAAGGCATGGGTGGAGAAAGAGATAACACAAAACTTGAGAAGATGCTATTAATTTATAAATCTTCCTGAACCTGGGTCTTTCCTGGTGGGTTTGAAACACAATTTCCAGCATTTCCAGCATACTGTAGTCCCAAGACATTTGGAGGGCACTAAGGTGGGGCAGACTGATTTATAAGATATCATTATATAGTCAAAAAAGGCATTACAATATACAACTAGGAGGTAAATGAGTCATACAGAATGTAATGGTAATTTAGCGTCCCTGGCGAACTTAAAATTAAGCAATTCTTGCAGAACAAAATTGCTCCAAATGCATTTGGAGAACACTCCAGCAAGGATGTGAAAATAAATATATAAATGTTGGAGCACACAATACATTGCTTTACCATCACAGTGAGAAGCAGGACAAAAACATACGAACACTGAACTGAAAGAAAAAATGACCTTGTGGTGGGGAATAATCATCTGAATCTGTGTCACTCTCACTACTGTCTTCCACCAAGAAACTTGGGTAATTCCAGGACATACTAAGGATGCCATCCGACTCATGAAGAAGAACATGTGCCAGCATTCGGCCATGACAATCCATAACAATAACCTGACCATCAGCAGTACCAAATAAGACCTAGGAAAAAAATATACCATCATTAGTAAAAGTATAAAAGAACCAAAATTTAAAAGGCTGGAACAACTTTCGACCATCTTATAGCTCAAATAATCTTCAGATAGTAAAATGCTGAACATTCATAATGGATACAAAGTAGATGCTGCAAGAATCATCTCTATTGGCCTCAAATAAACTCATCACTTGAAAAATGCATATTCCCACTAAAGTCTATCCTATCATAAACAAACTTGCATTGTCAAGAGATAATTTTTCTTCCACAAATATTTAATATTTCCCCCTCTGAAGTTTCTTTTCCCGCTTTGCTGTTTATTCTCTCCTTTAGAAGTGTATATTTATAGATAAGGGTTGAGCTGGGGGATCCTTGGTGTTCTCTGAGCTTGGTTGTTTTCTTGCAGATGCTTCATTACCAAACTAGGTAATATCATCAATGCTAGTACAAGGTCCCCACAATTCTCTCCTTTCCTACAGAAGGTTTCTTTCTCCCGTATCTAGCGTCCTGTTTTTCTTCCATTTTTCAATATTTGGCCATCCTATACCTTTTCCCCAGCATGCCACATTTTGAATTGGAAAAGCCTTCCTGCATGGAATCTAAAATAACACAGTTAGATAAAGGCATACTCTGTGGTGCTTCTGTACTTCTGAAAATTTAGTCCATCCCTTTATGTTGTAGATAGTTAAACACTTCAGGCAAATGGAGACCTGATAACAAAATACTAAGTAACTGGACATAAGATGTCTGATATAGCATCAATTAATAGATTATGGTTTTTAAGCACAATAGAAACTTGACCAATTAGCAACCAACGGTGCATATCCCTGCAGGAAAATTTATGGGAAATAATCATGTGAAACTGGAATGGAATAGGAAAACTACAAGCTAAACAATCACAAATAAGGGAAAGTTCCCACCCACAATGTCAGTTCCTAAATGGATAAAGCACAGCTTTTGTTTTGTTTTTTTAAGCAATTAATATACCGTATTTTTCGGACTATAAGACGCACCAGCGTATAAGACGCACCAAGATTTCGAAGAGGTAAGTAAGAAAAAAAA
>QLTV01002425.1:1949919-1967078 GCA_003457575.1 Thermophis baileyi
TGTGAAAAATGGCCTGTTTTTCACCCGTTTTTCAGAAAACGGGGGCGTTTTTCGCAAAAACGGGGGCAATTTTGCCTTCTTCCAGCCTCCAAGAGCACTCTGCAGGCCTCCCAAACCCTCTGCACACCCCGTTTTTGCGAAAAACGGGCCCATTTTTTGCAAAATGGGAGGCCAAAAATGGCTGAATTTCGGTGTATAAGATGCACCAACATTTCCACCCTCTTTTAAGGGGGGGGGGAAAGCTGCGTCTTATACTCCAAAAAATACGGTACATCATGCCTCAAACATTATCTCCCCATCAAGCTTCTTTTGTTTTCCAATGCATTGAGAAAGCTATTGTTTGCACACTTTCACTGATTTTGGAACGCATATAATATACTCCACAAGAGAGGTTACAGATGAAAAAATACACAGGCTGACTTAAGTCACAGCATCATCCACTTTCATAGAAGTTTTCACAGGTTGTAATATAGACTTCATTTATACTGAATTTTGAAACCTAAATATATTCCAGGTGCTGTTCAAGGAAACTAAAGAGATAGGATTCTGACTTCTATAACACACTGTTCAATACGTCTTATAGAACAAGCAACATTCATTACTTCTTGCTAAAACTGCTGAAGGATTCTTCAAAGATCAGTTATGTCATTAAGCAATGCTCAATTAACAGCACCAAAGAATTATTAGAGAGGCAACCTGATGTAGTGGTTAAGGCATCAGGCTAGAAACTAGGGGACTATGAGTTCCAGTCCCACCTTAGGCATGAAGTCAGCTGAATGACCTTGGGCTAGTTACTCTCTCTCAGCCCTAGGAAAGAGGCAATGGCAAGCTACTTCTCAAAAACCTTGCCAAGAAAGCTGCACTAGTCTAGGCACTTGCTAGTGCCTAAACTCAAACGCACCAAAAAAAGAATTATCAATCAATAGTTGTTGCTATGATTAGCTTGATATGTGTTCTCTTATTGTTTTGACGGATTGTTTTATTGCAATGTTTTGAACAAGCAGTATATTTCATATTTGGGAGATCCTAAAGACATAATGTAATCTTGTGCATTATTCTCTAGGAGTGATAATAATAGGTTTACTTCTAGGTAAACATGCAAAACGTTTCATTGTGTATCTATCCAACCTTGGAAAGGAAGAAACAAATAAAGATATTAGCCTGAATCAATGCTGAGAGGTATAATTTTGGATCTACATCTATGCTCCCTTCTGAGTCATCCAACCCTACAGGGTCACTGACAATTCTATGTTATTCTGGCTTCTCTGGGTACTGTATAATTAGCATGCTTGTGGTATTGTAACTGCCTTTCTTTGAGCCTGATAGGTAGGTAGAGGTGTATTCAAACAAGGCTTCTACTTTCTTGGTGACTTCTGCATTAAATAGGAGGTATTGACTCATGAGAGGTTTTTAATCATTATTTTTAACTGTACTGTACTAAGTCAGTAATTCTCCAAATGTGAGATAGGAAGTACAGTACAGCTGCCAGGTGGGAGGTGGGAAAAGCCCATTCAGGACCACTAGGAGAAAGGCTTTTGCTCATAATTGAACTCTACTTGGGAAGTGGCTTTCTGTGAAAAACAATAAACTACCTTTCTTTTGTGTTGTTGTTTGGTTACAGATACAGGCTCAAAAAACTATAGAGGAATCTCTATTTTCTTCAGTTCACCCATCTGAGTATTTATTAGAAAACAAAGGCTAGACTCCTCATACGTTTCACAGATCCATAGTAAGAAGTGAGGAAAAGACAAAGCATTCCTTCAGTCAGATTGTCTGAAAGTATAAGGCCCAGGTGAAGGCAACCCAAGTTGAAAGTTAGAAGGACAGTTCTCCAGCTCCAAGTCTCTACTCAATCAATAATCAGTGGGACATTCTAGAACACATTTGGTATATACAACAACCTAAGAGAATATAGCTCTATACTGTGCAGTTACAGTATATTCCAGAAACCTCTGCAGTATGTGACAAATTCTTTGATAAATTAGTTGATATGTCTAAACCATTTGTTTGGTGTGAAAAGATTTCTCAGAGAAATTTGAAAACTACTGAACTAACAAGTGCACTAGGGGTACCTTAAGCAATGAAATTTTGGAATTGCTATTCTTTTTTTAAAAAAAAAAACTAAGTTTGTTCTTGCCCAGCCTAGAGAATGTTCCCCTCCTGTGATCAGAAAAAGATTTATAAACTTTATCCAATTCCAATCCAAGTGCATCCGTCAACATCCCATTTACCATCCCTGTCTCTCAAAATCCATTGCTTGGATTTGGCTAAGGCTTTTTAAGCCCACCTTCTTAGTTTGAGAGAAAAAGAGCTTTTTCTTCACATTTTGCACTTCATATGAGCAACCATTTCAAACAAACATGGGTGGCTGTTGATCCAGACAAATGTTGATGGCCAATGATCAGGTCTATTAAGTAAGAAGCATTCTTCTGGATTCACCCTCCAGTGCTATGCACATTCATTCAGGTGGAAATCCTACTCCAAGCAAATTCTTCCTGAGTAAATGTGTATAGCAGTGGTAAAATCTACTTACCTTCCCTACCGGTTCGGAAGCACTCGCTCCGCGCACGCACGCATGCTTTTTGACCCGCGCTCAACTCGCGCACGGGCTTTTTCACCCTCTGCGCATGCGCAGAACCATTTGTGCACGCGCAGAGGGTAAAAAACAAGAAAATGGTGATGTCCGGGTGGGTGGGCGGAGCCTCGCTCTGCCATCGCTACCGGTTCTCTGAACCACCGGCGGGCGCCGCTACCGGTATGCCCTTACCGGGCCGAACTGGTAGCATTTCACCCCTGGTGTATAGCTATGACTCAGTGTACATTTGTGCCATTTCACTCATCTTCGAAAGTTAGATGAAGGAAGGGGACCTGCTTGAAAAAAACTGGGAATAAATATATAAAAATGTTCCCCAACTTGGCACCCTTTGAACAGTACACCAAATTGTAGTTCAATACATCTGGAGCACACCAGGTTGGGATAAGTTGGAATATAGGGAGGTTTTCACATTGTGATAACATGAGCCACGGTGGCGCAGTGGTTAGAGTGCAGTACTGCAGGCTACTTCTGCTGACTGCCAGCTGCCTTCAATTTGGCAGTTCAAATCTCACTGGCTCAAGGTTGACTCAGCCTTCCATCCTTTCGAGGTGGGTAAAATGAGGAGCCAAATTGTTGGGGGCAATATGCTGACTTTGTAAACCGCTTAGAGAGGGTTGTAAAGCACTGTAAAGCAGCATATAAGTCTAAGTGCTATTGTTATTGCTATTATATTTGTGACTGAAGAAATGGCGGTTTAATATAAACAGTTAAAAGAAGGAAAAAGAATCCAGAGACTAGCTTTACTTCTTTTTCATTTCATTAATCATATCGTGCAAGCTCATAAACATCAAGCATGGAAGGAATGAGGGTTCTCTGTTTCTATAATTCATAACGATTTAAAAGCCAGCATTAAAATGTTTCAACGTTCTAAATATAGAAAGAAAACCATTTACTGTAGCCAATGCAGAATGTGAAACACTGGAATAATACATGCACAAAAAAGCATCAGCAAACAGAAATCATTATATTGAAATAACAAAAAAAATGACACAAATAACAACACAAACGCTTTCTACAATAATTCAAAACATTATGTGTTGGTAACTTGGTATCTCTTATTTACACAAACAAGAAGCCTTTTTGTTAATAGCCAAGGTGGCGCAGTGGTTAGAGTGCAGCACTGCAGGCTACGTCAGCTGACTGCTAGCTGCAGTTCGGCGGTTCAAATCTCACCGGCTCAAGGTTGACTCAGCCTTCCATCCTTCCGAGGTGGGTAAAATGAGGACCCAGATTATTGGGGGCAATATGCTGACTCTGTAAACCGCTTAGAGAGGGCTGTAAAGCACTATGAAGCGGTATATAAGTCTAACTGCTATTGCTATTGCTAATAGTTCTTTTTGTAGAGCTTTCTACAACCCCATTATTGGTCATAATGGAGCTACTCTTTACTAGAGCAATTTAACTCTTGCTGCCACTCTACACATATTAAACATACTGTAATTAATCACAAATGCTTTTTTCCCCCTATTCTGTGTTTATTTGCTATTCTGTGTCATAACAATTAAAACACTGTAATTTTACATTGAAAGAAATTCTATATTTGAAATTGCAGCTTATAAACCCACTTTGAACATAGGAAGAAGAAAACCAGCATTTCTTGCTACTATCACTTAGAAAAAAGGGTCCAAGGTCTCTCAAGCCAGACAGCCAGCTGATGTGACTGGCCATGATATTTTAAAGGCTCTGGTAAGGAGAAGCTTATAGCAATAGCAATAGCACTTAGACTTATATACAGCTTCTCAGTGCTTTACAGCCCTCTCTAAGCGGTTTACAGAATCAGCATATTGCCCCCAACAATCTGGGTCCTCATTTTACCCACCTCGGAAGGATGGAAGGCTGAGTCAACCTTGAGCCTGGTGAGATTCGATCTGCCAAACTGCTGGCAGCTGGTGATCAGCAGAAGTAGCCTGCAATACTGCACTCTAACCACTGCGCCACCGCGGTTCATTTATAGTAAAGATAGATGAGGAAAATTAGAGAGTAACCCCCCCATTCCTTTGCACAACAACAGAATTAAATGATTTAAATTTGTGCATATATTTTACATATATAAATTAGACACAGTAGATTTTGCATCTCAATAACACATATTTTAAGAAATTGAGACAACCAGCTTTCACAGTTAACTCATTCATTAAAGCTCTGAAAAGTCACCACACTCTGCTCCTGCATTTTGAATCTTCCCAAATTCTGTTGTGCTCAAAATAATATTTTCTCTATCTTCAGCTGCACCTTCAAGGTTGACTCAGCCTTCCATCCTTCTGAGGTGGGTAAAATGAGGACCCAGATTGTTGGGGGCAATATGCTGACTCTGTGAACCGCTTAGAGAGGGCTGTAAAGCACTATAAAGCGGTATATAAGTCTAAGTGCTATTGCTATTCATCTGTGATCAAGCTGAAACATCTGTTGCACAGAGGCTATTCTAAAGTATCTTGGTTTTGTGTCAATATTTCAATAGCAATTTTCTCCTACATTTATACAGGCTGCAGCGGATTTTTAAGAGATAATATTGTATTAATGTGACAGGGGCCAGAGAAGTAAGGATGTATTTCACTGATTAAATCTGATACTAATACCAAAGCAAGCTAGCAAATTTGTGCTCTGAGCTTAACATTCTCAATTCATTGAGAGCTAGATAGAATTGTAGCTGGACACAACTCTGAAGTCACCAAGAATTTTCTGATCTTGTATCTAATAAGATACAAATTGGTTCAGCCAAAGCAATGGGAACATTTTTGTTCTCTGTCTCAGCATCAAAATGAAAAGCTGATACCTGCTAAGAGTGATATAAATATAAGATTTGATGGCATTTGAAGTCATAATGAAATTGTTGCCATTACTGTCGCCATTATAGATAGTCCTTGACTTACCCGAGGTGGTGCAGTGGTTAGAGTGCAGCACTGCAGGCTACTTCAGCTGACTGCTAGCTGCAGTTCAGCGGTTCAAATCTCACCGGCTCAAGGTTGACTCAGCCTTCCATCCTTCCGAGGTGGGTAAAATGAGGACCCAGATTGTTGGGGGCTATATGCTGACTCTGTAAACCGCTTAGAGAGGGCTGTAAAGCACTGTAAAGCGGTATATAAGTCTAAGTGCTATTGCTATTGCTATTATGACTACAATTGAGCCCAAAATTTTTGTTGATAAGTGAAAAAAGTGAATTTTGCCCCACGTTACGACCATTCTTGCCACAATTGTTAAGTGAATCATTGCAGTGCTTAAGTGAGTTATATGGTTGTTAAGTCAATCTGGCTTCCCATTGACTTTGCTGCTCAGAAGATCACAAAAGGGGATCACATGACCCCTGGGACACTGCAACCATCATAAATATGAACCAGTTGTCAAGCGTTTGAATTTTGATCACATGACCACGGAGATGCTGCAATGGTCGTAAGTGTGAAAACCAATCATAAACTCACTATTTTCAGTGCCATTGTCACTAAATGAACTGCTGTAAGTTGAGGACTACCTGTGCATACTTGTGTTGTGATGTCTGATGCAAGTATGTCGGTCATAGCATTTGCATGATGATGTCATTACATCCTTATATTTGTTACTCCTGCCTTTGTTCCTATGGATTCCCATGGCTAGTATTGTCTTCTTTAAATTATCTACTGTGGATAGTACACTTTGGATAATATGAATTGATTTATTTTCAAAGCTTTTAAAATAGCACCTAAGTCCACCAATATATTTGCCAGTTCACCTACGACTATGAAATAATCTGCTGAGCTCAAAGCGGTCGAAGCACATAGTTAGCCATACTGAAGAAGACAGTATTGCCATGGCTTGACTAAATATGTCCACAATTCTCAAGCAACTTCAAACATTCTAAACAGATCAAGTTGATGTATACAGGAAGGTTTATAAGCACACCATTGGTATTATCATGAAATACTTTTTTATTGCATTATATACCTGAGGAACCCAAATAGATCTAATGTCTTCCTGTTTGATGTATAGTAAAAACCAATAGTTAACAACAAAAGACAAACTGCAATTCTTGCTTTTGGGGGAAAATTACCTGTTGATCATCAGGTGTCCATATGCCACAGGTGATCTGGCTCTCCAGGTTAATCTCTGAAGACCAATGTCTTTGTCCACTGACTGATCCAACCAGCACAAATCCATCTCTGTATGATATAAGTGCTTGTGTTCCATCATGGCTCCATGTAAAATCGCTCACCTTAACATATAAGGTTAGGCATTATTTTGACTATGTATTCCAGCCTTTTTTAAAAAGCACACAACATAGAAAAATAATACAGATTCAATCAATTAGCATCCATATTTTCTGAGATCTCTAGTTCACAAGATCATCAAATTTCTCTCATAAAAAGGCCCACAAGTAAGCATCTTCAATGCCTATAATTTTGACAATGCCATCATATTGTATCATTTTATAATTCAAGCCCCGTTTTGGCCAGCAGAGTGCTGCAGGAGGCTGTCCAGGCCGAAAATGGGGTGCATTTTGGCTTCCAGAGGCACTGCGGGCCGATCCTTTGCTATTTCCAGGCCGGCCCCATGGACCAGATTTAAGCACCCCACAGGCTGGATCCGGCCCGCGGGCCTTGAGTTTGACACCCCTGTTCTAGTCCAACCCCCTGCTCAGGCAGGAATCTATTTTTATTTTCTATTATTATTATGATTGTTTTGTTGCCCTGCTTTATTGTTACTATTTATATACCAGTAATTATTGGATTATAAGATTGTAGCGTGCATGTGTTAATGTGCATTATATATTCTGTGTAAGCCACTGAGAGTCTTGATTGTGGCAGCATAGAAATAAGTTTAATAAATAAATTAGTTTTGATATTGATAATTGTCCTGGTTTAGCAATTAGTTGTTATTCTACTATGCTAAATCTATAGCCTAAAACCATAATGAGAAATAGAATGTATAAACTCACCCTATGTTCCTGGCCAAGAAATCACTACCGGTAACATATGCTAGGATTAGCATCACAGTTGCATGCAATGTTATTGTTACTTGGAATGGAGATTACTTAAAACTCAAGTAACAAAAGATTCATTGGTATTAATGATTTATCAATTATTGTTTAGAGAAAAGTTATCAATGACCTGTAGGTAGATCCATATAGACAGAGTGGAAACAGCATAAGACTCCAAAGCTATATCCAGTACACTCAGCCTCTTGCTCCATTTGTCCTTGTGGTAATTCACCCATAAGCATTTGTTTCAAATCATATTCCAGAAATAGCATACTGTCCTTTTGCTACTTGCCTCAGGGTAAGCTATAGAAAATATGCTAATTTTACAGGCTTTTCAGTTAAAACATTTTTCTTAACAATTCCATTTTCCTACTTTCCCCAGGCAGTTTTCCCCCTTCTTTATTTTCTTTTCAAAGTCAAGACAATTCCCAAGACCGAACCAAGTGGTGTTTACTAACCTGTGCTCCACGATCGTTCACAAGCTCCACGGACCATCTGCCTTCATACTGAATCCAAACAAATATTCCACCATCAGCATCACAAGTTGCCAGCTTCTGGAAGGGTTCGTTCCATCTCACAAGAACCACCTAATATTTCAGAAAACACATTTTTCCCCTCAAATTTTATTCTGGATGCCAACAGACAGTTTATTAGAACTTCAATTGTAATGAAGAGAATAAATAAATAGTAGGTTTTAAATTAGGATTGCAGAAATCATAAATGTTCACCATAAACATTCTGCAAGTGAAAAAGCAACTAAGAATATTCATTAACACAAGTGTAATATAGTTCAACTCTCTCCAACACTTTAAAATGGAAACTAAAGAACTTTTTAAAATATGTATCTTTTTTTCATCTCAATTATTTCTTCAGAGCTTTAATCAACTTCTTTTGTAAGTCCAATAAAAACTCCTTATCCAAGTCAATTTCTTGGCTTGTCATTCATACTGTATTTCCAATTTAGTTGTTTTCTGTTTCAGAGTCCATTTTTCAGTACTTCTGCAAATTCTTTATGTTCTGGTATTTCTGATTCAGGCAAAATTTGTTTTATCTCTTTACCTCGTAAATCTTCATGATGTTCTCTTTCACATCACTAATTTCTGCTTTAATGTCTTTGGGACATAATCTATTCATAGAAGCATGCATTATTGCTAAGATTAAAGCTACTAATGTTTGTCCCCATTCTTCAAAAATCTCCTGAAGTATTTTAAATGTCAAAGTGTTTTCTGTCATTTTGCAAGTTCCAAGGCTGACCAAAGGCAAGAGTCAGGCTTTTTTTCACTTTTTTCTCCTTTCCCTTTCATTCTGGAATCATTAGTCCCCTCTAGTATTCTATTTCTTAAATCATAAAGTCTCAAATTTCTGTTTGGACTTAGGATAGACTACACAAATGAGTTCCCATGAAAATGTTATTTATATATTTCTAATATCTTATGTCAAAAATCCAAATATTCCATTTGTAATGGAATGAGTGGACAACTTTGGGAAAAGCAGGGAAGAGATGTTGCCTATGAAACAATCAGACAGGAGAATCAAGATCCCCTAGTGGCTTAATGGTAGAGAAGGAAACTTAGGAAGAATCTGCCCTAATGGATCAAAAACTTTAAAAAGAGTTAATAGAAAGTTTGTACTTTCCAACTTTTAAGGTTCTGTTAATGTAGCATTACCATAATTAGAATTAGTTCATTTAATTAGTTCATCTAGTTGTATTTCCCATCTGGCCTAACTGGGACAGCTGACAATTACTCCAAATTTGTCTGGTCCTTTTATTTGTTTACAGATATTCCTCACTTAACTACCATAATTGGGACTGGAATGTCAGTTAAGCTTCTTTGCTCAATGACAGCAATCCCAGCACTCCTGGTTGCAGTCATTTAGGAATCTACTCTGGATAGACCAGAACAAGAAAACATCTCCACAGGAGGGCTGAAACTATTATATTGAGATTGGGTTTAATAATAGAATCTTGTGAATCTGACTGAGATAACTGTGTAATAGTGGTATTGCTCCTACTTGAACAGGTGTGTCTAGAGCAGGGGTCGGCAACCTTAAACACTCAAAGAGCCACAAAGGTCCTAACCGGAAGCCCCCCGTTCAATTCTGGAGCCGACCGGAAGTCCGGTTCGCCCACCATAGAGTCTCCTCCTAGCGTGGCGTCCTTTTTCCTCTACCTGTCCTAACCGAAAGCCCTATCAATTGTGGAGCTGACCGGAAAACCCACCCCTTGCCATAGAGTCTCCTTCTGGCGCGCCCTGCTTCCCTCCACCCTAACCGGAAGCTCCTCTCAAAATTGTGGTGCCGACCGGCGACAGGGAGCCACAGCAGAGGGATGAAAGAGCCACATGCGGCTCCAGAGCCGCGGGTTGCTGACCCCTGGTCTAGAGTAACAGCTTAATTTAAGAGCCGTGGTGGCACAGTGGTTAGAATGCAGTATTACAGGCTAATTCTGTTGACCTGCCGGCTGTCAGCAGTTCGATCCTCACCAGCTCAAGGTTGACTCAGCCTTCCATCCTTCCGAGGTCGGTAAAATGAGGACCCAGACAATATGCTGACTCTGTAAATCACTTAGAGTGGGCTGTAAAGCCCTGTGAAGCAGTATATACGGTAAGTCTAAGTGCTATTGCTATTGCTATTGCTACATGGTGGTTGTGATACCCACAGGCACTTCATTACAGATGACCAATCCTTTCCCGGTCATCCACTGGTTCAGGGAGTGCTATCTTCAATATGCAGATGATACTCAATTACACATCTCCTTCCCAGGCCAGATGGGAAAACTGGGAAAAACCATGAACAGGTATCTGGAGGATGTGGATGGGAAAGTGTGTGCAGAAATGCAGAATTTACATCCTTTGACAAACATGCATTCATCACAACAAAGTACTAGCATCTTACTAAGAAAGTTTCCTGTCAGTTTTTGGAAATGTTACTAATGTAAAGAGAAGTCACCTGGCAAGCACCTCACCTGCTTTCATGTCTCACAGTCTTCACCTGAAGAGCATTAGACAGCATGCTTCAATGTAGCAACATATTCAGCACCCCCCACCCCGCATTTTATTGTATCTGGAAGCTCATAAAGGCATTCCTACTACATTATTAGCTGGATTTCACAATTTTGTCAGGAACTGAAAGTTATGCAGACTTATATCTGTTTTCAAGAGAAACCAGCCAACTATGGCAACGCCTTATAGCTATGAAGTGGTAGGCAAGTGGGTTGCAAATGCAGACTGAACAAAACCATTCTAGTTGTATATAATAAGTTCAAGTGCTGAATTGCTTTATGTAACATAACTTTTCCCTGTTACTCAATCTCTGCCCATTGGATGAAACGCTTGATCAAATCTGACAGCATATATCCAGGACATCTACAACAGTATCATGAGAAACCTTGTATAGCAAGAGGAGAATCCAGCACATCGGGATTTGCTTTCGTGCTGGGCCAGTTCCAAAATATGTTTCTAATTGAAAACCAAGAGCTGCCATTTCATCACTGACAAGGGTCTTGAAATAAGAGTTTATGATCTAAGAATGAATGAAATGAATGAAGATTTCGTTTCAAGCCCCAATTTTCTCCAAGAGACAGGCAGCATAGTTCCAGTTAAGCGAGCTGCTGGGTTTGGCTGAGGCTGCATATAAATGGGCAGTTGATGCTCAAGAAGGTACTAGAATTCCTGTGGGGAATTTGGTGTGGCTTTCCACGAAGCTTTCACTCTACTTTCATCCATCCAGATGGGCTTTGATGCACAACTGCTTGCTTCTATGAAAATACAACTGATGTTACACCATCTACCCATGTATGGGTGGGGCCCCCTTGCCCCTTGATCAACTCCCACCTTATCCCCAATTCTGGTGGATTGGGAAGAGCAATATAAAGTGGAGTATATCCTAGGTTCTAGATGCAGGAGGTTAGACAGAGATTGTGGAAAGCAGTGGCAGATGTACACATAACCAAAGTGGTTTGCCAGTTGCATTTGAAATTTCTGTGGAAGCTTTGTGCCCCTGAACTGCCACCTGCCACGCCAGACTTTCAGCAACAGGAAGAAGGTTTCTCGCTCCCCTACCTCACAACTTGCTGCTTTAGACTTAAATAAATCTGGGGAGTGTCAGCCACATTCCAACTTTGATGGTGTCTTTCATTTCAAACATGTCTTTGTGGAGATACCTGGCTATCTTTGCAGGGGAGTAGGGGACATCACACTTTGTGCTTTTAGGGGGTGGGAAACAAGGCTGAAGGAAAGAAAGTGTGATGTAATGTCTATATCTTGGGAATAATTTGATTTTATTGAGAGCTGCCCAGAGTTGTCTGAAAGATGGACGGCTACATAAATATTTTAAATAAACAAAAACATGCAGGGCAGGGCAAAATGTTACCATACTGGAGGGATTTGGATCCTTTACAGAGTAGATTCTAGTTCGGGGGGGGGAATCAGATAAAGAGAAGGGGTGTTGGTCTTACCTGATACGCCTCTTCTCATAGGGTGGAGCTACCAGCCAGGATGGGTTGACCATATCCATTCAGAGTGAGGACTGAGTCTGTCAATCTTTTTCTGAGGACTCCGCCCTTGTCTGGAATCCCCAGTTACGATGAAGCCGCAAAAACGACAGATTCGACGTGGCACCTCCAACTATTACAGTCCATAGCATACACGATGCAAATTAGGCTAGGAGCACATGACCGACGAACAGCGGGGTGGGACTGGCTGCTAGCTCCACCCTATGAGAAGAGGAGTATCAGGTAAGACCAACGCCCCTTCTCCATAGTGGGTGGAGCTAGCAGCCAGGATGGGACATACCCAAGCAGTCTGTCCTTTGGGAGGGAAGTCCGGTCATGTCAGTGCCCTGCGTCGTGTACGCGTTGCAACACTCTACGGCCAAATGCCGCATCCGCCGAAGCAAAGGACTCAATCTTATAGTGTTGAACAAACTGCGTCGGTATTGCCCAGGTAGCCACATGGCAGATCTCCTCAAGGGACGCCTGCATCGCCCATGCTGCAGAAGCCGCCGTGCTGTGTGTGGAATGCGCGGTGATGTGGGCAGGTCGTGGTAGTGAGGAGACATCGTACGCCTTAGCAATCACCCCCCGAATCCATCTGCCGATTGTAGAAGATGAGACCTTTTGACCTAAGGTGGCCGGCTGGAATGCTACAAATAAGGACTCCATCCGTCGAAGGGCTGCGGTACATTTGATGTAAACCCGGAGGGCCCTCCGGACATCCAACCTGTGCCACTTATGTTCCAATGAGCGAGACGGATGAGGACAAAAATTGGGTAACACCAGTTCTTGAGCTCTATGAAACCAGGTGTTAACTTTCGGCACGAATGACGGGTCTAGGCGGAGAACGACCCAATCCTGATGGAAAACACACAGGTCCGCACGGACAGAGAGCACTGACAATTCCGAAATCCTCCTGGCCGAGGTGATGGCCACCAGGAAGACCACCTTGTACGACAGGAGGCGGAGACTGGTCGACCATAGCGGCTCGTAAGGGGCCTGAGTGAGTGAATTCAGAACTCTGGTAAGGTCCCAGGTTGGGAAGCGGTGGACCACCGGTGGACGTAAATTCGTAGCTCCTTTTAAGAACCGCCGCACAGATGGAATCTGCGCCAAGGACTCGGCCTCTTTGCAAGACAAAACGGACGACAGGGCTGCCACTTGCTGTTTAATAGTATTCGGAGACAGGCCCTTGTCCAGTCCCTCCTGAAGGAAATCCAGGATTCCCGGGATTTCAATGTGCACGGGGGAGCAACCCTCCTTAATGCACCAATCGCAGAACGTCTTCCAAGTTGCAGAATAAATGCGTTCTGTGGAAGGCCTCCTTGACGCCTGCATGGTGTTGATGACTTTCAAGGAGAAGTTTCGCCGCCTCAGAGTGCCCCGCTCAAGTGCCAGGCGGTCAGTTGGTACCACCCCGGGTCCAGGTGGACCAACTCCCCCTGGCTGAGCGAGGACTCGAACACTGGACTCAAACATTCTCCAACTCTGGGCCGACGACAGGGCCATCAGGTTGGCAAACCATGCCCTCCTGGGCCAATGGGGAGCCAACAGAATCACCTCCGCCCGTTTGTCCAATATCTTCCAGATGACCTTGGGAAGGATGGGGAGGGGAGGGAATGCGTATAACAGCTCTTGAGGCCAGGGAACGTGAAGAGCGTTGATTGCCTCTGCTCCCCGAGACTGGAACCTCGAGAAGAATCTCGGCAGTTGAGCATTCTCCGGGGTTGCGAAAAGGTCAACTGCCGGGAGACCGAAGATGTTGGTCAGTTCCTTGAAGATGGACGGATGCAGTTGCCACTCCCTGGATCGACCGTCTTCTGGCTGAACCAGTCCACTTGGGTGTTGGAGATCCCGGAGATGTGGTCTGCCAAGATGGACAGAAGATGACATTCCGCCCAGAGGCCCAGTCTCTTGGCCTCTCGCATGAGAGATCGGGATCGGGTTCCCCCCTGCCGGTTCACGTGGGCTTTCGCTGCCACATTGTCTGTGAGCACTAAAACATGCTTCCCGGATATTCGCTGTTGAAAGTGTTTGAGAGCCAGATAAATCGCCCTAAGTTCTAGCCAATTGATGGTACACATGGCTTCCGCTGGCGACCATCTGCCCTGAGCAATGTGGTCCTGGGAGTGGGCTCCCCACCCATACAGGCTGGCGTCCGTGGTGATGATGACTCGATCGGGTTCTCGGAAGAGACACCCCTGCGCGATTGCCGGTGAGAGCCAACAGGTCAAGGAGCGGCGAACCCCCGGAGGAATCAGGACCTTGGTCATTGAGGAGCTGCGACCTGCTCTCTGGAAGGGCAAAAGGAACCATTGAAGCTCCCTAGAATGTAGGTGTGCCCAAGGCGTGATGCCGATAGCTGATATCATTTTCCCCAGGAGAGTAGACAAAAGGGAAATGGGAACCCTGTGCTGCTGTTGGATCAGTGCAGCGAGGTCCCTTATGCTATCCTGTCTCTCCCGGGATAAGGAGGCCCTACATTCCAGGGAATCTATAATGGCTCCCAGGTGGAGCAGAGAGGTAGAGGGGTCTAGGTGGCTTTTGTCCAGATTAATAGAAAACCCGTGGTGTGGCAATGTCTGAATGGTTATCTGGAGATGGCTCAGCGCTAGTTGTTTAGATGGAGCCTGAATTAGGATATCGTCCAGATAACATTGGACATGCACGGGTAAGGCCCTAAGGTGGGCCGCCACCACTGCCAGCACCTTGGTGAATATACGCGGTGCGGAAGACAGGCCAAAGGGGCGCCTTATACTGAAGGTGCCTACCTGCATAGCAAAACCGGAGGTATAGCCGGTGCTGCGGGTAAATTGCTATGTGTAGGTAGGCTTCAGTGAGGTCGATCGAGGCGAGGAAGTCCCCCTGGCGGACGCACCCGAGGATCAATTGGAGGGAATGCATTTTGAACCTGCGATATTTTAAATGTTGGTTCAAACGCTTGAGATCCAAAATCGCCTTCCATCCCCCCGAGGCCTTAGGAACCACAAATAGGATGGAGTAAAACCCCTGTCCTATTTGATCCGGCGGCAAGTGTTGGATGGCTCTAATGTCCAACAGGTGCTGTATCGCAGAGTCCATGAGCTGTCTCTTGGCAGGATCTCTGGATAGGTGACACTTGATAAAGAACCTCGGAGGGAGGGAAAGAAATTCCAGGGAGAGGCCCTCTCAAATCGTCTCCCTGACCCAGGAATCGGTGGTGATCTCCTCCCATCTGCTGGCATAAAGGGCCAGACGACCACCAATGGGAGGATCGGGAGGGGAATTATTTGGGCCGTCTGGAAGGATGACCTCCTCTGCCCCGAAAGTGCCGCCTGAACTGTCTCCCTCTAGTGGACTTCTCCTGGAAGGGACGTTGTCTGGGGTCATACTGACCTTGGTTTCTAGTGAACCCCAAGCTTTGATCGCTGGCCCGAAAGGACCAATGAAAATAGGGGGTAGATCTGACATTACCCTTTCTCGAGAAGATGGGGAGCACCTTCTTCCTGTCCCTGGACTCTATCAGGATCGGGTCCAGTGCGTCCCCAAACAGGTGCTGTCCTTTAAACGGGGTGGACGCCAGCCACCATTTGTGGTGGGTGTCTGCTTGCCACTGCCTCAGCCATTGCATTCGTCTGAACACGACCGACGTTGCCTGAAGCATGGCATCCGCTGAAAATTGAGTCGCGGCAATCAATTTAGTGATGTCCTGTTGGGTACGGAGATCAGACGCCGGAAGGCATTCTTGCAGGTGACGTAGCCAGATAAGTGAGGAGTGGTTAAAGAACGACGCTGTGGCGGCCGCCCAGACCACCCAGGCCACCGCCTGGTGGGTCTTCTGTAGCGCCTGGTCAGATCATCTTTCTTCCGGCCGAAGTAGCTCCTCCGCTTCCCCCAGCATGGTGTTGGGGGAGTAGAGGGCCGCAATTGGAGCGCCCACGTGTGGAACATGTAGAATTTGAGCCAACTCGGGGGCCACGTTGAAGAAGCGGCGCTCATTGGAGGAAGGAGTGGGCCAGAGGCTGGAGCAGACCATTGGCGTTGCACTGTATCGACAAACAGTTGAGGAGACGGAATCACCTCCATCTTGGGAGTGAGTTCCGCGAACAGTGGATCCATGGTGGGCGCAGAAGACTCTGAGGCTGACGTCTGAGGAACGCCAAGGCCGGCCGTGTTCCTGGCCTTAAAGAGCAAGGAGTGAAAGAGGCTAGGGTGGAAAAGAGTAGAAGAGACTTCCTGCTCCGAAAGGAACACTTCATCATCAGAGAGCTCGAGATATGGATGCTCCTCCTCCTCGGACAGGTTAGAAGGGGCGTTGGTCTTACCTGAGACGCCTCTTCTCATCAGGAGGAGCCAGCAGTCAGGATGGGTGTCCTCAACCACTCAGCAATGAGGACTGAGTCTGTCAATTCTTGATACATGCTGGGATCCGCCCTGTCAGACCCCAGTTATTGACGATGCCGAAGACCAGACCCGGTGTGGCCACCAATCCAAATACCCCACTGGGGGGAGCTCACTTCCAGAGAGACAAATATCGTGTCTGCCAAAAAAACGGTTCCAGCAAGCAGTCCACAGGTGAGTAACGAAAAACAAAAGGAAAAAATAAAGGGGAGGGACTGACTGCTGGCTCCTCCTGATGAGAAGAGGTGTCTCAGGTAAGACCAACGCCCCTTCTCCATCGTGGGAGGAGCCAGCAGTCAGGATGGGACATACCAAAGCCCCTGTCCCATTGGGAGGGCACAGTCCAAAAGTCAAGAACCATCCTCCAGAACGCGCTGTAGCACCCGCCTTCCAAAGGCAGCATCAGCCGATGCATACCTATCAATTTTATCATGTTGGAAAAATTGTGATGGTGAACTCCAAGTGGCCGCTCGACACAGCTCCTCCAGCGTAGATTGAGTCGACCAAGCCACCGAAGTGGCAGCGCTTCGAGTCGAGTGTGCGGTGATGCCCGCCGGACGTGGAAGAGAGGAAAGTTCATAGGCCTTTGCAATAGTACCTCGGATCCACCTGCCCACCGTCGTGGGAGAGACTTTTAGGCCCAACGAATGAGGAAGGAAGTCCACCAAGAGCGCTTCCATCTTCCGAAAGGGCCGAGGCCTGGCCACATAAATACGGAGAGACCTCCGCACATCCAAGGTATG
>QLTV01002425.1:1987797-2012949 GCA_003457575.1 Thermophis baileyi
AACAACAATATAAAAGACCATTAAAGGAAATCATAATAAAAACAATTAAAAACAGTTAAAAACTCATACATACCATTTCATGGCCGGACCTCGCCAATTATAGAGGCGAGATCAACGGCCCCAAGCCTGCCGGAAGAGCCAGGTCCTCACCGCTTTCCGGAAGGCCAGCAGGGTGGGGGTGGTCCGGATCTCGGGGGGTAGCTGGTTCCAGAGGGCCGGAGCAGCCACAGAGAAGGCCCTCCCCCGCGGGCCCGCCAGCCGGCACTGTTTAGCTGACGGGACCTGGAGGAGCCCAACCCTATGGGATCTTACCGGGCGCTGGGAGCTATATGGAAGAAGGCGGTCTCGAAGATAACCTGGTCCTGAGCCATACTTTAAAGGTGATAACCAACACCTTGAATTGTGCCCGGAGACCAATAGGAAGCCAGTGAAGCTCGCGGAGTATAGGTGTAATATGTGTGTACCTAGGTGCACCCACGACAGCTCGCGAGCTGCATTCTGGACCAATTGTAGTCTCTGAACACTCTTCAAGGGTAGCCCCATGTAGAGTGCGTTGCAATAATCTAACCGTGAGGTGACAAGGGCATGGGTGACTGTGAGGAGAGCCTCTTGATCCAACTGGGTCGCAATTGGTGCACCAGGCGAACCTGTGCAAAGGTCCCAATAGCTACAGCTACCACATGTTGTTCTAATTTTAGCTGTGAGTCTAGGAGGACACCCAAATTGCGAGCCCATTCTGAGGGGGACAGTTTCCCCCCCCCAGACCCAAGGATGGACAGTCGACATAGTCTTTGGGAGGCAATACCCATAGCCACTCGGTCTTGTCTGGGTTAAGTCTGAGCCTGTTAACTCCCATCCAGACCCTCACAGCCTCCAGGCACCGGCACATCACGTCCACCGCTTCACTGAACTGACGCGGGGTGGAGATGTACAACTGGGTATCATCAGCATATTGCTGATACCTCACCCCGCATCGTCGGATGATCTCACCCAGCGGTTTCATGTAGATGTTAAATAAGAGGAGAGAGAGGACCGAGCCCTGAGTGTTTGCACACTCAGCAGAGGAGGCTCTATTCCTTGCCCCCGGTTCCCTCATTCTCCCAATTCAACCACTCCAAACCCACTTCTTCCATCCAAACCATCCCAAACTCTCGTACCTACACAACACCAACACCCTCATACATACACAAACGCACACACCCCCAAGATAAAATTAAACTGTAAGTTAAAACCGGATGATATGTTTGTGTTGTAAATGCAACCTTAGATGACTTAAAGGGTAGTCTGTAAGAAAATGAATTGTCCCGCAGTTCTCTATGTAAAGGATCCTCAAGTAAAGCCTGATTGAAGGCAATGTCGTGCTGACTAGGGAAACGGAATTTATCCCTCCAGTGGAAAAAGGCCAGTCCTTCGTGCTGCCTCTCTTCAATCTGGAACAGCCCCTCCAGGCCCCTCCAGGCCAAAGGCATCAGGCACAGACCCCAGGTTAACCACAAAGACCTCCTGCAGGCAAATGATGTCGGCGTTGTAGCCGGCCAGTTCTTTTTCGAGTAAATTTTGCCGGTAGAAAATGTCCAGCATGGCCGTTCCGCCGAAGTCCAGCTCTCCGAAGTTGACGGTGGTCAGCTGTGCTCCGGTGGCCTCACAAGCTCGCACCAAGCACAGCAACGCTGTGACTTCAGGAAATCAGAATCAGAGATGGGGGAGGGAGAGATACAGAGAGAGAGAGACAGAGAGGGGGGGAGAGAGATAGAGAGACAGAGAGAGAGAGATAGAGAGAGGGGGGAGAGGGAGATAGACAGAGAGAAGAGAGAGAGAGAGAGAGAGAGAGAGAGAGAGAGAGAGAGAGAGAGAGAGAGAGAGAGAGAGAGAGATGTGAAAAGAGTGGGGTGGGTGGCGTCCCCCAGGATGTTTTCTAATGGGCAATTCTGAGCACTATCAACTCAAAATAATTGGGTCTTCTCAGTTGTAGCTTATCCTGTGCAATCCCTCTGGGTCATCTTTGTCTTCTATTCATCCTCCTCTTGTGTTTTCTTACTGCTTTTTCTGGCATCTTTGGCTTCTGCCTCCGACACACACCAGTCCATCTTTCTCTCCTTCATGGATTTTTGGTGGTAATGAAAATAATGGATAATTGGTGGGAAGAAAAAGAGAATGTGTCATCTTCATTGTGAAAGAAGGAAAAGTGTGTCAGGCTGTGAATATTGGGGGCAGTGGAGAGTGATGGAGAAGAAAATTATATAATTGCATGTCTGCATGCCTGAAAGCTTGAGTTCTAGCTCTTAAACAAATTCAGTCACCAGCATAGAACATACAATAATAGGGTAAGATGTCTTCTATTCCAACCACCTGCTCAAGCAGAAAATCCTATACCATTCTGGACAAATGACTGCCATTCTTAAAAGCTTCCAGTAATGGAACACCCACAACTTCTGAAGGGAAGCCGTTCCACTGGTTAATTGTTCTCGCTGTTAGGAAATTTCTTCTTAGTTCTAGGCTCCTTCTCTCCTTGATTAGTTTCCATCCATTGTTTTTTGTACTGCCTACAGGTGCTTTTGTAAATAAATTGACCCCCTCCTCTTTGTGGCAACCTCTCAAATACTGGAATACTGCTATCATGTCCCCCCTAGTCCTTTTCTCTAGACTAGCCAAACCCAAATCATCCCCCCCCCCGGATGTCAAATTAGACACAATCCTACTGGCCTTTTGCAAGGTCTTAAAAAACATGGTTGTGCCACCATGGAAGTGTAATGAAAACCGTAAAGGGGTTTCACTGAGTGTAGATTTTATTTTTTAGACCTCAGTTGTGGATATTGTTAATTGTATTTTTATATATATTTAATATGGTTTGATTGTCTTTTTAAATAGTTGTAAGCAACCCAGAGGCTCTATAAATTGAACAAAGAAATAAATGGAGATAATTTTTACCTAGACAGCTTCATCTCAACCCTATAATACAGTATGGACAAAAATCAGTTCAGCCATAACACAGAGTTGTAGATAAAAGGTAGTAGAGCTGGGTGATGCATTGGAATCAATTCCAAAAAGGGTTGGACTATGTGGGGCTGTAAACATAGTATATCTCTCTGCAAGTCTTAACACCACTCACACTTTTTCCAAAGAATATGCGGTAGCACTAAAAAGTAACCATGCAGCTGCTTTAAAGATTTGCAGGCATACAGGTGCTATGTTTGTGCTCGCAAATGTGCCAAGGCAAATTATTTTGAATAATGGGTAATCCTCAGATTATGGCAGCAATGGCGATCAGGATTGCGGTTGCTAAGTGACGTGGTTATAAAACGTGATATCACATGCCTGCATCGCAATGGCAATTCTGACAGTCCCGATTGCTGCCATAATGTGCGGGTCATTAAGCAAGAAGTGGCGAGAGTCAAAGGTAAGAGGTGCTGCAGGCAGGTAGGGAAGGGCTTGAGAGGTCCTGCAGCACATGAGTCAAGGGAGGCTGGGGAGGACTTTGGAGACCTAGTGCAGTCTGTGTGTGAGTCAAGGGAGGCTGGAGGAGAGCTTTGGAGAGCCAAAGAAGGCTGCATGCGGGCAGGAGGTGTGCTGCAGGTGGGAGCAACTTACTGGAGTGACTTGCAAACCTCCCAGTAATGCATTCTCCACTGACTTTGCTTGCGGGAAACCAGCAGGGAAGGTCACAAATGGTGGATCATGTGATCTTAGCTCTCTGTGTAATAATTGCGAGCCAGGCACCTGAGTACCCAGATTGTGATCACATGACCGCAAGGATGCTGTGACAGCTGGAACTTCAGAAACCGGTGGTATGTCCATTTTTTTCAGCACCACCATAGCTTTGAATGGTTGCTGAGCAAATGGACATAAGCCAAGGACCACCTGTATGTTTGAAGTGCTACACAGCTGTAAAAGGATATTTTTAATAGGAGATGGAATGATGATTTTGGTACGGGATGAATGTCCACAATATCAAACAATTTCTCTAGAATACTTTACACACTTATCCCCTTCGTTTTTGCATTCCTCATTGCTATCTTCCTCTTTGTAAAAGGAAACAGGAACTGCTTGTTAACAAATCACATATCGCTCCATAAGAAATCATACCCATATTTTAACATTTCTGTCACCAGCTATTCTCACACCCTCGCTATTTTTAACATTCTCACAGCATTTATGACTTCCTTTTCATCATTTTTATTGGATACTACAAATTACTGAGTTTGTTCCATCTTCACTTTTCAACATAGCACTACTTATTCCCATATAAATGTCTAAAATAGTCCTTTTTACATTATCTCGCTTCCCTTTCATTCCAAATCATTTCATCACTTTTATTATTACTTCCATTCACCCTGCTAGATACTTGCTTAGTTCTCTTCACACTCTTCCCCAACAATTTGCTGTTCCCCCTGCCACAGCTCTGCATTTTCTCTGCCTCTTTTAAGCTTAATCATTCCTTGATTGCTTTGATTAAATCCTTTGCAATCATCTTTTTCTGTACAATGAATCTCTCATCGTGTTTTGCAGCATTCATTCTTTTCTATACATTTATTTTCTTTATTCATCGATGGTGATGTCAAGGTGATGATCTTTTCACCTGCATCATCTGGACCAGTTTTTTGGCTTTTCATAAAGGACAGATCTTCCTTATGATTTTTTTCTTCTTCAAAGAGCTCAAATACATCTTTAACCAGGAAAGAAATTGGCTCATGACAGAGCAACTTTGGCTCATGGATGGATAATCAAATGCCACCATTTGTTGAATTGAGGAGCTGATACTGACTAGCCTCGGGCAACAATCCATCTATTTAACCAAAGCAACCCTAATATTTCATTTACCTTGTATGCACCTATACTGATCTCATTTTCTTTTTGACTGCCTGTTAGCATTCAACCCCTACTCCTCTTGGTTACCATACACAACAGCTGTTATTGGTTTCTGTTACAACAAGATATTTTGTAAAACAGACAGTAGAATTGCAGAAAATCTGCTAGCATTTTAAAACTGTTTCTGCAATGCATATTGTTTTCCATTTTTGCAGCAAAATTGTTATTTCAAGTTTATTTTTTGAAAAAAACAAACAAGCTGCTATGCCATTAACATCAGCACAGCCCCACTTAAGCAATTAAGTTTATATAAGACCATTCTACCATCAAAAATAAGACACTCCATAACCTTCATAAATGTTGTATTCAGTACTCAGGTTAGCTGCTTTGCCCAAATAAAAAAAATGATGAATAAAATAAATTTAAGATGTTTCATAAGAAACATCTTATTAATCATGTTTTATGATTTAATTGATCAGTATCATACCCCTTGATCAGGAGATTAATTGGACTTGAAGAGGACTTAAAAATTTAAGGACTCCCAGATGTCAGCATGCCATTGAGAGACAGAAGTTCTGTTAAAACTCTGCCTGTGAAACTTTGAGAAGAACAAAAACTACATTAATTGTATGGACAACCATTTAGTCAGTGTACATTCAGTAACCATGTGAACACTGTCAAAACATTTGCAAATATGTAGATATAGTTTTATGTCAGACATCATAAAACCGGCCAGTGCTAGATATTTACAAATATGCTGTTAGAGAATGACTCTTTTTTAAAATGATCTTTTAAGATTAACTGGTTTATTATTTCAACCTCCAGCACTGAGGCAGAAACAAATTAATTATGAATAAACATCCCTAATAGATGGCTGTTTTACCCCATAATTTTCATTTTAACTGACAATGGTTTTCTAGCCTTCATCAGAAAAATATTACACGTTAAGACTTCATCAAATGAAATAATACTTCAAATCAGACAAAAGGTTCCTGTAATCCTAGGTTCTTAATTGCTTTTTAATATATTTTATATCAGCACAATTGTATATACATGTGGTATTTGGAAAACAGAGAGAAAGTGACTTTGGTATATAATAAAACTATTATATAGTTTGAAGGACAGCACATACAGTTTTAAGAGAAATAAACCAATATGACCCCAACCTCACCCTTGCCCCTCTTAAAGCTTCAAACCTGACAGAATATTAAATGTCAATTTCATAAGATTACCATTTTTAAGAAATCTGAATTATAATCTGCTCAAAATTTGAACCAGAACAAATAACAGTAAAACAAACATTAATGGATGAGGAGAAATGGGGAATATGGTATTTGGCTTTGTCTTGTCTATCCCAACCTCTGACTGCAGAACTTTGGCAGAAGATGCGTTGTTACAGGATCCCCTAAGTTGAGAATTCTGCACAAAGATAATTCTGAATTGTGTAGAAATCCCTATAAATACAACTAGCCTCCACTGTATGCATGGTAGGAGGCAATAAGATAATATAAAGATACAGGACCAGCAAGTATTTCACTCTCACTCCCATCTGACCCCAACTGTGGATTCAGTGTTGAATGCCCTCTTTATATAAATTGTTTAATATCTACTTTCCTTCTCATGTGCCGAGGAAACAAAGTAGGATCTCTAAGTTACTCCTTTGCTCTCATTCTTTTAAAACGGAAACGTGTTTTTCAGAGCAGGCTTTTGTCATTTAATTAAAGAAAAAAAGAATGAAAAAGAATCAATAATTCCAGCTCTTAAATCTCCAGGGAAGAACAACTGACAGTGAAACAAGTTAAAGAGGTATCCAGGAGGTAAATCAAAAGCTATCCATCAATATTCCTTCAACTAGGATTAATAAAAAAAACAAAAAAAACAAAATGAGCAGTTAAATTTATCACAAGAAAATGCCCATGAAACCAAGTGTGCCATGTGTACACACCTGCCAAAAAAGCCAGCAGCAATTGCAAGCCATGCTTTGGGATCATAGGGCTGTACATGCCAAGAAAATTGGAGTCTCTAGAGGCCTTGATGCTCTCCAAGCCTGGTTGTTTGCTTGCATACACTTCATTGTATCATCACCAGTGCTAAAGAATATGGGGTTTATTCCCTGTTTATATATAGTAGCTTGCCCTGCCAGTGTTGGTGGGGATATGATTTTCTTCTTGGTAGTTTCTTAGGTATTGTTTGTCTGGTGTTAATCCCTGCTTATCTGGGTGTAGGTTGCTGGGTGTGTAGGCAATCTTCAGCGTGACAGAACTTGGGTAGATAAGAGATCCTCCTCTTCCATTTCCTGCTGGCATTGTTTTGCTGAGTGTCTCTTGGTCCAGAATGTGAATAAATCTATCTCTCCCTCCCTCCCCCCCTCTCTCACACACACAACATGCATTGTAATATTTGTATTTTAAAGATGTTTAATTAAATATGGAGCTATGTAAATATGAATGTAGTAGGAGGTGAAGCACTAAGGAATTAATGAAAAGGTTGGGGCAATGCAGCAAAGCTTGTAGTGGCTAGGTTTTCTGCTTAGTTTGGCATAAGGCACATTGGGATCAGGCATCTACTTTGAACTTGGGCTGTAATTGTTGGGATCTGGGAATGGAAGTGGACATCAGGATGTGGGTAGCATATGGTGAACCGTTCTTCTGGCTCCTGAATACTTGGGGAAGGAACAGTTGAGGAGAGTGCTGAGGCCGGCTCTGAAGAGTAAGTGTGGTTAATGTGTAAGTGTGGTTAATGGAGTGGCCTTTCAGGGGTTGGTGGTAGACTAGGAGCCGAGTGTGAATGCATGGGTTCTTTGGCCTAGAACAGTGATGGCGAACCTTTTTCTTCTTGCGTGCCAAAAATGGGAGTGTGTGCGCTAGGGCGTGTGCATGCCAACACACAACCCCCCACACGCACCACACTGCGCATCCCTGCGCATGCACCCCCCCATTGGGCCGTTTTTCACCCTCAGGCTTCCCTGAAGCATCCAGAGTGTGAAAAATGGCCCAACGGGCAAACCGGAAGTCCGTTTTTCCGAACTTCCAGTTTGCCCGTTGGGCCGTTTTTCCCACTCCGGAGGCTTTAGGGAAGCCACCTGAAGCCTGGGGAGGGCGAAAACAGCCTTTCCCAAGGCCGAAAATCAGCTGGCCAGTGCACGCATGCGCACTGGAGCTGACATAGGGCAACGCCTTGCGTGCCCTCAGATATGGCCCCGCGTGCCACTTGTGGCAAGTGTGCCATAGGTTCGCCATCATGGGCCTAGAACAGTGATGGCGAACCTATGGCACGCGTGCGACAGGTGGCACGCGGAGCCATATCAGAGGGCACGCGAGGCGTTGCCCTATGTCAGCTCCAGCGCGCATGTGTGCGCTGGCCAGCTGATTTTCGGCCTTGGGGAAGGCCGTTTTGCCCTCTGGAGGCTTCAGGGAAGCGTCCTGAAGCCCCGGAGTGCGAAAAAACGGCCCAACGGGCAAACCGGAAGTTCGGAAAAACGCACTTCCGGTTTGCCGTNACCGGAAGTGCGTTTTTCCGAACTTCCGGTTTGCCCGTTGGGCCGTTTTTCACCGTCCCAGGCTTCAGTGAGGCCTTTGCGCATTCGTGGGGGGGTGCAGGGGGTGCGCATGCGAGGGGCAGCGCAGGGGGGGTTGTGCGCATGCGTGGGGGAGGGAATGGGTGCGGGCACGCACACGCGCGCTAGCGCCCGTGCACACCCCCTTTTGGCACGCGAACCAAAAAAGGTTCGCCATCGCTGGCCTAGAAGGAGACTCAGGACAGGAGAAGAAAGGGCAGGCAGTAATATTAAGGCCACTCTCTTAGGGTCCTGGAAAGCTCTTAAGAACCTCTACCATATTTTGATTGCTCAGATTTGTTTGTTTTTTCCTCCAGTGCTATTATCCTTTTCTTACATTCTGTTGTTCTGTTTTTAATCATATTTTGGATTTTGCAAGGCACCCAGAGTCTTTTGAAGTGGGGCAGCTGCAAAAGATCTAATTAGTAATATGCAATGCTTAATATTCTTTTATACAACTAGATTGTGTTGGATGGATTACTGAGAGTAATTTATCCTGAAGTCTTCCTGCCAAGTGTCTGCTTTTCAGGTTTTGCATCTCTTTTCATGATATCTCTCCTGAATAAACTTATCTGAATCCTTCCATGTTTCTCTATGGTGATAACATTTGGAGGTGAATAATTAATGTTGGCTTTTGTCCAGTAAGACTGGCAATCTTTGTTAAACAAAATAATAACCAATATAATTTGAAAGTATGTGGCATTATTAACAATATTTCATCCTATTTTTAAACATCTTCTTGAAGCAGCTTAACAAAATAAGAAAATTACCCCTCTAGATTGTATGCAATAAATCAAAGAATGCACTTCTACATCTGAAATTGGGGCATTGTTTTATTTAAAGTGATTGTTTTATTTGGAAGATTTTTAATATGCCACAGTTTTCATATATTAAATCTTAATAAGATTTGTAATGCATTGTTTTAATGCATTTCTCCTGTGATGAAGTATAACTATGATTTACAGAGAATGAAGTATAGGTTCAATTATTTTGTTTGAGTTTTATGATTGAAAAATTAAACAACTTGGAAAAACTTACTATAAATGAGGAGCATTCACTATAGAGATTTAGTAGGCCTATATGAAAGAAGATCTAGTAAGCCTATATATAAACAGTGATTTCCTATTAAATAAAGGTTTTCAAAGTAGCATCACACAGATACTGCATAGATTTAAATTTACTTTTCCACTACTCTACTCTAGCCTCTATCCCATGAGTTTGTGATTTATATTCTATAAATCTCGGGCCGAACAATCAAAGATTAAAACAAAAACAAAACATCTGAAAGAAGTGTACTACATTTGGCATTTTGTCAAAAAAACACTAAAACACATATCAGTTAAAATTAATTAAAAATCAGTTAAAATAACATTAATAAACAAAGCAAAATCTATTGTCCATATTCCTTATTCCATTTGCTTTCTATGGGTGAATCTAGATTTTAAATCTGTAAAGTGCAGTTTTTATTCTATTTCATGTTTTAAAATGGAAAAGTACCCGCACACAAACGCATACAGACACATAAACACGAGTCAGCTTGCTACTTTAATATTAAAGAAAATATATAGCTTTAGAAGTATGGATGCACTAATTTACTGTTATGTGTTAATTCAGCCAAAAGGACATTATAATTTAATAATGTATTGTTTAAGAATCCCGATTTAGTGTTAAATGTGAACCTGGCAATCCATGGATGAATACATAGAAATGTTAGGACATAATAGCCCTGCTCTATTATATCCAAAGCAGCTAGAATTAAGTTCAGTTCCAAATATAGAATACCTAGTAATGATAGAATTGTGCTTCTACAATGCAGAAATATTTAAATGCGAAAAATATATAACTTTTAGAATAGAATAGAGCTGGAAGGGACCTTGGAGGTCTTCTAGTCCAGCCCCTTGCTCAAGCAGGAGAACCTATACCATTTCAGATAAGTGACTGTCTAGTCTCTTCTTAAAAACTTCCAGTGATGGAACGCCCACGATTTCTGAAGGCAAGTTGTTCCACTGGTTAATTGTCCTCACTTACCACAGTAAGGTAAGTGAACATTGGGCTCTTAACTATTCAAGTGATGTATTATAATGTAAGTCAGTTTAATTAAGGCAATATCTATTCCATATAACATAGATGAGAGATTCAGCTTTCATACTAAACTTTCACCTATGGGACATTCTTTATTCTTCCATGTTTGCCATTAAATGGCAAGATATAGTTCAGCCCAGTCATTTACAGAGGGACGTATTTCAAAACAGGTTACACATAACAGAGAGACCACAGATTTCCAACTAATTAG
The DNA here is from genome assembly GCA_003457575.1 of Thermophis baileyi. Classification (NCBI taxonomy): domain Eukaryota; kingdom Metazoa; phylum Chordata; class Lepidosauria; order Squamata; family Dipsadidae; genus Thermophis; species Thermophis baileyi. The sequence continues at coordinate 1,998,453 of QLTV01002425.1, forward strand.
ACCTCACTAGCTCTCTCCAGGATCTCATTGTCTCCTGCAGAAATGAATGCCAAGTCATGGCTGCAGAAATCAATTTCAGCAAATGAACAGAAGTTAAAAGCAAATTAGTTCTTCTGTTTTACTCAGCACACTGACAATTTTGGTTTAATTCCTGAAAATAGAAAATATGCTGCATCTAGACAGGAGTCACTGGGAAGACATATGCCTAACCTCACACTACATTTTACTCTGACAGATTGATTTTCTAGGCAGACAGAACTCAACACAAACCGTGGTTAAGTTGTGGGAAATGGCATATTAAAAAACAAATGCGTATTCCACCACCACCACCACCCAAAAAAATCTAAGAAGATTGCCACAGTCATGATTAGCAACTATAAAACTTGTTTTATTATATTTCTTACAGGCCATGATTAATATGAAATCAATATTACATTGGAACACAAACACTTCAGGTTGATTTAACACAAAAAGCAAACATACCCAACATACCTTCCTCTTCCTATTGTTCCCACAACAAGAACCTTGTGAGGTGGGTTGGGCTGAGAGAGTGTGACTAGCCCAAGATCACCTAGCTGGCTTTCATGCCTAAGGCAGGACTAAAATTTATGGTCTCCCACTTTCTTGTCTGGTGCCTTAAAATTACAATCCTGAGTCCCATCCTATCAAGTTTCAATAATACTAACCATATCATATTTGCTTGCTGCTTTTGTACTAGGACTTTAAAATCTCTCTGCTTGTTCCCCATCCTCTAAGCCAGTGGTTCTCAACCTTCCTAATGCCGTGACCCCCGCCCCGGCGCTGTACCCCCTCCCCGCCCCCTCCCCATGCATGATGAGGTGACAAAGGGGGCATGGCACCAAGATGGCGGGCTAGTGCGCGCTTAGGCGACCCCTGTGAAAGGGTTGTTCGACCCCCAAAGGGGTCGCGACCCACAGGTTGAGAACCGCTGCTCTAAGCACTGGTGTACAGGCATTTGAACCTTTTAGCATAGTTCTTAGGTTTGCCTGCTGTATCTCCTGGTGAGCACCCTTCCTTCAAAAAACGTTCTTGCTGTTATAAGCTTTACTGCCTTCAATGCACTGTTTTCAACCATACTTCTAGTTCAGAGGTACAAAATATAAATAAAAACACGCCTGCATTGCCTATTGCCTTAAAAACAAAATTCCCTTACTTAAAAACCAACCAGGTTCATTCATTGCTGCCTCTTTCTATTAACATAATTTTTAGTAGTTCAAGCAACAACTTCTTATCACATTTACAGTGGACATTTCCTTTGCACTTTTAGTTAACCGTAGTTCAACGTGTTGCAAACATTCATGATAGTTATTTTAAAGAAGCCAAATCCAGAAAATAGGTTTTGAACTTATGTTATTTTAAATAATAACAATTACTCTAATGTTAATCATAGTTTAACTTTTCAGCCAGCAGTCTTTAAAGAAAAAAATATTGAAAGTTATAATGCCTAAAAATATAGGAGTAGAAATAGCACAGCCACACCCAACTCATTTAATTATACTTGATAAATCTTAACGGATGAACACAGCCAAAGAAAATCTTCAACCCATGTAACTATCTTAACAGACTTCCAAATAGTGTCCTTTATCCACTTATTTTGTCTGTATGCTTTGATGATACTGTTCTATTTCCTATATTGAACATTAGCAATTGAGAGTTTACTCACCTCACTGTTGTGGCCTCTTAAATTGAAGTTGATTCGCTGGGGTGTGTTTCTGTCCTTTCTACAGTGGCTGGAAGTGAAGGTAACGCCCACTACTCCCCTGCCATTTCCTGTGGCCAACCAGCCTTCCTCGTAATATCGCCTCCGGCATACAGGTTTCTCCTTTTCACTTTTTGGAACCCTGCCTTTCCATGACAGGCAGAGGATGTTGGAATCGCTGAAGAGAACAGGCCCATGTTCCACTGCTGCGTACATGCTTTGTTGTATTTTTCCCTTTTGACATAAGAAAAGTACTATGTCTAGTGCAGCAAATATAAATAAATCTCTTTGTGGTTGTAGTTTCTATCGATAGGACCAAAAGTTTTAAGACAGATCAGAATCGAGAGGGGCTGAAGCAGAAGAGAAGATCAGTTTTTATAAATATCCACCAAATGCATAGTGAAAAATTTCTTTATAAAAGATGATGACGGTTGGTTAAGAAAATGTAACACTTAAAAAAATGAAAATCAGTCAGATTCATCTTGATTTGGAGTCAGTGGAGTGAGGGGTACACTTGTCCTTTGGAGAAACAGCTACTGCAGAAGAGGCGCTCTGAGAAATGGTTAGCCGTCTTTTTGCTCAATTGGATAGAACCACCATGCAGCCTGAGATTTCCAGTATAGCATTACGCAATTCCAGAGACAAAAGTTTGCAGAAGTGAAGGTTTTCAAGTAACTTAAGGCTTTAAAAAGATTTCCTCCAGTCGGACTTGCAAACCCGGAGCGTATTCATTTATCTTTCCCCAAATCTACCCTCTGGCATGTTATTCCCACCAGACCAAAATATCTGCTGCTAAAGCTGAGAAAGATTGCATAAAGGGGAGAAAAAAGGCACACAGACTGTGCAAGACCACAAGCCAGAATTCGGTGCAGTTAGCAACGTGCCAGGCCAGATGGAAAAAAAGCCCTTTCTAAACTCAGCTGCTCACTGTTCCACCCAGACTGTTTGCAATCTGAAGGAAGTCCCATTTCTTCGGCAGCCGGTGGCATTCTTGCCGCTTCCACAGATGACCCAATTTATTACGCTGCCTTGCCTGCTTCCTCACAAATTGTTGCCGCACACAGGCGTAAAAGCAAAAGTGTCTTTTCATTTAGCAGGTGGTTTTCTTTTAAAACTTTTAAAAACCTTTCTAAAGGTTTTAAAGCAAGAAAGTTCGCCTGGGTGACTTATGATGCCTTCTCCAAAATAACGGGCTGTTGACTTTACTCTTTTGCTGGAAAGTCGATATCCTCAATGCTAAAACATGAATCAGAATTAAAAGCAGGTTGAGTATTTTATTTACTGAACAAGTGTATTGAAGAAAAAAAAAAGAAAGGCAAAATGGCCAATTCGGAATAAGTGTTGGGCTAATTAAAAAAAAACCTCAAATTTTCTTTTGTTGTGCTGTTGCCCACGTTGCTTCCTTAGTTCTTCAACAGGCTCCTTCCTTACTGGGCTTCTTTAGAGCTCAAATGCATAATTCTAACCAATACATTTGTGGCAGTGGAGTGTATTTTTAAAGTGTTCCAAAAGCTTTGAGTACTATTGATGATCAAATATTTATTTGTATTTGTACCATGTTAACATGGAACAGAGAAGGAAAAATAGCAAGCTCCATTGTCAAATTTAATACAAGCGTGAATACCGAAGGTCAACCTCGAGAGCGTTCCCATTACCCCTTAGCTTGTTCTTCTTTAATCATTACTGTAAAATTATTTGTCACTCCTTAATTGGCAAACGTATTAAATCCAAGTGACTCCAATTCTAATACAGCAAAAGACGTGATAATTTCACATAATCCCTCCTTTGGGAATGACAATATCACTCTATTTCCTCCTCAAATTTTATCTCTTTCTTACATGTTCTGGTGCCATTTACTCTGTTCAGCGACTGTTTAGCTCTGTTTGCTTTTTGCAGTTTTTTTTTCTTCACTCGTTGCAGATCATTTGGGAGTCTGATCACTAGCAGCAGATGGTACTTCATGGATTTTTGGTCCTCATGCTGTCAGATTGCTATGCTGGTGCTTGCAATAACTTTCATAAATTGCAAAAATGTTGAAGTTTGCAACAACCGATTTGAATGGCTGCAGCAATATGTTTGTGGGTGTGTATAAGGACCCACAAACAGACACATATGTTATTATAATCACACCTTCAATTTTGGCAATTGGACTATATCTGGCTTCACCATTTAACTATGGCAGTTGTCATGTCTCACTCAGTCAGGATTCTCTGGATGCTTTCAATTCTGTAAAATAAAAAAATAAAATAAAAATTACATGCCTGTCAAAATATCAGGGGAGAATGCCAATCTAGTAAGTCCTTGATTAGTCATATTCACAGGTATGGTCTAAATTTATGATTTTTGTGAATCCAAATATTTTATATTGATTTCAAAAAATGGCAAACACATCAACAAAAAAAGAGAGCATAAATTTGGTTTTTTGGATAAGGAAAGATGGATGGAGTATGATTAAGTAGTGAAGAGAGTGAAATATAACCAGCTTTAAGACAATTTTTAGGTAAAAGACATACAACATTTGAGAAAGGTCAAAAGTCCCTGTTTTTGCCTTTTCTCCCAACCCTTCCAAAATACATTTGAGGAATTGCTAACACAAAATTGATCATTAGCTCCCCAAATATTAAAAGCATTTCCATATTATTTGAATTTAAACATAATATTGGGAAATCAAGTAAGCTATTCTTTAAATACAATATTGGTAGCTTCCACTACTCAGTTTTTATTACAGCAAATACATTTGCTGAAATGTACTTGGTATTAGAGGATAATAATATCCTTTTGTATTTAATTCTAAATACATCAAAAGGAAATAAGATTGGTTAATGAACATGGAATGGGGGGAAGAGAATAGGGAAAGAAGAAAGGAAAGGAAGAGTTTATTTTCAAAAGTGATTTTTTTTTATCAATGTTTGTGCTGATCCAAGAAAATGCAAATATATTCCATGTAAATCCAAAATTCTATAAATAGAGAATTTGTACTTTCTAGCAGCAACTGTTGCATAAAATACAAAATCTCCCTTGATTGCTTTGAAACAAGAACTTCTGCGCTGTTCCAGAACTATTCCCAAAACTACTCTTCCCAAAACGCAGTACAAATAATTATACTGTAGCAAGGTGAGGTTAAAGAATTTATTTTCTACTTGAGGGCAAACTCTCACCTAGATACTTAGAAGCTTCCTACCTAATTAAGACACCTCAAAGCAAGCACAAATATATAAAGGGCAAAAATATTAGGCAATGGGCTGTTGGTTTTGTCAGACATCGCTGCTATGATATGGGTCCTATGTGAACTGGATATGCTGTGCGAAACCAGGCACAGCTGGAAGACGAGCCTGCAGATGAAGACCTGCAGAAGCAAGGAGGATCTGAAAGAGAGGTCCGCAGAGCAGATGGAAAAGACAGCACAATTCAGAAAAGGCAGACCAGATATTAGTCAGAACAGCTTGACAGAGTGCTACAATTACAAGAAGCTTGTGGCATTCATGTTTTTCCCTGTTTTTGTTCTTCTGTTCTTCTCCCCTGTCTTGCTCCCCTCCTAAAGGCAAGCCCACAATAGAAAAGTATTGAAGCTGTATCAAAGTTGTGATAAGGAACACTAGTGTGAATCAGGGAAGGGGGGAGCAAGACAGTTAAGAAACTGTAAAAAGCTTGATGCAGAGATGTCTGTATAGTTTGTTAAGCTAAGACCACTGTATATATTAGAAATAAACACAAATTATTTACCTAAAAGTACTCTACCAAATAAACATCCCTATAATTTAGAGAACAGTGTACAAGTCTGGAAAACCCCTGTCCCTTATCCCAACACATGCATGTGCACCTGGCAGATTAATGGTGCAAGAAACTGTGAGAGATAGTTCCAATAAAGTGAGAAAGAAACAGCCTGAGGTAAGACTGATCCACTGCAATAATCACATATGTTCAATGCTCTCACCACCCAAAGTGTTAGTCCTTGCACCTACTATAAATATGGTTTTCATTTTACAGCAATAACAATTTTATGGGGAAGGAACAAATTCAAGTTTCTAGATTCAGACCATTCCTAGTTTTTTGAAGCATGACTAAGAGCCGGATGCTAATTCCTTGCTCCTGTACCAAAACCAAGTGGCAAAAGCAACTTCAATCACTACTTTCTGACCCCTTCTGTTCTTTGCCTGACAAGTACGGTATAAGTCCAGAGAGGTTTATGATTTTCGTAATTCAACACAAATTATATCTTCTGGGGACTCCCAACCCAGAAAATAGAAACTGGAATACTTCATCATTGGATTTTCCAGGCAGAGGCAGATCCTAAAAGTTTCAGAAGAAATTCATGTGCCCTGCCTTCTACAATAATTCCATTTGTCATACCCCCCCTTTTGCTTCCTTAATAAGTTTTAGCTGGATCCAGAAATATAGTGTTAATCCTTAGTCCTGAAATAGGAGTGTATATCTCATTGTTCAGCCAACTCTTATTTTGCCTTAACTCTTTCTGTCACCGGCTGTTATACAGCGGCTCCCAAATTCTTATTTACTGATATTTTATATTTCCCCAGGCAGTTTGCAGGATTGCCAAATTTATATGCTGCCAAGCTTGCACATCAATAAGTCTGACTCTGTTAAAATAACAATGTTACTTGGAGTTGCACTTTTGAAATACTATAATCAGGTATGCCTAGGTACTGCTTTTGGAAGGATGCCTGCTCCCTTACTAAGAATTTTAGTATATCTCTTTTGGTATTGCATTATAAGGGTAAAGCATTATATGCTGTAGATTCATAAAATAATTATTTTAGTACATAAAGTAACAGTAAAGTTACCTAAAATTTATTCCATTTTTACCATTTATTCAAGACATCATTGAGTGTTTGCACTTGAGATCTCATTTGTGAATAATTTGTTATAAATAAACACCCATAAATTATTGAGAGCTGAGCCGCAAACAAGTTTAATAAATTGTTATTATAAATTTGCATTATTAAAGTTCAAAGGTGCAAATCCCACTACCCTTAAGTAGTATACAATATTGGATGAATATATAGTAGTTGCAATTCTAGAGCCACACATTCAAGCACTCTATGGGATTTACCTCAAAATAGATATGTATAAGATTATGTCGTTAGAAAATAAATGCTGGTTTAATTGAAGAGATTATTTTCCACATTACAGAAGTAGCAGAAGAGGTTGCTGCTTATGCTCAATTGAATTAAAAAAAGAAAGAAAAAGAAAAACAGCCAAAGGCAGACTCATAAGAAACTGGACAAAAAATCCAGTGTTTTTCCATTTTGGAAATAATGGATTATATTACAAAACTGAATTGAGTTTTAATGCTGGTTTTAATATGGTAGTCTGATCGTTGGTTTTATTTATATTTTTATTGTTCTGTGAGCTGCCCAGAATCACATACATGGGTAGCTGTACAAATGGAATCAATAAAGAGAGAGAGAGAGAGAGAGAGAGAGAGAGAGACAGACAGACAGACAGACAGACAGACAGACAGACAGACAGACAGACAGACAGACAGACAGAGAGGGATAATAAAGTCCATAAGTGTTCAGAGTGATTCAAAAACCATAAGACCTTTATAGTTTTTATAAAAACTATATCTTCTCTGGTATTTTCTGCATTATCATATTCATGTTACAAGGTCTTTATGTGGCTATTGGACCAAAGACAGTTTATCCCTCACTGAAAACACTGTGAGGAATCTTCTGTAAGTTTTTGGTTTACTGCTATCATTATATTGATTACATCCAACATACATATTCTTTCATACACTCTTTTCATTTAAATCCAAGGAAAATGATTAGTTCCGAACTAATATCTTACAATCAACAGTAGGTTCTCCTAATCAGTTAGAAAGCAGGTCCAGAAATCAGGATTTAATTTTTGTACACTTCACTTAAGTACTCCACTCTTGGTGTGAAAGCCAAGGTTTCAGCAGTGGCCTGGAAAATTTAGTATACCAACTGCATTCATTCCTAGAGGTTGAGAACAAGCCATAATGGTACACGTCCCATTGGTATACTGTACATGCTCTATACAGTATAGCATTTGAAAATGTTTAGAAGCCTCAGTGATCCAGTTGCAGTTACATTATTGACTGATGTCAGTTCTAGAGCTAATCCTTCTGCTTCAGTGGGTGCGGTTACAGGTGTTCCAGGTTTGGCTTATGGTCACTGTCTCAAACACACACAGCCCTGGAAAACAGCCACACTCAAATCACTTTCAACCAAAACTGAGACACAACCAGTTCTTTGGAGTACACAGAACTCCAGTGAATTTTAACAGCAAAATTTTACTGGCTGCAATATACATTTTCTATTTTTTACATACACACACACACAAACTCATCCACACTTACCTACAACCTTCTCAACTAGGGCAGGCACAAACCAAAGGGATGGAAGCCTCCAAGTCTGGATCCAAAAAAAAAAAAAAAAGACTCAAAGAATGGGCAGGCTTCTGGGCCCCTTTTATTCCCCCAAAGTCCTTGCTTTGATTATTTACAAGATTGGCAGCTACTCTTGCCTTGTTGATATACAAGTCTGGTAGATGTTGATGGGATTTGGGGAGGGGCTTCCCAAGTGTTAGGCCCAACTTCTTTTGTCTGGTTCAAGTGACATTTTTCCTTTGTTTCCTTGAGGACTTAGTTCCTTCTTATCTATCTCCTGAAGGAATCTTTTAGGCAAGATTCCTGGCTTTTTGTCTTCTCCTGCTTATGTACCTGCTTCATTTTTAGTTATGGCAGCTTCAGCTTTCACTGTACCCGCCTATTTATGTTAGTTCAAAGTGGGGACAGGATGGGATAATTTTGAAATTCTTCAGACCTGCTCATATTTATAAAATGCTTTGATGTAAGTTTTGAAGAAATTTTGTACCATATAATCAGTCATCAAAATTTCTTCATAACTTAGATCAAAGATTTTTTTTTTAAATAAGCATATCTGAATAATTTCAAAGTTATCCCATGCTGTCCTATGTCAAACCGCCTTTCATTATCCTTTCATTATTTTCAAAGGCCTGTTTGTAAGTGGTTGTTGCCTGTTTGGGTCTCCAAGGAACCTGCATGTGAGGGTTGAAACTAGCAAGGACCTAAAACCAGACAAGATTGTTGTAAAAAAAGGGGAGGGGGAGGGGAATGTAAATCCTTGTCTATAAAATAAGTGGCAAGAATTTCATTAACATATAAGGGTAGGAGAAAGAAACATAAGCTTTAAACTGAATAAAGGGCTTGACTGCTTGATTTTTCAGTAGCTTATCTTCCTTATTTTGGGTTCTTGTATTTATATTAAAACAACTAGTTCAGCAAATGAAGTTATCCTGTGTTCCTGCTCCAGATCCAGCAGCCGTAATGGCAGCAGCAGTTACACTTTTTGCCTGACAAACATAATGTGTTTACCACCTTCTTTGCTCAATGTGATGTGAACATCTCACAAAGACCTGAGGATATTCCCATGTCATGTAGGATTTATAATTGGCCGCTTGATAGAGGAAGTGATAAAACTGACAATCCCTCTCCTGCTGCAGAACGCCTCAAACCTGGACAACCATGCCCATTTCCTAATCTTCCAGAGGGCTAATTTTGATGATCTCATCAAACAGGGGACAGACAACTGCAAAATATGTCACCTGCAATAGGTTAAGTGCTTTGCATGAGAATATTTTCTGGACTTGCAGTTGCTAGCTAGGGATGTGGGCTGGCATTTTTAAAAAAAAAAAAGATTAACTGACTACTTTAAAGAGGAAATATTAAATGAAACAGGACCTCAGAGATTTTGTCTGCATTAATCCAATTCTGCTTGGGGATCAATGGAAGACTCAAAGAACTGCGGCAAAGTACATGCGAGAGAGGAAATGCCACTATTATAATTAATTTCTTCTTCCTCCTGCCCGTTCAGCAGAAGCTTCAAACACTGAATTTATGCAGCTGGGAGTCCCATTTTCCTGCTCATTCCAGCATACGTGGAATTTCCCATCTTAATGCTGATTGTGCTAATTTGTTTGTGTGTGTGTGTGTGTGTGTGTGTGTGTGTGTGTGTGGTGGGGGGGGGAGAGAGATGAGATTCTGCTTCCAATTTTCTGACTGCATCATAAACCTGGGACACAGATTCCTGGAAAATGCTGCTATGTTGTGAATGTTTTTTAATCTGATTGAAGTCTTTGAAGTGGATCAGCATTAAAACCCAGCAGCACAGTCCATACGGTGTTTCCCCGAAAATAAGATATTATATTTTTTTGAACCCTGAAATAAGCGTTTGGCCTTATTACCATGCACTCAAAAGCCCGATTGGGCTTATTATCAGGGGATGTCTTATTTTGGGGGAAACAGGGTAATAATAATCATCCTTTCTTTAACTAGTACAGAGTCCATTGTTATACGTTCCTGAACTCTGTTAACTCTTAGGGATCACTAACCTCTTCCCCTCATTTCTGCACTATCAAAATTGATGCAAAAAGCACCCATTTTTACCAATCTGGATTTCAGAGGAACTTAAATCAAGCTCATGTGACAGAGAGTCTGGAATAGTTGACATCCAGTATGGGAAGTTTGGCTGTGACACGGTGCTATTCATCTTGTCTGGGATCTCAGTCCTAAGATTTATGGTTTCTATCTTTCATGGCCCATTTGATGTGTTTTTAATCAAATATTGGGATAAAATGCTGATCTACAGTAGTATGAGGATCCTGCTATCTTTAGTGAACAGTTTAGGCAATTCTTTAACTTTGCCCATATAGTGCTAAGTTAGAAAAAATGAATCTGTGATCTGCCTGTCTTGAACTAGTGGGTTTACTACATTTCCTTAGGACGTGCAACATATCCCAGGGTTTCCTAATTTTAATAAGTTTGTCCCTAATTTTGTTCTACTTGCTCAATCACCTTATCAATAAGAGGCTTCTTTAGATGGAATTTTGACACAGAGCAAACATTTATCCTACTCAAACAGCTTTTACCTCTCTAAACCCATCATCCCTTTGTTCTTCAGACTAACACTTCCGATTTCTGCATTGTTACTATCCATGCCAGAATTTGGAGACAGCTTGCTCCTATGTGCATACTTTATCTAGATGGCTTGGCCATCTTCTGCTGGCCAAGCAGAACAATGATATTTTTAGAAAGGAACTTTAGCCATGGAAGATGCATTTCAAAGAGACTGAAAGAGTAAGGTTTGTCACCTACTAACAAACTCACAGAGTGCCAACCTAAATGAGTACAGAGGTTTTTTGTTTTAATTTTAAAAACCAACACCATATCCCCAGCCTGGGATGGCAAAATAGTATTTCACACTAAAGGTTCCCTTCATTCTGCCCCCACCCCATCCCCGCCCTAACTGATCAAATCCATACTTAACAAAGGCTCATGGTTGCAGATCAAAATGATCTTCAAGGAAATCCCTTATGGGCACTCTTCCCATTTGCCTAAGAAGAGTGAATACTGCATCACAATAACACAATAGCTTTGTATCCCTCTTCCCTTGAGGGAATTCTGGAACAAGAGCTGGCAATGGGACATTTCAGAGTACTTAAAACAACCTGCCTCCAGCTCTGCAACTTATAATGGCCTCACATTAGAACAGACATCAAGGCCTTTGCTTCTCCCCACCACATGCATCACTACACCAAACCTCTAATCAGCAAACTGGTCCGGCTGCTACATCTTCTTTCCTCCCCACAAGTATCTTGGGACATGATTTCTTTGAGCTTTATTACTGTAATTATGTGTCAAGCCCCTGGGTACCATATTAGTGATGGTACATCTTTTTCTTAAATGTCTCATTTCATCCCTGGTTGCGGCCTTCCCCGTGCACTTGAGACAGCCCATCCATTATTCACCAAGTTTTCAGAATCCCAACCTACCCAATCATCTCATCTCTCAACCGACAGCCTGTTTGGGGAAAATGTTATTTGAACTACTGGATGCTACAAAGTGCACTGCACATTCCAGACTAAACTGAGTGGCAAGAAGTCCATTATAACACACGAGTGAGAAAAAGATATATGATTTAGACCCTAGGGGTATTATAAATAGAGAGCCCTGACTGTTTCATTCTGCAGTGGTAGATCATCTTCATTATCTTCCCCATTATTATGGCTTCTTGTGCCTGCAATAAAAGCAACAGATCTATCCAAGCCTTGTCCTTGACTCTTAGAATGTTAGCTCCTGAGCTGAGTTTCTAGAGGGAAATTTATTGCCATGTTCTGAGTGAACCTTCAATACTACATAGACTAAGACAGAAATCTGACATATTTATATGCAGCATATTCTCAGCCATGTATAGTACTACGCTATTGATTGAAAATGCAGTTAAAAAAATTGTAAAAAAAATCTGTTGCAGACTGTGGATATTAAATAATGGCATGGGTAATAAACTACCATTATTTAAATACCAATCCTGATGACAAGGAAACATCCCTTCTGCTGATTAATCTTCTAATCAATCCCTCTGGCCTGTATGTCATCATTAAAGGTAGCTGGTTTCTTTTTCTAATTAGTATCCCTGCACCATGAGAGCATCTCCATGCAAATACTGAGAATGCCTTGAGAACTTGTACTAAGCTAAGATGCCCTGGTGATACAGAGAATATTACCTCTAATATAATTAGCCCTATAAGGCTTTGTGGCAATATCCTGTCATTAAATCTTTAATTATTAAGAAAATCATCTGACTGTATAAGAAAAAATTGTACTGCTATTCCACATCTCTTACCCTAATACTATTTTAAAACCAAATGTCCACAAAATAGGGAACCATCTGTATAAATAATATCTAGTATGACACTATGGTCCATCCAGCAAATATAATAAATCAGAATTCTGGAAACCATTGTTCCCAGTGGATACAAAATGCATTCTGCTTGTCCAAAAAAAAAGACGAGCTTTCCATCATGAAAGTGGTATTTTTCTTTTTTTTTAAAAAAGCACCTCACTGGCCCTATTACAGGTAGTCCTTGACTTATAACGGGTTGTTTTACAACCGTTTGAATTTATGATGGCAAAAACAAACACCTTTTCAAATGAATGGGTTTTCTTAATGACTATGGCATTTGCTTAATAACTGCCATGATAAATTACTTCTGGTCACATAGGTGGCTTGACTTACGACCGTAACTACTTAGAACTGGATTTCCAGTCCCAATTATGGTCGTAAGTTGAGGACTAGCTGTAGGGGCAACAAAGGGAAGCCTTGTGCACTTAATATACAAATAGATTATATGGAAGGATTCTTAATGATTCTTTGAATAGGTACTTCACACTTAGAAGATTAAAAGACTTGACCTTATCTGCCCATGATACACAATTAATGCCACTTTGGGGGGTACTAAAAAAGCAGTTACTTTCCAATCATAAAAGAAGCACTCAGCGGCAGAGTTTTTGATCGAACACTCTAAACACAAAAAGGTATGAGAAATATTCCATTCAGAATCTACTGGGAAACATGTTTCTCTGTTATGCATTTTAGAAAACTTAAATGAATCACTCAAGACCAGCAAAGGCATTCCAAGCTAACCCAGCAGGAAAACCCTATTTACTTTGAAAATACTTCAAGAACTTTAAAAAAAAGGAAGGGAAAAAAGAGAAAAGATACCCTATCCCTTATACCTAATTTTCAGAAAAATATACCGTAGAGGCAAAATGGGTGGCAGCAGAAATGGCACAATGGTATCCAAAAGAATCCAAAAGAAAAAGAACCTTTATATAATCCTCCCTTCACCAAATTCATCTGGCTAATTTTTTTCAAATTGGGTAAGCCAGAAAGGGGAGAATGTTTATGCACTTTCCCTTTGATTAATATTTTTTTTCAAAGGAAGCAACCTTTATGACCCTATATTCAGAAAAATAATTATCTTCACTGCCCACAAACAGCTGGAGTCTATAACTAGCATGCTAGCTTCCAGAACATGTTAACTATCAACATTTACTCTGGATGAATCAGCCTAGGGCCCCTGGGCTCCTGAGGTTGGCTTTGACTGGATCAGGGGTGGGTTCCACTTACCTTCCCTACCGGTTCGCATCGTGACGGAAGTGCGTGTTTTGCGTGCGCGAGCGCGNATCTATCTATCTATCTATCTATCTATCTATCTATCTATCATCTATCTATCTATCTATCTATCTATCTATCTATCTATCTATCTATCTATCTATCTATCTATCTATCTAATCTATCTATCTTCTATTTATATCTTCCCATCTCCCCATCTCTCTCTCTCTCTCTCTCTCTCTCTGTGTGTGGGTTTGTGTGTGTGTATCTGTGTGTGTGTGTGTGTGTGTGTGGTGGGGGGGGGAGAGAGATGAGATTCTGCTTCCAATTTTCTGACTGCATCATAAACCTGGGACACAGATTCCTGGAAAATGCTGCTATGTTGTGTCAGAAACAGAATTAGTTACCCTAAAAAAAATTCTCGATGACAACTTGCAGAGAGCTTCATCCAATCATCTTTGTCTCCAAACAGTGCTTCTACTTTTTTTTTTTTTTTTTTGCTAACAAGTCTGGTTCCCTGCCATCTGTTCAGTCGCCTTGAACTGCGAGATGGGTGACAAACAAATTTAATAATAATAATAATAATAATGTCCTCAATTTATGAAAATTTAGAATCTAAAAAAGGAAGTTTCTCCCATATTTGGGTATACCAGGTGATTTAACAGAGAAAAAAACATATATATATCCTTGTCCCTGGAACATGCAGATAGGGAGAAGAATCCTGTGGCTCAGAGGTTTAATCACTTGCTCACTTGCCTAAGGGGTCCGGGTTCTAATCCCATATGTGTGTGGCTAGCTGATGAGAGCTAGAGAGCTA
>QLTV01002425.1:2021910-2042534 GCA_003457575.1 Thermophis baileyi
GGAGGGGTGCCTCGATCCCTCCCTCACCACCCCATAGCAGGCAGGAGTGCTTCAAAACGCTGCCAGAGGCAGAGCCCAGAGGAGCCGAGCCAGTCCCGCGGGGGGTGCATGCACCCACCTCTCTCTCTCTCTCCCAGCCAAGAGTGCCCACCGCAAAACAGCAGCTCCCGGCCGGGAGAGAGCGAGAGCGAGATAGAGGTGGGTGCATGCACACCCCGCGGGACTGCCTCGGCTCCTCTGGGCTCTGCCTCTGCCAGCGTTTTGAAGCGCTCCTGCCTGCGATGGGGCGGCGAGGCAGGCATCGAGGCTCCCCTCCTCAGGCAGCCCACGAGGCTTTCCAATCTAAAAAGCACAGAAGCACCTAGCTTGGCTTGGTAAGCTAGGACTGCCTATCGTTGCCTCAAACAGTGAATAGTCCAAAATTGGTATTAGTTCCATTTTTAATAGGATTGATTAGAAAGTGAACAAGAGACAAATTGAGAATCTGCACCAATTCAAAGGAGAATGCCTAAAAGAACCACACACCAATCCATATGAAAACTGGTTAAATTTAAAATCTCTGCACCAAAGGACGTTCTATGAAGCAGTCTTTCTAATCCTGATGCCTCCAGATGTGAGATCTGTTTCTGTAATCTCTAATTTATCATAGCCAGGGGCAACATTATCTGAATCTGAAATATCAACCTCACTCCACCCTTATGGTATCAAGGAATTGAATGACCTGCTTGTTCTCCCAGGCCTTGGGGACAAGATGATTATGGAGCTCTCTTTTTCTTCTTTTGTTTGTCCTAATTTGATCTAGTTTTTATTACTTTGCTCTTCTGGCCTGTTGTATTTTTTTATGTGCCTTTACATATACTTTGGTTCTTAGTAGCTAGCTGCCCAAATCCATATGAGAGACAGATAGCCTATAAATTAAACAAATAATTGAAAGATATTATATCAGGAAATCTGAATTAAACATAGTATGTTTAATGACATACCGTATTTTTCGGACTATAAGATGCACTGGTGTATAAGACGCACCAAGATTTTCAAGAGGTAAACAAGAAAAAAAAAGTT
This sequence comes from Thermophis baileyi, assembly GCA_003457575.1. Taxonomy (NCBI): domain Eukaryota; kingdom Metazoa; phylum Chordata; class Lepidosauria; order Squamata; family Dipsadidae; genus Thermophis; species Thermophis baileyi. The sequence continues at coordinate 2,022,973 of QLTV01002425.1, forward strand.
TTTGCCCTCCCTGGGAGCTCTCTGCAGACCTCCCAAACCCTCTGCACACCCGTTTTTGCATGGGGCAGGGCTTTGGGAGGCCAAAAATGGCTGTATTCAGTGTATAAGATGCACCAACATTTCCACCCTCTTTTAGGGGGGGGAGAAGTGCGTCTTATACTCCGAAAAATACAGTAGTTTTCTGATCATACAACTCTTGAAGAATTCTGCTGCTGTTGTTTCTTGTCCAAACTCTGCCCTAAATATCACCTAGTCTAATCTTATTAAAATTATCTATCTGTCCTAAGCTTTTCTTTTTCTAGGCATCTCTATCTTGGACATTTTTGATGTCCATCTGAATATTCTTATTGTCTAAGGACTTGTTTCATCAACTGTTCATCTCCTGTGATGCTGAAATATAAACTTAATTCACACTTCATGCTAGGTTATGATTAACACTCTAAACTAAAACCCAGAGTTTATATATCATAAAAGCTGCGTTGACACAATGTGTTAAGCTAAAATCAAATGAATCACATTATGGTTTAGCAATTAGCCTGAACCAGTTTAGATACCTAAACTGTAATGATATACTATCTTATCACCAATAGGTATGGGGGCCGCGGTGGCTCACGTGGTAAGACGCTGGGCCTGCGCACCGCTGAGATCGGCGGCTCAATTCCCATGAGCGAATAAACCACGTAGGGACAACACAGAAGCCTCCCCCGATTGCCTACTGGCATTCAGGCGTCCCACGGGTAAAGATAACACTGCGTGAAAAAATTCCTTTCACAGAGGCAGCCAGCCACCTCAGTGATCTCTGGCTAACACGTACCATACGCTTAAAAAAAACCAAAATCCACCAATAGGTATTTTTAAATATGTAATACATTTGTTTATTTTAAAACAGAGCTTTGTTCTAAACCCAAATCTGTAATAGGTGTAGGCTGTAAGCACAGGTAAATAAACATATTGCCAACTTCAGTATAATTGAAAACTTGCCAAGAAAGGCAGCTTTCCAACAATCTTTTGCTAATAAGAGTTAATAAGAGTTAATAAGAGTTAATACAGCTTTTGCATTTTATATCTCTTGTGTTTTACTACAAAAGTTATTATCAGAACTTTTTAAACATTGAATACAATATTTCAGTGAACACTGTTTACACTTATTATCAAGCTAAAGTATTAATCTGCATTAGCCAACAGTAACCTTTTTCTACTCTGACATCAGGTTGGGAATCCCTCCCTTTTAAGCTTTAAATGCTGTACCCAAAATTATTTTTTCCTAAAATTTTAATGTAGATTAAATCCATCTTCTCCCAGTACATTCAGCTGCTCTTTGTTCAATTATAAGCTACTACTCTTAACCATTTCTGAAACTTCACACTCTTTTTTGTATACATTATAATTGTTTATTTTTATCTGCTAAGAAGAGTGAGAAAACTTCAATCAAACCGTTATGAGTACAGATCTACCAATAATAATTCTTTTGGATGAATAACAAAATGTACTAGAAGGACATGCAACACATGGAAGAAGAAAAACTATCTGCCAGTCAGGGACTTGTTAAGAAATGGCTTTCAATCTCATAGATGTTCAAGCACCTGCAAGGAGAGAAGTATGTTCTTCCTTGTTTGTTTATATCCCATCTTTATTATTTTTACAAATAACTCAAGGTGGTCAGAGGTGGGTGCCTACCGGTTCTTTAGAACCGTTAGTAAACCGGTGATGATGTCATGGAACCAGTTCTTTCGGTGTCTCCGTGGGCGCCACCATATTGGATTTTGCTTCTGTGCATACGCAGAAGCTATTTTTTTATTGTTTATTTTATTTACAGCGCGACCCTGAGCAAACCGGCAGCAAAAGGATCCAGAACCCACCCCTGAAGGTGGTGAACATATCCAACATGCCTTCCTCCTCCTATTTTCCCCACAACAACAACAACAACCCTGTGAATTAAGTTGGGCTGAGAGAAAGTGACTGGCCCAAGATCACTCAGTTGACTCTCATGGCTAATGCCAGACTAGAACTCACGGCCGCCCACTTTCTAGCCAGGTGCCTTAACCACTAGACCAAACTGGCTCTCTTATAGTTATGTAAGTTTCTACTTCTTATGCAAAATGCACAACACCCTTTGCAAGCTATTATTCTAACTGTGACATGGAAAAGTCCAATCTGTTGATGAACTTGATATGCAGCGGAAATTGAAACAGTATTTCATTGTTTTCCATAAAAAAAGAAGTAATTCAGACACTAAAGAAGCTTTGTACAATCAATGATACTGGTAATTGAATTCCAAAATATCTGAAGGACACCAGTTGGGGAAGGCAGTTTTATCGATTAAGAGTCCATACTACAAACAAAATAACAAATATAGGCCACAAAGAAAATAACAATATTAAACAATGTTATTCATATCTCATCTCACAGTTAAAATGTTGTATACCTTTACCAATTTAAAGAATCTACTACAATTGTAAAAGTGATACTGTAACAAATCATACAAGATATTGTAAGAACCAATTTATCTATATGTTACAATGTTAATAAAAATATCTAAAGAAGAAAGGGAGAACTATAAAAAATAACTGGCATCCAAAATCCTGATCTGCATTATATGTTTGGAGCAAGTTTCAATCAAATTCTCAAGTTCCATCTATATTTGATTTTCAACTATAGCAATAGCAATAGCACTTAGACTTATATACCACTTTACAGTGCTTTACAGCCCTCTCTAAGCGGTTTACAGAGTCAGCATATTGCCCCCAACAATCTGGGTCCTCATTTTACCCACCTTGGAAGGATGGAAGGCTGAGTCAACCTTGAGCCTGGTGAGATTTGATCTGCCAAACTGCTGGCAGCCGGTGATCAGCAGAAGTAGCCTGCAGTACTGCACTCTAACCACTGTGCCACCACGGCTCCTAACTAAATCATCCCATAATCTGGTAAAAAGAGCAATTCTAGGGCCTATCACAATGGATACAGTGATCTACTTCCCAAAAAAAGCAGCATTTTTGAAATATAAAATATGAAAAAAGAATATAAGGTACAGTTTCATTTCTATTTGCTTTTTTACTGCTCTTGTGTGCCCATGCACGCACACACACACACACACACAAACGTTACTCAGAATACAGCTTTCCCCTTCTTTGCCCACTTGATTTTTTGCTTCTGAAAGCCTGAGAGGTAGAGATAGAGACCCCTTCTCTCCTTAGGATCCATTACTAGTAGAAACTCACTTTGAATCAGAGCTATATTCTCTAGTAATCCACAAACATTCTCCCTGAAGGAAGAAGGATCAGGTCAGGCAGTTGCACAACCCAGAAAACACAAAGCAAACATCAAAACATGTCATCTTTTTCTTTCTCCCCCTCTCCCCGAGAAAGGTATAATTATCTAAAATCACATATACAGATACTTGCAACTTGCTAAGAGTCTTTGGCAATGAGAAGCCTCACAACGAGACGCTCACTGGCAGTTTAAAAGAGACTGAGTTCTATTTAGCGAAAAATGTAGTGATAAACTGGTGCTGAATGGATAATTTTGCAGAAAAGCTGGGACCTTAATGAAAGGTGCTTCAATTTTACTAAAGACTAAATTTGCTTATGACACTTAGAAACCATTAGCCCATCTCCCCACACAACACATTATCCAAAGAAGTTAGCTATTATTAACTTCTCCAGACTAGATTGCTAAATAATTGTCATTCTTTCCAAGATTGCAAGAGAAGCTGGGTAACCATGAGGGCAGGGGTCGACCAGAAACTCCTAGATCACTAACCTCAGCCTAACTTCTGTTTCTTGCCTCCTTAACTACATAAAATATACGAAGGATTTCTTATGACTGTGCACTCAGCATTTCCTAACCTAGCGTCCTCCAGAGGTATTAATCCACAACTCCCAGAGTTCTCAACAAGGTTGACCAACCCTATGTTACCCTGTACCTTCCCTTTTCAATGTTTTGATATGCTGAATCACAAAGTGGGCAACCACATTAAGGTATGTTGTGTTATATAAATCCAGCTAATGTGACTACCCTATAGCTCAATGTGTGATGCAAACCTAAGAAATTGAATTAATTCAGAAAACCATGAATCTATTAAACGTAAGTAGGACTATGCCATAATCATGGAGAAGCAGAATGGCAACAGAATTAAAAAAAAATGCCTCCAATGGTAAATTCTCCTAACATTCCTAATTGCATCCCAGGTTAATTGGTTGCATGTTGTGGTAACTCCTTGTTGCTTTGGCAACAAACTGCTGCATTTTGCTAGACTAACTGATCAGCCTATAATGCAGAAAAACAAAACTTATACTCAAGCTAACTAATGTATGCATGATACATTAGTTAGCTTGATATATATATATATATATATATATTGCTAGAGTTGAGTGTAAAGGGCATACAGTTTGGTGTATTGGTTCTGGTGTGCTACTGTAATATATAAAAAAAGTTTTTCCAAAATACTTTTACTTTCTAAACATTATGCATAGCTTTTTAAAATGAAGTTGCAACTTGTCTCACTATTCTTGCAGAAACTATCTTTAAGGCAGGGCTGTTAAACTCGTGGCCCGCGGGACAGATGCATCACGCGCTGGCCACGCCCACGCCCGGTTTAGCAAAGGGGGGGAAGTCGTGATACGTCACGTGATGCCACCATGATGCCGTGAGTTTGACACCCCTCCTTTAAGGGATCTTCTAGGCTTAATAATAATAATCCCAAAATATCTGGAGCACCACCTGAATACCATCAACATTGACAAAATCACCATCAGTCAGAAGCAAAAGGCAGCTTTACTTGAAACAGCTTACATCCTGCAACAATATCATCAAACAAAATTTCCCTATCCCAGATCTTTGAGAAGGACTCGATAGGAGGGTAAAAATGCCAAACCCAGTCTAAACCCCTGGCTGACTGTGTGATAAACCATAATAATAAAATGTATATGCTGCTCAACTCCCAGTGATTGTAGGTGGTTTGCAAATTGTTAAAAACATGTAAAAAGAAGGGGGAAAAAAGAAAAAGGAACAAAGATGGCAGAAATAACAAATCCAGATGGGAACAAAGAAAAAGAAAAGGGGGCTTCAATCACATTCACCAATGCTTGGGTGAAGACCTAGATCTTCTTCCTTCTTCTCCTTCCAAACACTTGGGGGGGGGGCAATTCAAATCGGGGGGGGATCTCATTCCAGAGGACAGGCACTGCCACAGAGAAGATGCACTTCTATGGGTACAGTAGATGGCATTGTTTAATTGAAGGAACCCAGAGTGTACCAATTGGGCCAGAACAAATCTGCAGAGCAAGTATTATGAGAGACAGGTGGTCCCTCAAGTAACCAGGCCCTCTGCCATGACCTGAGGAGGTCACTCGGTTAATATGACGTAGCAAAACAGTTTTGAGGCCCTATAAAAATGAGTACCAATCTGATGGTATAAGCTTTTAAAGTCAGAGTTTATTTATTAGAACTGTGAAAAGTTTTCTATGGTTGGCTGATTTTTATAGATATATTCACAAGTACCACTATTTATAGAATTTGGAGGTGCAATGTAATAGTGTAAGTTATAGGTACACGTAAGCTTGAATTCACTCTCTGTCAAACCAACCACATATTAGGATCAAATCCACTTTAAGAAGTTTGCAGGAAAATATTGACAAAGGAATACAGACAGAAGCAATAAATGGGAAAAAAGTTACTATGAAAGCTGAAACACAGAGATAAGTTTTACAACACTATGTGGTAGAGTACAACATCAAACAACGCCAGATCAAAAGTCTAAATGTAGTTACAAATATATAGTAAATCATGTCCGCCTTCCATGTGTCATCATTACCAACTCATATAATGGCACTGTGTCAGTGGTATATTCAATGAACATGTAAATTTACATGGATACAGAGTCCCTACAGATGAGAGAGAATATGAGTTAATTACTCCTTGTGTAGAGAAGTTCTGTGGGAGATAGGACATGCAAAGTTCTTCAAATATGTAAGTGGCAAGTTCTTGGAAGTGTTTTAAGAGAAGCTGAAATCAGTTACAGCAGGGCTGTCAAACTTGCGGCCCGCAGGTCAGATGCGTCACGCTCTGGTCACACCCATGCCTGGTTTAGCAAAGGGGAAAAAAGTCACGATACGTCACAGGACGATGCCGTGACGACACGAGTTTGACACCCCTGAGTTACAGGATGACTGGCAATGAATAAGCAATGCAAGGTGAAAAAAGTACCGTATTTTTCGGAATATAAGACGCACTTCCCCCCCCAAAAGAGGGTGGAAATGTTGGTGCATCTTATACACTGAATTCAGCCATTTTTGGCCTCCCGAAACCCTGCCCCACGCGTCCCATTTTCAGCAAAAACAGGCCCGTTTTTTGCAAAAACATGATGCGCAGAGGGTTTGGGAGGCCTGCAGAGTACTCCTGGGGGCTGGGGAGGGCAAAAACTTTTTTTTCTTGTTTACCTCTTCGAAATCTTGGTGCGTCTTATACTCTGGTGCGTTTTATAGTCCGAAAAATATGGTATATAATGCAAAGGAAGAGACTATTATTTGTAATAGTAAACAAAATAGTAGTCATTTCTGATCCCTACGTTTTTGGCGATGGTTTTTTTTTAAAAAAAAGCTGTTGTCCTTCATGTTGACTAGATTTCAGCTGTTACAAAATGTCCAAACATCTATATTTATTTATAGCAATGAGATGCTTATAAAATCAAATTTTCTAAGCATCATATAGAGAGAGGTAACATGGTATAATGTCAAATATAAAACCAACACATTAAAAATATAAAAGTGAGAAACAAGCCTAATATAATCACCAAGCAGTCTAATAAAATACCAAGTTTCTAACATATATTAAGAATTTAATACTGTTAATATAAAGGATCAAGATAATAAGATTAAAAGAGTGTAATAAAAATTTAAAGAGTTTAAAAGACCATGGAGAACAAACAAGTAGGCAATGTTATTGCCAGGTCAATTTCTCTGAGAAGTGTTCATAAGCTCTGGAGTAAACCTATTGGAAAGGTGACTTTGAAAATTATCTTAAGGCACAGAGAATAAGAGAGGCACAGAGAAAAGTGACCGATCAGACCTGTTTTCCCACCCTCTCTTTTCTGAGTGCTACCTTTAAAAAAAGTATGAATTTACATCCATTTATTCTTTTATGAGGATCATTGTAGTATTTATCCTGTTAGATAAAATAAATAGGTTAAAAGAGGAGATTCGTGCTTGCTTGGTCATTTGGCTGACACTTCTGGCTTCTATGATTGCATGGCTTATAACATATCTGCTAGTTTTCCAAGTGCGACACGACAGACTCTAGGGAAATTCTACATCACACAAATTCTACATCAAACGACAGGGGTTCAAGAGAGCATAGAGACGCACTCTTAATTGCATACAATGCAAGCCAAGGGAGAAACAAGTTAGCTAAGCAGGTGTATTATCTCAAACTAAGTGTTGCCAGGACTACAAGATAAGACTCAGTGGAGAAAACTACTACAGTTGGTCTAAAGATTCCAATTTCCCATTACTGTACTGCCTACGGCCATATTAACCCTTGAGAATTTGAAACAGTCAACTAATTGTATGCCGTCCTCAAGATACTGTTGTCTTCTACAACACTGTGCTGAACTTGAACTGATGATTCCCCCAAGGGTCAGTCGTGTGAGTTGTTATGGTGCCTTGATGGGGAGGGTATGTTGCATTTTCTGCTGTTGTTTTTTTACTGGTTGCTATGCGTTACCTAAGATCATTCTGAGAGATAGGCAGCCATATAAATATTTCTGTTTTTCATAAATAAATGCTTTCTACTTCATGCTACAATGTGGCTCATTTGATTTTGGTGCAGTGTGTTCTGTGAAGCAAGTTTTCATGTATGATCATTAAATCTTTCATGTATAATCATTAAAGCTTTAATTTATCTTCAGCTTTATCTTTTATATACACACAACACACACACACACAATGCACACTGCTGCAGTTACTGCTGTTTACAAAAGATTTAATATTTAAATTATACTTCAATATATTTGTACTCTTTTTACCACAGGCTATTTTCTTCCAAGAAGAAGAGATATGTAAACAGCCAATTAAAATGAAAGCATAAATCTCTTTACACTGTTTTTATTCCATTCTGGGCTACATATATCATTGGAACAGCAGTGTTTTGAAACCAATCAAAACTATGTTTTGGAACTTCTTGAGCTGACATCAAACCACAGATTGTTGCATTTCAGGCTGGCAATCAGTTTGTTGGGACATTGGAAGCTATTGCAGAGGATTTCAAACGAGAAAGGGATTGTGCAAACATGTTAAAAATACAACTGAAAAGATAATTTTATGTGTTCAGATACCATTCCAATTGGAGGAAGGAAATTGCTGTATAAAAAGTAGGCCACACCAATTCTGATCTGATTTTCAAATCATTAGCTATTTCTGACCAGGTACAGAGGAGAATCTTTATTATCCATACTTACAGGAAAGAAATCCACTTGAAAAAGGGCTATTTAATTATTATACAATAAACTTGCTTCATCGTTTAAATGCCACAAGACACTAGGTTGCTTTTGTTACAGAAGTACACTCTAATGTGGCTACTAAAAGTGTAATATTCAGATCCAAAATGAGCAGGGAGTCTATTCACATTCAAGCCAAAACTTCGTACTCCCAGCTGGGAATACAGAGGTCAGATGAACAGGGAAAAATAATGAGGAAGGTTACAGGCAAGATCTCTTTCTCGTTTGAAATCCTCTGCAAATTCTGCTAATCAACAGAACAGAACTAGATACATCTCTGCATCAGAGAGAGATTTATAGAGAGAGCTTTATGTAATGGCAAGCCATTTCCAAAAGTGTTGCAAGGAGTTGTCTTGGCAGCTACCAGGAGTCAAAATTGACTTATAGGGACACTCTATGTTTTTATACTGCTATAACAATAAAAATACAACAAAACAGCAAGAGCAATAAAATTGCTATATATGTGATAGATAGATGATAGATAGATAGATGATAGATGGATGGATGGATGGATGGATGGATGGATGGATAGATGGATAGATAAAAAGTAGATAGATAGATGTAAGATAAATGATAGAAAGATAGACAGAGAGATAGATAGATACATACATAACAAGACAGATAAACAAACACAGATAGATAGATAGACAGATAGATAGATGGATGATAGAGACAGACGGATGGACGGACGGACGGACGGACAGAGGCAGGCAGGCAGGCAGGCAGGCAGGCAGGCACACAAACATGTTTGGAAAGCCTCACCTGAAAACAGTGTGGTAGCTTGGAGAAGACACAAGGAAATCTGCATATTTCATAATTTTTATTCTTCTATTGTCTCTTAATATCTGCTACCTGAGACAACTATCTTGCATTCTCCAATGGTAAGCTAATACACAATGTTTGCAAGTTTGCGGGAAAGCCAAACATAAAAATAGAAAGCAAGTTAATTTCTTAAGAATTTTAAGAAAAACAGTGATGGTGATGTTTGCCTCTTTCAATACATTAATAATCTTTGGGTGGAATCAGAATAGAAAATTGTAATATGGGGATTAATTGCACACATGTATTTATTATACTTTTAAGTGTGTAATTAATTAAAAAATATTACTACATCCAATGCATTTTCAAGTGTATAATGGAATTATAAATGATTGCATTTATTAATGATTGGTTGATGTGAACTACATGTAAAATATAGATTAACATTATATATTAGGGATGCGTTATCCACTTCACCCCACAGAATTTTGGGGCTCCAACATTTTTTAGAATTTCACCATCAACATGTTCTCAGAAATTGAATGTTGCTTTCAAAGAAAAACAAACTTGTTTTAGAGTCACTCAGTTCTAGGTTGCAGAGACCAGTAATCAGAATCAGTATAATCTACCTTAATATAAAACTAAATAAATTAAAGCAATAAGTGTGCCCTGTCTCCAACTCTGATTCCTGATAAAAATGTAATCCTTAACATGGTGAAAGGCCCTAAACTAGAGATTTTTCCACTCTCACTTCAACGTATTCTATATTTTAGTTTTAAAAATTAACCAGCATACAAAACTAGTGTAAGGACATTATCAGTTATCATTATTTATTCTTCATGTCTTTAACTTTATGAAGTTAAATTGGGCTGTAATGCCAATTGTTTTCTGAATTGTTCAATTCAAAATTGTTCCATATGAAATGAAAAATACCCATTATTAGAGGTAGTCCCCAACTTATGACAATTGCGACTAGAACTTCAGTTGCTAAGCAATGCAGTCATTAAGTACAATCACACCCGATTTTATTATCTTTTTTTGTCCTGATGAATCACTATAGTTTTTAAGCAAATTACATAGTTTTTAAGCAAAATTGGCTTCCCCATTGGCTTCAAATGTTCGTTTAACAATGATGGTAAGACAAGGACACAGAATAAGTTATACTGACATCTTCAGTAAAAGTGAGCTTTCAAGTCTCATCCCAAATGGTTACAAAACAAATCAGAAATAAGATTTTAATTTTTTTTCCAAATGGTTGGCGACCTGCCCAGTTAGGCAGCTTTACCAACAGATTATGAGCCTAACCGCATAAAAATCACTTTAATTGGCTTTTATATTGCATTATATGGAAGCAGCGTATTCAGCACCAATGGGTAACACAAAGATTTGGGAGAGGGAGGTTGGAGAAAATCCACTAATTCAAGATGGGTTATCTACGCAAAGCGCCTATGGCTTCACAGATGAAAAGTGCTGCCTCAGAGGTAATTTAATGTGGATTCTGTATAACATCGCTCTTTGCACCTCTGTGGGAAGTTCAAATGCTGGTGAATAAATAAATAAAGAAAACAAACACAGCTATCAGCGCAGAACACAATTGGTTGAATACATTGCAGGAACCTGGCTGCTGAAAAACGTCCTTCTAGCTGCATCCTGCCTAACACCCACTTGACAGCTAACATGCTAGGAGCATGTGAGTACCATCAGGGGAAGCCTGAGAAAAAAGGGCTACAGGTCCCGGGAACTTGAAGTAGAATCAAGTGTTTGAACTTTTTTAGATTTAAAAAAAAAATGATAATGTCATCTTGGATTTACTTTTACAAGAAACCCCAGGAAAGGTCATGTGTCCATAACTAGCCCAGAAGATACTTAATGCTGAAGCATGTTGTGATTAACAACATAAGCTTGGCTCTTTCATATTTGCATACAAAGTTGAATATAAAGGGCAGAGTTTGTGTTCCAACATTTGCCTTCTTCGTGGTCCTCTGGGGATACCCAGGATATCCTATAAGTTTTGTTTCCATTTTCTTTCGTTTATTACATAAAATGAAACTTGTAAATTAAAGTGTGTGGATTAGCATACTATGCAAAACTCAGCCAACTGTGTGGTTGATTCAATAAGCCATGGCTGAATAAACTAAAGCTGACCATAATGTATGATTCTACTTTTTAAATGGTGTTAATCTCAAACCTGTTTATTTAATCATGATTTTGAAAACAACATTGATCAAGCTCAAATGAATTCAGCAACTTTATTCATGCATTATGATAAATAGAAGAGAACCCAGAAAATTAACAAATGGAACTGATTATACATATCTTTATACCTATACATATACCTATACCTATACATCTATCTACATCTGTCTGTCTGTCTGTCTGTCTGTCTGTCTGTCTGTCTGTCTGTTTATCTATCTTCTATCTAAAATCCAGTACTACTGTCTTAACTTTTTTATTTTTATTGCTGCAGTTCTGGTACAGTTTTCAATCCTATTCTCTCTCCTGAGCAATTCATTTTTATGGAAATGGTAGGGCATTAAAACTTCAATTGAACAAGTAACAAACATCTATATACATCTTGACAGTATGGGAAAATGCAAATAGGACTGTTCAATATTAACATCAACTTTCCCTAATCTAGTACTGTATCTACCAAATGGTTTGGATCAAAATTCCACTATAACTATCCAGTAAGTTCAATGTTTTCTTTCAGCTAGAGATTATGGGAGCTGTAGTCCAACATATCTGAAGAATGCAGATTGAGAAAAAAAACCTAATCTACATCAATAACAAAAAGTGGTGGTGGTGGTGGTGTGATGATGATGATGATGATGATGATGATGATCATCATCATCATCATCATCATCATCATGCCATAAGGTTAGATTCAGATAAATAAGGGCTTCCTATAGTTTCACCTTCCCACTGTGAGAAGAACCTCATAGGGTTGTACCTCCCAGTCCATGGGATAGAGATCTCAGAAGAATTAAGGTGGTAGGTGGAAAAAGCAGGTGTAAGAAACAATTTTTCCATTGTCTTTCTTTGGATTCCATGTTATAGTATATTACTACCGGTATGATAATCTTTACAAACATATGTATACAACATATTCCTTATGTGCTTGAATCTCCAATATAGCCCAGAAATCCTAACAATTGTTCTATATTAGATCCCAATACTAATTGTTTTCAGAGTGTGAAAGAGTGACTTATTTAAAGCTATTGAGTGACTCCATGATTGAAGTGAGATATGAACTGAGCATGACCTCATGCTCAGCTCATTCTCAGTCATCATGCTGTTATCAACTCTCATCTTAGGGTTAAACCAAACTATTCATCTTATTTTTTTAAAAATCAAAATATTAGAAAATGCTAGACAGAAAATGCTAAGAAAAATTGTAGGGACACTATTGAGATAGTAGTGTCACGCTCACAGGACAAATATGCACTTCTGTGCATGCCAATTTATTGCACAGAGAAATTATGCATCATAATTATGAAATGGCTTATAAATCTAAAAAATGAGGCATCTAATAACTGTACAAATTATAGGGATGCCTTTTGATCTAATAGTGCTTCTGAACCTTAGCCCTTAGCCCTCAAAATTTACATATACAGTGATGGGTTCTGAGCAGCTTATAACTAACTGGAAAAAGATTTTTGGATCGCAGTGGGTAGCACAATGGAGATGTTGACTAAGTACATTCCACATTGTGGAAAAGGGAAACTTCATGCTCGGGGTTATTAAGAAAGGGTTAAGATATAAAACGCCAATAATATAAGGAAAGTATATACATCACAGAGTTTAATTAACCTTAGGAATTCATTACTGTAAGATATGGTGATGGCCATTAACTTGGCTGCATTTAAGACGGGAATATATAAATTCATGAAGGACAGGTCTAGCAAGATCTAATAATTTTGAGATTCATGTTACCTCCCAGTTGAGGGAAGCTACAAGAGACTAATGTCTCTTCTCCTACTTATGGGCATCATGAGAAAAAAAAATGCTGTCTGGCCATACCTGAACATGAGGCTGACTTAAGAACTATTAAAAATAAAAAGGTGCTCTTGGCCAAATTTCAACTGTAATGTTTGGGATTAAGAATTTATCTCACAAACGTATTGCCTTTTTCTTAGCTTCCCAGCATGTGGCTTTGTTCTTCAAATCACCCAGATCATTAAAAGAAACATTGCCCTCTAATCATGAAAAAAATGCATTAAACTTCACGAAAGTTCACCTTGACTAAATATGGCTTAGCATTTGGAAAGATTACATCATCATTAGAGCCATTTCTGCTTTCAGTCCTGTATCAAAGAAATTGGGCCACTTTTTAAAAAAAAAAGTGACTAAGAACATATATTTTCAAGGAAGATCAGGTACATAGCAAGTCAGATGGGAAATCATCAAAAGTTACAATTTTCACAACAGCCCCGCTAACAATATTTTAACCATATGGACTTAAGTATATAAGGTTATAAGTATTCTAAGAAAAATTCAAAATCAAGATACCAGAATGCCAAGAAACCACAGATCACCAATTAAACTTCTGGACTAGCATTCAAGTCCTCAGCAAAGGTGCTTTTTATTCAAATTAATCTGAGATAGAAAGCAAAGTTTTTCACAAATAAAAGAAAAATGCTGTAATCATCTTCAGTGTTGCAAGTATTTTATTGATTTTACATTATTCTACCATGGGACAGACATTTATGTACATTTAAATGTGATGGCGGTAAGGAGATATAAAGCTCTTGTAATCTAAAACCTTAATGAGTCAGTCTTTGAAAGGGTATCCTAATGGATCTGGCCAGCATTGAATCTGAATTATACAAGCACTTAAGAAAACTTATATGGGTCAAGAAAGGATATTTCTGGAACAAACAAGATTCAGTATGATAAAATAAGTTTCCTAAGCCAACAAAATCATACCGCTTAAATACCGTAGAACTTGAAAGTTGCCCATCTCTTGTGATATTGTGATTGGTGCTAAAGAGATAATATCAAACTTTGATCTGGATTTTTCACCCCATAAACTCATGGCTTGAATTGTGTTTAATACCGTGTACTTAATACAGTGGCTTTCCTCTAAAAAGTACAACTATTCTCCCTGAGTGACCTTTTCCTTCCTATTGGCTGCAAAACAGACCCAATGCAAATACACCAAGCAACAAAAGTCAGGGAGAAGGGAGGGGAAATAGCCTGCACAAGATCACATCTTCTTCCCATTTGAAATGAAAGGTTAGAGCCACAAACTGAGGGCTACATTTTTGCTGCCTCTGAGGAAAACTCCTTCTTGGCCATTTATTTCCTCCTCTTCTCTGGAATATCTGGGTCCAAGCTTTCAAACTCATGTTTGAAAACAAAAGTTTAGTATGCTCTGTAAGCAATGACAACACAAAAGGGCCTAAATCTAAATGTTTTTTAATATATATATATTAAAAAGTGACATGACCACTTTTCACACTTACAACTGTTGCAGCATCCCCACGGGCATGTGATCAATATTCAGATGCTTGGCAACTGATTCATATTTGTGGTGTCCCAGGGTCATATGATCAACTTTTGCGACCCTCTGACAAGCAAAGTCAACGGGGAAGCCAGATTCATTTAACCACTGTGTTACCAACTTAACAACTGCAGTGATTCACTTAACAACTGTGGCAAAGAAGGTCGTAAATGGGGGAAAAACTCACTTAACAAATGTTTCACTTAGCAACATAAATGTGGTGCTCAATTGTGGTCTTTAGTTGAGGACTACTTGTACAAACAAAACACCTAAATCTAGACTTGCTTTGGGGTAAATCTGATACAGGAGATAAAAGATTAAGGTGTGTTTATTTTCTTCCCTTCTCCCACATCACCTAAAGCTCTTAACTTCCATACATTCAGAGGTGGCTGCCAGATAGCACTTAGCAATACTGGATGTCCATCCCCATGCTGAAATCCCAAAGTAGGTTTTAAGACTCAAATCTTCCTGAGATGGAGACAAGGTGTTTCGAGAAGAGAGGATTCTGCTGCCCACCTGCTCTTCCCACCCACCCACCCACCCACCCTTCATTTCCTTTCCCCTTCCCCGTTCAAAAGAGGGAGCTCCATTCCAGATGCTGCCTTTTCTTCAACATAGCCTCCTGACTGAATAGACCCGGGGTGTGTAGACAACACACACACACACACACACACACACACACACACACACGACCCGCCCATCCTTCCTGCCACCCCCCTTCCCCCACCCCAGGCACTTCCACCCCCTCCTCCGGCCAGCCTGCGTTTGCGAACTCCACGCTACCCCCCCCCCGACTCTTTTGCCCCACATCGCTTCCCTAACCCTCACAGCACCGATCACCAGGGTTCGTGGGGGTAAAGACCGCTAAAAAGCAAGAAAGCAACAACAAAAAAAACCCCACCAGCCGCTACATCCTTCGCAAACAGCCGGGAGCATCTGACATAAAGGCGAGGGGAAGGGGAGGAGACGGGAGTCGTCGGCTCCCTCCCGAGAGCCTCCCGCCCAGACGCGCGAATCCTGCATCCTCCGAAGGGGACGATGAGATGGATGGATGGATGGAGAGGAAAGAGGGAGAGAGCAAGAAAGGAAGGAGCGCGACAGAACCCAGCAACGCTGAAGAGGAGTGGGCAGCTGCAATCAAGGTTGGGGAGGAGGGGGGAATGAATGCCTCACCTCTCTCCGGCAGACCAGACAGGCAGCGCCAGCTAGTAGCTGCTGGAACTCGTCCGGTGAGGCTTCCGCCCTCCCTGCGTGCCTGTCGCTCCTCCCGACAAGCCCAGCGTCCAGCGTCTGTCTGTGTCTCTGTCTCAGGTCGTGCAGCCGCTGCTGCTGCTGCTGCTGCTGCTGCTGCTGGGCCTGACACCCCTTTCACGTGATGCAACCACATGACCCAACATGTTATTTTTTTTTTCCTTCTTCCCCCTCCCACAACTCCGGCTCTGTCCCCTCCCCTCCTCTTCTCTTCTGCAGCGGGCGAAGAAAGGAGCTACCAAGCCGTAGCCGGACGCCCGGGCCCTTCCCGGGCTAGCCAGCGGCTCAGATCAGAAACACGATCCACAGACCAAGGCCGGCGAGGGCTTCTGCACGCCCGTACAGAGTTGCCGTTTTCCTCCTTCGGCCCTCGCCAAGAAAGGCTTCCTGGGGTTGTTGAGGGGTAGGAGGGGGGTGACGGACTACAAAGCGGCCGTACGCCCGGTTCATCGGGTTCGGCCTCCCAAGCCTGTGCTTGGCACGACAAAGATCCCATTTCAGAATCCCGATTTCGTTTTACGATGAAAGGACGCCGTTTCGTTGCTTTATAAACGAATCGGTGTGTTGAAGATGAACCCTTTAGTTTAAACGATGCGATTCGGCCTTATTTATTATCTTAACGCCTAAGATCCCAGATAATGTGTTCTGCGCTATGTTTGGGTGGCAGGTGGTTTTTTTTTTTCTTTCTTTCTTTCAGGAGCGGAAAAAGGAAATTTAATACACACCGAACCCATTCGTGTCCACCAGAATTCATCATGGATGGTGGGAAACAAAAGCTGTATTGTACAGTAGGTCTGTAGTATATGCAACTCTTCTACTCCATTCCTCTCCGGTTTTCTGTAGGTGAACTATATATTTTGGGACAACATGATTTTCATATATTTGACAGTTTCTCATAATTTGTCAGGAAAATGACCCCATGTATTATGAGGGCAGTGTGGGAGGCTGTCTTATACTGAGTCAGACCTAGTTGCTTTTGGTCAGTCAATCAGTCGCACTCCAATCAAAAAACTAGTCGTGAGTGCATCCTGGAGGAAAGATAGGGTATATGTGTTTTTCTTAATTGTTTGTTTGCTCAATTCATCCAGTTTATACAGCCACCCACTTGCCAGACAACTCTAGGTAGCTAACAAGGATTAAAAACATCAAATGCAAAGAAAACTGATCAATTGATAAAGCACAATGAATTAAAACGTACTATATTGTGAGCCAGACACACAACTCATATAATTTACAGCTGGGCCAGCATCCAGATCTTTGGGGCCATATTGATACCAGGGGGGTCAGGACCAACCGTTCCCATCCCTAACCTGAGCCAATCCAGAATGCCAGGATCAATCCAGAAGAATATCAATATCAAAATCACTGAGAGATCAAGAATGCTTAGTTGAATGTGCGACAGCCATCTCAGACCATACAGATAGAAGTCACCCACAAGTACAATCAATGCCACCTCAGTATTATGCCCAGGACTGAAACCCAACTGAAAGGGATCCCGTTAATCTCTTTCCTTTAGAGCCTTCTTTAACTGCCCCTTGACCATCATCTCTATAATCTTCTCTAAAAAGATTGGAGATTGTTTAGAAATTATCCAATGCTGTTGAGTACACCAGTGCTTCCCAGGAGGCATATGGATCTAGCTACATCAGTACCAGACTTATCCTCCAGACTTAAAGGCTCAGACTTTTTCCAGATAGCCCCAGACAGTGCTTCAACTCACCTCAAAAGGACATGAAACTGGAGTTCAGCTCAAACTGGATTCAAATGACCCCTATCTATCAATTGCCTAAAATAATTGTCACAGCAGCCTGCAGATGTTCCTCTGATCATTCTGTAACAGGAACAGGTCACTTTGAACAGGGCTGCTGGCCAGCACTCTGCAGATTTACTCTGCTGCTCTTAATGCTGCAATTTGATCCTTAACATAGATTTAAGTATTTTTCTACTCTTGTTTCCAGCAATACTCCAGTCATCTTTTCTGTTGCTTTATTTCCAAGAATCATTCTGAAAACCAGGTAATTCCCTGAAATCAATGAACAGGAAGGGGCCACTCAAGCTCAGTCTGATGGAAGGCCAATGTCATCCTCTCATTCCAAGTCAGGTTTTTCTGTGGACCGGAGGGGGCGTGGTTTCAAGTGCTGCCTGCGTCCCACGGATGGGGCTTTGCTTGTTTGCGCGGCCTGGTTTCTGGCATGCTGCGGCCCGGTGCCGGTCCACGGACCAGAGGTTGGGGACCCCTGTTCCAAGTGACAACTAAAGCCTTGGTCAAATAAGGTAAGAGAGTTTCAGGGAACTCCCCAAGGTCCCTATGAGTCTATCAGGCACTTTGGATGGTCCAAATCAGTTAATGATCTGACCATGACAAAGGACAGGCATTAACATTCCCAAAATTCAGTCCATATATTGCTCCAAGATAAAACACACCTAATGTGTGACTCCCAAAGTATTGGGTTTTTGATGGCTAGGATAAAATCCTCACGGCCATGAAATCCTGAGTCTCTTCAGACTCTACCTGGGAATCAAAGGTTAAAATACCCCAGTAGCAAAAGCCTGGGAAACTACCTATAACCTTGCCATAAAAGTGAACAGGGAGGTATGTACAGCAACAGCAATTCCATCTGTT
Organism: Thermophis baileyi; assembly: GCA_003457575.1. Taxonomy (NCBI): domain Eukaryota; kingdom Metazoa; phylum Chordata; class Lepidosauria; order Squamata; family Dipsadidae; genus Thermophis; species Thermophis baileyi. Next base: position 2,041,600 of record QLTV01002425.1, read on the forward strand.
CCCTAGAAAATGAGTCTCATATATAGTATAGTAAGATGGATAGACTCATTCACAAAATGAGTCTCATATATAGTATAGTAAGATGGATAGAGGGAGGGAGAGAGTACTCTTACTTTTTATTTAGGAATAAAAGTATAATTCCTCTGGATGTCTGATTTTTTTTAAGCAATCATTTCTCAGAAGGAAACATTTTAAAAAAATGTCTTTCTGTGAACTGTGCATGTTCATCTCTGATAAGATTGTTCATTGGTTGTTTAAACTCACTGAAAAGGAAGATTTTCCCCCTTACAAACAGGCAAAGGAGGATTATGTTTTTCTTTGTATCTTTGGTTCCAGAATGCATAGAAACTAGGTCATTTTTGTAATGAAAACTGGGAATTGTGGGAGTTTATCCAGATGGGCTATGAATAAATCCCCTCCCCCCAAGAAATACTTCCATTTCTCATTATCAGGAGTGTTTGTGAAAGAATTACCGTAGCTATACCTGTCCAGTGTTCACTTGGGAGGATAAGTAAGATGGAGCCATTTTGGGACCAGCTGAAGAAATGGAGTAATTTTGGATCCACTCAATGCCAACCTGATTCCACCTCCAGAATTCTACAGTAAAAAATGAAATGAAGAAATTGCTACAAATAGCAGTGCTCTTCAATTCTTATTCCTCTCTTTCTCAAGGCAGAGAATTGTATTCTTAAAACATATTTGAAACCAAAAATTTGTCTTAATTATTAATTTGAAAGAAGAACAGATGTTTCACCACCTTTCAGGGTTTTTTTCTAAAAAAAAAAAAAAACCCAACCTGAAAGGTTTATATATCTATATCTATATCTATATCTATATCTATATCTATATCTATATCTATCTATATCTATCTATATCTATCCATCTATCCCTCTGTTTATACATCCCTTCCGTCGGTCTCTCTGTCTGTCTGTCTG
>QLTV01002425.1:2042574-2060469 GCA_003457575.1 Thermophis baileyi
TATATATATATATAAAGTGACTATGTAATTATGTATGTTGTTATGCTCTTATGAATCTTCCAGATGTTATTCTAGAGATTGTAAAGGTGTTTTAAATAACATAACATAAAGTAACATAAATACTTTAAATAAATCATGTATTTATTTAAAAGTTAATTCAACGTATATATCACCAGTATGATGCTATTCTAGCCTTTTTTGTCTACTTTTCCACAAGATATTGATAGCTTGAAGTGCAATAGAAACCTGCAAAATTGGCTTGAGTAGAGGTAAGAGAGCATTAAAGAAATGTGCCTAATATATGCTATATATTGGAGATAACTTGGAGATATTCCATCGAAGATATCACAATCAATCATCTATAGTCTTAAATATTTGACTTGGAATGTGTTATAACTACATTGGATTAAGCTGCAAACTAGTTAGGTACTTCGTGTTGAAATTGCCCAGAATGCATTTTCTGCTACCGTAGTTGGCTAGTATGCTATTTTCATTCTTCATAGCTTCTTGGCATTCCACCACCATGGATTCCAGAACCTTTTCTCCTCCCCTGTCTTAACAATATTCCACTTAATGGATATTCTTCCTGAGATGAATCAAGTTCTTGGAAGAAACTTACGGTCTAAAAATCTGCATTTGTTCATTTGTGAAAAACGTTGATTCTGTCATGCTTAGGAAGGACCTACAAAAATTATCATATGATCCTAGAATTACACTTGCATCCAGATACTAAAGGTTGGCTCAATATTTAATATCTGTCAGCCTTTGAAATGACTCTTTATTGGCAAAACAGAAACTCTGGGCATTATAATTCTGTGTGGTCAAGAATTGCTTGTTAGGATTAGTTAGGTTGAACTTTCAAAGTTGATCTTGAAAGGCTAAGAAGGATTGCCTTTAGTTAGAGCATGGGTGGCAGATTGGAGGCAATAACAAGCATGCAGGTTAGACTAAGGCATGGGTATCAAACTCAAGGCCTGGGGGCTGGATCTGGCCTGCGGGGCCGCCCTGGAAACAGCGAAGGACTGGCCCCCAGGGCCTCTGCCAGTGAAAATGGAACTCTGGAGGGCCGCGGGCAGTCCTCGCAAGCTCCGTTTTCGCTGGCAGAGGGTTGCAGGAGGCTGTCGCAGCTAAAAATGGAGCTAAGGAGCCTGTTTTCGCTGGCAGAGCGCTCGGGCCATCACAGGTGCCCCCAACATGAGTGATGTTGAGCTGGCCACGCCCACCCTCACCATGCCCCCCCCGGCCCCCCTGAGGTCAAACACAACCCTGATGCGATCCTCAATGAAATCAAGTTTGACACCCCTGGACTAAGGAATAGGAGAAATAGCCTGAAAGGTGATGGCAAACAACTTCTTTATTGGTGGCCAGAAAATCACATGGATATATACATGAAGTCACCAATTGAGCTTGACTCAGAGGAAACTTTACCTTTAAATGTTTTACACCAACTTTGAAACACACAAACAAAGCCAGGTAAAAGCAAAATCCATAAGCGTTTAAATGAAATGTGCATATATATCTTAAACTAATTTTTGACATGAAACAGGCATAATATAAATGAAATCTTTTTGTTTCATTACTGCCCAATGTAAGATTATATAATTAATAGATTCTAACTTCTGAGGAAAAGGCAAAAATGAGACATTTTATAGATGTACACAAGTTATCAACACTTTTAATCAAACTTTTGTGTTGAAACATTTTGCCTTCAAAGCTAGAGAATGTGGATATCACTTCCATTCCTTTCCAATTGTTTTCTATCTTTTCTGTGGCAACAGAAGAGCAACAGATGGATTCATTGTTGTATTTTGTTGCCTAGCTGAATGATCTCATACATTTATGTAATTTAAATTTGAAATTAATAATATTTGGTACAGAATAGAGGCAAGAAGTTTTCATAAATGCAAGTGATTTTAATTTTAATGATAGGTGCTGAAATCCAATCAAGATGTGCAAATGGAATTGGGGACAGGGAGATGGAGAAATTCAGACGAGAAAAAAACCATGGAATAAAACCTGAACTTTGATGATAGGAAAATAGATACTTCTCATTTAGAAATCTTGGGGAAAATCAAATCACACACAATATGGCCTATCATATGGCTAGCTCTGTTTTAAACAATTCTCCTATAATAAGTAAGGAGTCTCTTTTCATATCAAATTATTTGTCCTCAAAATTCTATTGTGCCATGCATTTTGGAAGCAAAATTTATCAAAGTTAATGCTAACAGCTCAGATAAACTATCAGTGCTAGAAACATAGACGTTACCTTCATTCTAAAGCAACTAATAACCTGAGTTTTAAAAGAATGAATGTGTGACTCACACAGATATTCAGTGCACTCTTTTCTTCTACTTTTAATAAAAGTGAGTAAGAGCTTTTCTTCCTGGTATGTTCCCTGTGACAAGGCTGAGGCTAAAAGATGCCTAGAAATAGGTCTTACATCAGATCTAAAAGATTGGATATAAAGCAAAAAGGAATCAAATATCAGAAAAAGAAAACTCCTTTTCTCTTAAGAGTTATTCATTTTTCTTACATGGCAAGAAGTGAAAGCAAAAATGACAAAAATGTAAAGAAAAATTATAGGAAGGAAAGCAAATAACACTGTGATTCATTAAGCAAAGTAATGAGCTTGAATCTATTTGAAATATCTTGACACCTATAGACTGCTAGTTACATATAGTGCAGAATCTGTTTCCCAGCCGTAAAATGGGGACACTTGTGATTAAGTTATTATTTTAAAACTTGATTATAAAGCGTATTAAAGTGGTTCAAGTATAATTATGAACTGTAATGATCACCATGATAATCAGTTGATTAATGGTGTTCTTTTCAATTAAAAGGAAATCTTTGAGCCCAGTGGAAGAACTTAAAAAATGTATTTTAAATTAATCAGACTAAAGTTTACAGAAGTGGCTTAAAATATCCTTCTCTTTTTTTTAGATTTCAGAAATTAGCTATACAGTGGTCATGTAATAATTCATGATTAAGCACAGATGATATTATGTACATAGCATAATTCCAATCAGGAATCAATAGTTTCCAGAGTCCAAGTTTTTCTCTCCTCCAAATGGTATAGCAGAATTTAGCAAAAAATTTAGGTGGCAAATTCCAGTATATGATGCAGTGAGTGCCAAATATATACAGTATATATTACAAACTATTCTAAAAATACGAGTTCCAGGTACATTTGTAAAGAAAGAAACAGACATTCTGCGAACTCCGGACCTAAAATAATTAAAATTCTACTAAGCTTTGGTCAGCCATCTGCTGACATCGTCAGAGTATTAAACTACCATTAGAGATCTCTGCCTTTATATGCCATTAATCAATTTGGCCATTGCACGTGTGATAGGTCCTTCCAGCCGCCTCCCACCTGTAATTAGCTGGGCTGTTTTTGCTGTCGTCATGCTGGTTGATGGAGGCTTGATTCCTACTGTTTCCTCCCTCCTAGTCTGCTTATCTGTGGGGGATGATGTTAGTCTGTCAACCATTGCAATTTGCTGTCTTGTTCGTGACCTTGTGATCGGCCAGGTATGTTCCTCATTAATCCTATCTGTTATAGTTTGAGATAACACTGCCGGGTTGCTCTGTGTTTGGTCAGGATAGTATATATGTAAATACCTTATGTGAAAAGAGAGGGTGTGTGAAATTAAGCTATTCTGTATATTTGTATGTACAGACTTAACTTTGGACACCCCTTCACCCCCCAAAATATGTCCCACAGGTGCTATGCTACTGGTCACCATAGGAAAATGTTTCTCCTCTCTAAAGAAACCAATTGATTTCGGCCAGGGTCTCTTTGTGCAGCAGTATGTAGGCTTCTAGTAAAAGGTAGCAGACTTGAACTAGAGGCGTGGTAACACCCATTCCATTAATCCATTGTTTGTTTTAATCATATAAATATGCTTATAAAATGCAGCTGTAATCAACAGGGCATGAATGTGTAAAGCAAGATCTACACTGCGGTTTAACTGCTACTTTTAAATTCAACATTCAACAAAACTTTCAGTATGTTATTTTTCAGTATTTCGGACCAATATATGTAAAAGTAAGAAACCAAGCACCTGGTGGAAAAGACAAAGGAGTATAATTATCTTTCATAAACTGTATTTCAGAATATTTAGAATGAAATGAATAAGCTAGCAATGGTTTATGTTTCTTTTTAATATTAATATGCACTAGAGAATTTTATATAAACTGATGTTACGCCGGTGATAAGTTCAGATAGAAAACTAATTATTAGGATGGAAATAAATAAATATGAAGGGTAAGGATTTGCTTTCAGGTGTAGAACCATATGCAAACAGCTGTATATTCCAGGCATGTAGACAGTTCATATTTGGAAAGTTTGCTTTTTTCCAAACTGCTACTCCAAAGTATGACCTTAAAAATAATATCCCAAATCACAAACCACAATTTGTGGTTTCAAGCTTAAGAGAGGCACAGTAAACCATGTTTGTAAATTTAGATTTGATTATCAAACCTTTAGCTCAAGTGCAATCAACTATTTATGGTCTAACAGAAACTATCCCAGATAAAAATATTAAACAATTCAATTGTTTTTTTGGGGGGGGGAAGTACTATTGCAAAATATGACCTTAAAAATATCCCAAATCACAATTTGTGGTTTTAAGCTTAAGAGAGAAAAGTATGACAATAAAAATAATATCCCAAATCACAAACCACAATTTGTGGTTTCAAGCTTAAGAGAGGCATAGTTGATCTGTTCTGTATCAAACCATGTTTGTAGATTTCGATTTGATTATCAAACTTTAGCTCAAGTGCAATCTATAGACTATATATGGTCTAATATGAAATATCCCTTAGGCACAAAGCCAGGTGGATGACCTTGAGCCAGTCATTTCTCTCAGCCCTAGGAAGAAGACAATGGCAAACCACTTCTGAAAAATCTAGCCAAGAAAATTGCAGGGACTTGTCCAGGCACTCTCTGAGAACAGGACATGACTGAATGGGGGGGGAGAGACACATTAATAATCACAACTTGTTTACAACTTCTGAAGAGGCTCTGCTGTGGAGGGGTTGCAACTGAGTCTTACACTGCAGATTGTGAATGTTTCCCTTATTGCAGGTTGGGTTGGGTTGAGAAAAAGTGCCTCAATCAAAGCTACCCTACCAACCAGCATGGCTAAGGGAGGACTTTAATTGAAGTATTCCATATCTTTTTCTTCTTCTGTTCAATAGTGTCAATTCTTGGAGACTGCCGGACAAATACCGGTAATATAGAAAAGGGTTAAGCAGGGAAACAAAGGCTTAAGGGTAAGAGTTTTGTATAATGTATATGTTGTATAGTATATACAACCTTTTGAGCATCCTGACATTTATTAACAACAAACTACGATGTGACATTATAACTCTTTGACAAGTATTTTTTTTAATCTTTGTTGCAAATATTATTCAGTTATTATGGGACATGAACACTTTTAAGTATTGGAAGTCAATTTTAGCATCTGTCTAGAATTAATATATTTTCAAGTACTTTTGTTTATTTCAATTTGATACTTTTTTGCATGTCACAAATATATATTTCCTATTTCACCTTTGGGACTGAAAGAGAAAACTACATGATGAATAAATTAGTAAATTAACACCTGTATAAGCATAAAAACTTAAATATTTCATCCAGTCCATATGTCAACATAAATATTTTTTGAGAATTATTTAAAACTTTTAAAAGGCTACATAAAATACCCTAGTCGTTTTCAATCTTTTACAAAGATAGAGTTAAAGCTAGTTTTTCTATGAATGTATATTCTCACTAGAGAAAATGGGAGAGCAATTTCTATAGATACTTCCGACAACTCTTAGCCCGGTTCCAAATCAATAGCCATTTATTTCCAATCCAAGCATATGGATATTTACTTGGAAGTATCATTCCATGAATAGTAAAATGACATTGATGTACAGTAGGACTTCAGAATAAATATGCATAGGACAGTACTGCATGTCTGAACAGTCATGCATTGATGAATGTTAATCATTTTTATTCAAGATGCTTTGTAGTAATGATATAAAATGTTGAACAGGAAATAGTTAAAACTATTTAAAGTTTTACTCTATAAAGTTTTACTATTTAGTTAAAACTTAAAAATAAATCTCAGCTCAAAATGATATCCTAGCTGCCATCCTGGAATCGGCTTCCCTGGAGGTTTGAGTTGCTCCCACTCTGTTGGCATCCCAAGGAGCCTTTAAAGTCTTTCGTTCTCCAGGCCTTGGGCTGAGCGATGTGAGGCCCATTGGCTATGTTTATATGTTTAAGGGTTGTTGTTCAGATTTGCCATCTTGTTGTCTTCATCTTTATTGTATTATTTACTTTGTCCTGTTTTATAAGAGCCAATTTGAAATGGGGCAGTGCCTAGATTGAATAAACTGAATTGAACTGGATCCTATACATGTTAATTCAGGAGTAATTCTCACTGAACCTACTGTGAATTAAAAACGACTAGGCTATGAAACAATTCTATTCAGCACCATATACGTTATTAATGTACAGGTAGTCCTCGAATTACAAGAGTTCGTTTAGGGACCTTTCAAAGTTACAACGGCACTGATAGTAGTACTTACAACGATTTTTCACACTTACGACCATCCCCATGGTCATGTGATCAAAATTCAGAAGCTTGACAACCAATTCATATTTATGACGGTTGCAATGTCCCGGGGTCATGTGATCACATTTTTTTGACCTTCTGATAAACAAAATCAATGGGGAAGCTAGATTCACTTAACCATGTTACTAACTTAACTGCAATGATTCACTTAACAGCAGTGGCAAGAAAGGTTGTAAAATGAGACAAAAATCACTTAACAACCGTCTTGCTTAAAACTAAAATTTTGGGCTCAATTGTAAGCCAAGGACTATCTGTATGCTTTTTCAAGAGTATTCAAATTATAAAATTTAACAGTCTTCCTTGGAAATATAAAAAACCAACTCCTTCATATTCTATTAAAAGCATACTGTATTTTAAGATGGCTTTCTCTATGAGGGAATATTACAGAGAACAACTGAATATCAATATTAACATTGCACCCACCTCTGCAAAGAACGTCCTAAAAGAATCTCAAATCCTACAGTAATTTGCACTGGCAAACAAAATGAGCTATTAGCATAATTGCAGTTTTAAGACAGGATGAAACTGAAAATAATAAAAGAGAATTCTTGACATGGATGTAGCTCACTTCTCATAGTGACTATTATTCAATCTGCCTTAAATTAATTCACAGAAAAATTTACAGGCTTTCAGTTCGACGTGTATCCATATCCAGCCTTGTTTTTTTATTTCTGTGTAATAGGAAAAGAGTTCTGGTCCATTAATTCTCCCACTCTCTCTTGCAAGAAGTTAACCATTTCAGCCAAGACAAAGACATGGGTTTCATCTAAGTCTTGTATGATGAACTTCTTTCCCAGGGCATTTGATTCATCCAGGTACAGCAGGAACTGCTTCATGGCTGGGTCACTGTGGGGACAAGGATAAAATTATGGTAATCTCAAATAACACTTCAACGAATTAAGCATGCAATAGTTACAATGCAAATGTCAAGATAATACAATAAAACCACATTTATGAAATGCATTAAATGTCATAAACTTTATAAAGCAACCAAGCAGAAATTCATAAAACATGATGAGATTGAAAAAAAATGAAAACTATTATGAAAACATGTTAAAGAGATCAAGTATTTTCAAGAGTCTCCCAAATATCCAACCCTGACCAAACATCCAAAGTTATACTGTGTGGATCTTGGCCACCTTCAGTTGTGGAGGATATTTAATAGATAGCTACCATGTTTCAAAGAAATATCTGCTATGACTTAGGTAGATGAAAACTCAGGTGTTTATATGACAAAATGCACTGAAGTAGCATTGTAAAGATTCATAGGAACCAAAACTGTTAAAGCTGTGAAGGTTAAATTTAATCAGTGATGAAAAAAGACTAGGAGCAAATGTGAATTTAGTAAAATAGGTACAACATATTCTGGTTACCGGTACCTTACTTTAGTCCATATGTTTTGCAGTCACTGCAATTTCTAATATTTTTCAAGGTTAGCTTTGCATATAACATAACATTCTATCCAGGAAGTATTTAAGCCATGAATAATTATAACAAAGTCCTGTCATCAAGTAAAATCTAAAGTACAAGGTCAGAAAAGATTGCTCCTTCTCATGGATATATTCCAGCAGGAGAATACAAGCCAAGGAACACTGCCAACTTCAAATGTAATATTTTGAGAGGAGCGCAATCTTATCCAAGAAAGGCTGAATCATTAAACCACAATCAAATAGAATGAGTATATTCCACCTATTGGAATTGAGTGCAAACAGTTGGGATTATGTTTAATTAGATGTTTCATCCAACCAGATAAACAATTTTTAATGTGGTTTTTAATATGTCCTCAAGATCAATATATACAAGTATCAAGGGCATAGTGATGACTTTTTAGCCCAGTCTCTGAATGACAATTTCCAACAGTTTCATGTAAAACAGATAGTCCTCGATTAACAAAGATAATTGGGATTATAATTTCTGTTGCTAAGCGGAGCGGTCATAAAGCATGATTGCTTTGCGATGACAATCCCAGCAGTCCCCATTGTCATTAAGAGGCTTTGTGGGTCACTAAGTGAGGATCTGCAAGCAAAGTCAGTGGGGAAGCCAGCAGCAAGTTGCAATTCCCAGGCAGCTTGCAAACAAGCTGGCAGGCTGATATGTGGCTGCTGTTGGGTGGGGGAGGGAACATAAGGATACCAGTAGAGCAGGACCTGGTGTAGTTGCTGCAGGGTGCACAAGAAATTGATGTAGTGCAAGCAGGGCAGTGTGGGGTTGGCTGCTCCTGGGTGCAGGAGACTTACCAGAGTGACTTGCCACCTTCTGTACCAGCTTTCCCTACTGGCTTCCCATTTGCTTGTGGGAAGCCAGACGGAAGGTCACAAACAGTAATCATATGATTGCAGAATGCTGAAACTGTTGTACATGTAAGCTAGTACTGGGATCCATAGAACTGACATCAGGCTGTAAGTACCATTCATTCAATACCATCATAACACTGAACAGTTGCTGAACAAGGGGTTAGGACTATATTATTGTATTGCAAAGCACAAGACTGAATCTTACAGATTCCATTGACCATAAACCAAGGAGAAATATCAACAGGTATTATCATCTGGATTCTATCCTTCAGGAACAACTTGAGTTTAATATTAAGATCCCAATACTTGCAAGGCAACAGATGATTATCAAATGGGACTATGTATGCAAGAAGAATCCAAGGGCTATGTTCCAATTGTCCCTTTCATAGTGCAATCCATTCACTATGGCAATTTTGTTAGCTGCAGTTCTAAAACTAAGCTAAAACATTGAATTAGAAAAGATTAACTCGTGTTATTTATTCAATCAGAGTTGTGTTGTGACAGTTACCAACATAATCAGATTTTATATAATCAAAAAAGAAATTAAATTTCAAAATAGATGGTCAAATATCTAAAGTTTTCAATGTAAGATCAATTCAGAATAGATACTTTTTCCAATTACATTTCCCAATCTGGAAGAGATTGTGAGGAAGGAGAAGTAAATCTATCAAACCATTTTTTTCTTTCTTTCTTCAAAGTGTTAAGGCAGCTGCACCCTTAACAAGGCTCACATGGTTGTTTTGAAAGCTGTCCATTTTTGTCTCTGCCTGTATGTGCATGTGTAGCCACTTCTCTTATGGTCCCAAAAGTGCTATTTGTATATGCATACACAAACAGCTGCTATAGTACTTCAAGCAAAAGTGCATTGTGCTAATGCATTTTGTAAAATACCTCTTTGGATTTCTTTCTGCAATCACTGGCCTAAGAAATATATTCATTTTGTGTCACAGCCACATAATAACATAAACTGCTAGAAATTCTCTGAATACATCTACTATCATACTGTACACACGTTTATCTGTAGTAGAGTAAAAGGCTGGCTGGCCAAATCTTTTGAGCCAAAACAACTTCCTTTCCTTTGAAATTAAATACTAAGGAGAAGTTTGCTGGAATCTTACAGCAGCTGGCTGTAACAAAGGAAGTAAGGGAATGTAAACCTCCCATCCAAGTTGTGGAGTGAAATTTTTCAATATGCATGAAAAAACAAACAAACCTAGATTTAGATATCTAGGGTATATAGTGGGTAAGCAGCTAGAATTGCATTAGGCATTGGTTTTAAATAATTGAGCTGAAAGCAATTGCCTGCTTCTGGTTTCTTTCAAAGCCTTTTTTTCTCTGAATTTAACTTCCATCTTAATTGGGCCTTATTATTTCTATGTATATACTGCTCTTTCTGAAGGTGAATCTCTTTTTAAACAAACCTAGTACCCATCCATTTTTTTTCTGTTTTGTTTTTGCTGCTGTGTGTTCTTAATGAATTCTAAACAGGATAAAAAAAAATAGATGCAGCAAATAGTTGCACAAAACTCTTAATTTGATGCTACCCTCAGTGATTATCTGGATTGCTGTAGCTTGGATATGGTATTTTTAGAACCATGTCTTGGTGGTTCTAATCTGGTAATTGCTCACGAGGCCTAGAGTCCTCAAAATTAATATTCAACTGTACATTCATTATTCAGTTTACATAAAGGGGACAGTACTAGCAGAAAATAGTAATTGCTGTCTCAGCCCATTCTGCTGGTTAACTGAATTGTTTAAAATCTGGAATTTAAACAAGTAACACCTTTAGAAATTAGAGTTAAAGGCGATATTGACAAGCTATTTAAGCCAGTTAACTTTAAGTGTAATATGAAAATGAGGCTGTTGGCAGAATAATCTCCATCTTTATAATATGAATTAGGCATACCAAATATTCATAGTTTATAGGTTACATGAATACACCATATCACATTTCACTAACATTGTATTCCTTTAAAATAAGAGCATGCTATTTTTGCTATTTCACTTGCTGATTACAGTACAATCACGACTCAGTGTTTCTTGTAACCATGTCACAACATAAACATTTCCTGCTCATGCTACCAAATTTCTTACAAGCTTGGGGTAGCACTTGCATTGCCAATATATTTTTGCTTACCATTCTATAAGTATCCCTTTCAAAACATTCACCATCTTCTTCAAAAGGTCAGATTCCTAAAACATCAAACAGAAAAACTATTTGTAGAAAATGACACAATCTTAAACTGAACAAAATCAATACAAACGTCCTGATGGGTAAGCTTCTATCCTAGCCAGTTGAATTCAGCAAAAGTTAAGCTGAATTCAGGTTTACTGATTTTCAAGTCAATGAGAACAGGCCTGTATAGTTAATTAACATAGTAACTTTGAATGTAATAAATTATTTAATATAATTCTGAATGCACTTCAATATTTTAATATGCTCCAATTTAAAAAAAGGAAAACAAAAGCCCTATCAATAACATGTGTTACTTCTACCTTGAATCTGGGCATATTTATATCTAGCTTATTATAGTACCTGTTTAAAACTAGATCCACCTTCATTCAAAGTCACTTTCTGTTTTGTGGAGATTTTTGATCTGGGTTCAACAATTTCAAGGACCCTAGATGGCAACGAAGATATAGAGAAAACTCTGCCATGTACTCGGGATTTTTGCAGCCCTTATTTGGTAGCCCTAATCCTACATTGGAGAAGCCTAATTCAGGCTAATGAGGGGAGGAAACCTTATGGTTTACAAGAGCATCTGTCAGCCCTACTAGCTGCATCTTCCAGGTAGGTTGCAAATACACTTCCCATCATCCTCGGCCAGATTGATGGGGTTTAGTGTGCAACTACCCCGGATAAAACTAAGCTGAAAGAGAGTAGCCTGCAACAATTTATGCTGCACAGGATTCGCAAAACCTGACGTCTACGTTGCCCTGCGGAAAGGCAACCCTTTAATGCCAGAGATACGAGGGTAAACGAGGGAGAAATTGGGAAAGAGAGAAAGACCTGCCAAGAAAAAAAGAAAGAAAACCCACTCAGTTCAAGCTAACAAAACACGGAATCGTGCTTCACCCGTCCGGCAACGTTGCCCTGGCGACTAACACACCAGGTCACTCCTGTTTCCCCCGCCCGGAAGAAGTGGGAGACGGAAGGAGCGCCGACTCAGACGCAAGATCCACAACAGCGCAGGCGCCTTCCTTCTATATTGTCTTTGGATTGGCTTGCTCCTGTGAAGGGCGGCGCTCCGGGTGACGTAAGATGGGTCGCGTTGACGTCAGAGCGTGGGCTGTATGGCAAGGCTTCGTCGTTGACAGTGGGACGGGGATCCGAGATGGGCAGGTAGGGGGGGAGGAGGAGGAGGAGGAGGAGGCGGTGGCAGGAGGAGAAGAGCGATGGTTTGGGCCAGTCTGTTGCGTGGTTGCGAAGCCGGGGCTGGAGGACCTGCCTTGCCTAGCCGGAGAGATCCCTGAATTAAGGAGTAATGTTGCGAAGGATGCTCGTATAATTCATTTTCCATTATTATATAACGATAGCTGTAATCAGCAATGATAGACTTGACACTATCCATAAAGTCCGTTTGCCTAGAGCGTACCCTTTTCATTGTGCCTCACCCCTAAAATTAGGAGAACTGGGGCATTTCTATGCTGTTTGCGAATTGCAATCTTTTTGCACGTTCGCTAAAGGCTAAAAAGCGCCTTACATTCGGCAGAGCCGCTGCTGCAATTTTATTTCAAAGTGTGTAGGGAGATGCGCAATGGTTTTCTTTTCTGAATAAAATATTTCTTTTCCTAGTGAATGTTGTTATTCAGCTATGAAATTAGTCACCCCTCCTACACTCTTGGATCTGTTCTCAGAAACATCTGTAAGGCAGTTAATCAGGTTGAGCTACAAGTCACTGCAAAACTGAAATGGTCGGGCAGCGTTGTTGTTTTCCAAGAAGTCAGATGGCATATTCACCAACAAAGCTTCATTTGCTAACCGGCTGCCATTTATTTTTTTATAGTCCCAAAAAAAATTGTATAAAATTTTATAGTGCTAAAAAAAAATTGTTAGAACACACAGTTAGTTCAAAAACTTTACCTTCATATATGGCACATTTTAGATATTTTGAGTAAGTCGTTTATTTAAAAAACAACAACCCAGATCTATTCAAACATGTAGATTTATACTGAAAATCTGAGTATTCTTTGTGATTACTGGACTAGACCATCTTGCCTTATTTTACCCTAGGTAATTGAGCAAAACTAGATAATATTAAGTGTAACATACGAACTCCCCAAATTGGGCTAGTTAAGTGCTAAAGTTAACCATGGAATAAGCAGCAAAGTATTGACAGCATGAGTTAGTGGTATAACAGGAGGAAACACAGGATTTTTTGAATCAAATGATACCATATCAGTAGAACGACTTACTCCAAAAAAGCTTGATTGGTCTCTTTGCTCTATTCCTTGTACTGAATCTCTGCACAGAATTATCATTACGATCCAGTAATTTTCTATGGTTCCAATAATATTTCTATAGATTGGCAGCAAACTTATTAGATTTCAGTGAATTGCTCATTTTGTCTCTGAACCTCTCTTTTTTCCAGTGTAGATAGACAGCCAAAATAATTACCTTATAAAAAAATACAGTAAAGCAAAATATATTATTTTGGATTGTAAGATGAATTGCATCTCTCATTTAAATTAAGAAGGGAAAGGCTTCCCGTATCAAAAAGTTTGGAAAATGATATAATTCTTTTTTCCTTTGAAAGACACCTGGAGGGTTGTTGTTTTTTTTTACAAGCATGAAATCCTGTACTAAATTTGCAATATATGTTTTTGGAAAGAATGCTATGTATTAGATTAGGGCAGCGGTTCTCAACCTGTGGGTCGCGACCCCTTTGGGGGTCATACGACCCTTTCACAGGGGTCGCCTAAGCGTGCGCTAGCCCGCCATCTTGGTGACTAGCAATGCGCATGCGCGGGGAGGGGGCTGGGCGGGGGTCGCGGTGGCAGGGCGGGGGTCGCGGCATTAGGAAGGTTGAGAACCACTGGATTAGGGCATAACTGATATATAAAATAATTTTTAAAATCCTGTTGATGTGCTAAATCAGTTTTTTGTACCTTTACAGAATGTCTCTAGCTGCTTATTGTGTGGTTTGCTATAGAAAGATAGGAACTTTAGGTTCAACATGGAAAGTTGATCAATCATGGAAAGATATCAGTAAGTGCAATTCTGTATTTACAAGCCTGACTCTATCATTATTTTATTTGTATGATTTCCCAGATAAATTCATCATTTGGAGCAGGGGTGAAATCCAGCAGGTTCTGACAGGTTCTGGAGAACCGGTAGTGGAAATTTTGAGTAGTTCAAAGAACCGGTAGCGGAAATTTTGAGTAGTTCAGAGAACCGGCAAATACTACCTCTGGCTGGCCTCAGAGTGGGGTGGGAATGGACATTTTGCAATATCTTTCCCCCAGGAGTGGGGAGGGAATGGGGATTTTGCAGTATCCTTCCCCTGGAGTGGGGTAGGAATGGAGTTTTTGCAGTATCCTTCCCCTGCCACGCCCACCAAGCCATGTCCACCAAGCCACCCATGCCCACCAAGCCATGCCCACAGAACTGGTAGTAAAAAAAAATGGATTTCACCACTGATTTGGAACTTGCTGCACATCACTTCTTTGCCTATCTAGGCAAATTATATACCGTATTTTTCAGAGTATAAGACGCACCGTACTATAAGACGTACCTTAGTTTTTGGGGAGGAAAATAAGAAAAAAGCTGATTGGCGGGTAGATCGTGCTCCCGGAATACCCCCAATCAGCTGTTCTCAGAGGTGAATTTTAGCAACAGGTTCGTTGGTTGTGAGCTCTGCGCCTTGCTTTTTTTTCTGCCTCTGAAACCTCCGTTTCAGAGGCTTTTTTTCTGAAGCTCCGTTTCAGAGGCTTTTTTTCTGAAGCTCCGTTTCAGAGGCTTTTTTTCTGAAGCTCCGTTTCAGGGGCTTTTTTCAGCCTCTGAAACCGCAGTTTGAGAGGCTGGGCGGGGCTACATTCGGAGTATAAGACGCACCCAGATTTTCACCCTCTTTTTGGGGGGAAAAAGGTGCGTCTTATACTCCGAAAAATACGGTATATCTACTTGAAAGTTTTATTAAGGATAATAAATAATACAAACTATGAAAAAAGGAAGAGAAAAGAGAAAAGGCTAAAAATGCAAAAGAAAAAAGAAAAAAGGATACAGAAAGATATCAAGCGGTTGTTTCTTATTTTCTTCATATCGGTGATAAGTACAATTAAGATTTAAGTTATTCCTCTAAAGTTGCATCATGACTCTCTTCTTTCTATAATCTGTCTTGTCTAATCATCAAAACCATAAACCATGTTTTTTTTACTCAAAAAGTCCATAAGGGGTGGAAATTATATTCTTCCTAGAGATAGTTAGAATAGCAGCCTTTGGAGAAATATTTATCACCATTCCTGTTAAGGAATTGTGCAGAGTAACCTCTGGGCCCTGAAGGTTTGCACAGTTCACCGTAATGTTGCAGTTGATATGAGTAATGATTCAGTCAATAAACAGATACGTTAAAGTGTATAAAAGTAGTTTACTCAAAGAGATAGCACAGTCCAAATAACAGTCCGAATCATACACGTTTTGTCAGTCAGTATTCAGAAGTACAGTAGTCTTCTTACCAGCCTTTCTTTGTCTTAATCAGCAAACAAAGATTCTCTACTATCACAGATAGCTAGCTACACACAGAGTTTACTTTCAGACACGAAGTCACTTCAGCAATGAATCAGCAAAAGAGAGAGAACTAACCATGTTCTCTAGCTCCCTCTTATGGCCGTTACTGCCAGTCAGAATGCACCAATGCATTTAAAGCAATATTACGTATACATTTAAACAGTGATTTGTGGCTTGTTTATATTAACCAACCCAACAGTTTGGACAGAGTCCTAACAATTCCATAGGACTGATGAATAACTTTTGATTTATTGGGTTTTTTTTCTGTAAAAGGAAATATGGAATACCAATGGAAATATAAAGTATTTGAAGGTAGATTCTCTGAGCAGGATCTTAATGACATTGCTCTGCATCACTATTTAAATATTTAAGACATATTTAAGAATGAGTTGAATATTTTCCTAAACACAAGGTTGAAAAGTTTACTTTTCCAGCACATAATATGAAATGATAGCCATCTAAAAAAGATTTGATAGAAATTTAGATAGCAAAATGTTGATAAGGTCATCTGTAAGAATTAATACTGTACCATTTGATTTTTGTAACTAGTAATATAAATGAAATTATGATTTCCAATGATGAAATCTGTTTAGAATATTTTATGAATCCAGTGATATGTATTCCATAATTTAAAACTTTTCAGGATGGTGGTGGGAGGATCATACATACATAAAAGGCTAATGGAAGAAACCAATGTTGTAAATCTAATTTTGTACAAGTTTATTCAGAAGTAAATTCTTAATTCACAACTTGAGCTTTGTTGCTAGGTTAGTTTGTCAAATTGTGTGATGAAAAATAATCTCATCAAGTTGAGAGGGCATACTCCCAACTATAGAAATTTTTTAAGTGGTTACACTTACACAGAGTTGTCACTGGCTCCCTAAGAAACTAAGAAGTTTAGAAACTTCTTCCCTAAGAAACTAAGAATTTTAGAAACTTCTAAACTAAGACCTAGTTTTGCATAACTTTGAATAGGAATTAATTAAATTACCATTAAATCAATGATTTAGGACCTTACCTGAGGCTTAAAGGCTTGATAACACTACCCCATACTCTTATCTGTCTAGACTGCTCATCTAGCAGGCTATAAATATTCAAAAACTCTATGCTCCAAGTATTAGAGTTTTTTGGAGTTTTGTGGACCCTGCATTGGTTGCCAATTGATTTCAGGATCCAGTTTAAGGTGCTGGTTTTGATCTATAAAGCCCTTCATGACTTATTACCTGGATACATTCAGAGCCACATTCTCCAGCCATCTGTGGTCCAACCAACTAGCTATAGCAATGAGAAACTGATATGCATCCCACACTTTCAGGAACTTGGGGGGAGAGGGGTGAGGGGGGCTGAGACAAGGAGGCGCTGCTTTCCTGTTTCAGTGCTGGTGTTATGGAGATCAGTCTGATTCCCTCTTTTGCTGATTATCCACAAGCTGTTAAGGATTGAATTCCTTTGTAGAGTCTTCCTCTGATTTATTTTAATTTAGTATTACCATCTTTTTGTTCTCTTTGAATTATTGCAGCATTGTTTTTATTTTTGCATGGGGCTTGTTTTATATTCCATTATTTTTCTATGAGAACTTCTAAGAGACTTCTTTATTGTCTTGGCATAAAAACAGTTAATAATTAAGCAATATTTAAATTAGAAGTTAAATGGAATCGCATGTCTTTATTTTAATAATAACTAAGTACAGTTAGCTTAACTTCTGTATATAACTCGTTATTGATATGTTTGTACTAAAACAACTATTTTGCCCATGCAGTGATACTAAGCTTTTAATTTTTAAGGAAAAATTGTGAAGTTAACTGGCTCACTTATTCTGGGGTAAGTTTTTATTGGCAAACATCCATTTTGTTTTTAGAATAAAACTAAAGTATCATCGTTTGTAGGTGTTTAATGTGTTATTTTTTCAGCTGTTCTGGTGAATATACAGTTGCAAGAAAAAGTATGTGAACCGTTTAGGATTACGTGGAGTTTTGCATGAATTGGTCATAAAATGTGCTCTGAACTTCATCTAAGTCACAACAATAGAAGAACACAGTCTGCTTAAAATAATACTACACAAACATTAGATGTTGCCATGGTTTAATTGAACATAACATGTAAACATTCACAGTGCAGGGAGGAAAAAGTATGTGAGCCCCTAGCCTAATGACTTCTCCAAGAGCTAATTGGAGCCAGGAGTGAGCCAACCTTGACTCCAATCAGTGTGATGATATTGGATGTGTTGCTGACAGCTGTCCTG